>OY992537.1:173225020-173650604 GCA_963921195.1 Pegoplata infirma
GTAACGCTAAATATTCGAATTCAACTTATTGGTTCGGTATTGAATTTTTAAAAGTAGTATGTTGTATCTCAAAAAATCTACATTAGTGTTAGTGACACAAAAAAACGTTTGAAACTAGAGACTAACCCCCAGTTTATGTAACACGAACGTCATTCGTCTGCGACGAATTTGCATGTATTTTTTTTTTGTTACAATAACAAAAAACATGCAAATTTGTCACGGACGAATGACGTTCGTGTTACAGAAACAGGGGGTAAATGTAGTAAAACTGGATTCACAATTTTTAATCGTGATCCTGCTTCTTTTTAACAGGATTTCAAAACTTAGACGATTACATTTTTGTAAAATAAATATAGAATATAATAATATATATATAATATAATATATTTATATATAACTAGTCGAATAGCCTGTCCCTACCAGGCGGAACACCAAATCACTTTTCTCAATAATACTAATTTTTTAGCAAACTTTATAAAAAATTATGTTTGTGCTTCAAAAATTTAATATTGCTAGATTGAGTTACATCAATATATTTCCCAAACTGAAAAAAAATGTAATGAGTATAAAAAGTTTAATTGGTAAAATTCTATAACTTAATTTAGAACGCCCATTTCGTCTCTCCGTCCTATTTTTATCTTTCTTAGTCATGAAGGGTTTTAAATTAGCTAAAATGTTAAAAAACACAATTTTTTCACTTAACTTTTTCCTTATAATTCTCCGTACACAGTTTAAATATTAAATCTGACTTCTTAAGGATATTATTCATCGTCAATACTTTATGCTTTTCAGCTTCCGTAGTCATTAGGGGTTTCAGAAATAGTTAAATGTTTTAAAACTAAATTTTACCGTTTTCCGCTACTCCCGTCTTAAGGCCGAAAAATCCGGCTACGTTACAGATTATATATACAAACTGAACAAAATTCAGAACGGATTTTTTTTTTGTATCTCCGCCATTTCACTGGATATCCAGGTCAGTGTTGATCTTTGCCATAGTCCGTACCATATGCATTTTCATCTGTCAAGGTCATAAGGTGTCTTCAAAATTAGGTACGATGTTAAAACATAATTTTTCCACGCCCATTTCTTCTCTTAATTATCCGTCCATATTCCAAAATTTTTAAGTCTGATTACTTTAGGATAAGCTCTATCGTTAGTGCTATACTCGTATCCACGCCCCTTTTCCTTCTTAATTCTCCGTCCACAGCACTGTGGCCAGCATCCAAGAATTTTGGCCAAAACTAGAATACAGAGGATAGAAGTCTTTATAATATGCCAAAAGAGGTTTAGGCAGTGGCTAATCACAAATCTGCAATCAAAAATTTAAAATTCAAAATGGCGAATACAAAATGGCGGCCATACATTTTTAAATTTGAATATATAATACTTAAAATATTTGTTTATAAAGGATATGGCGACGCTGATTACGAATATGAAATCGAAAATTTAAAATTCAAAATGGCGGTAAAAAACTTTTAGATTTGTATACATCGAACTTTATTTACTGGTTTATGAAGGATATGGCGTCGCTAATTTCGAATTTGGAATCAGAAAATAGAAATTCAAAATGGCGGATTCAAAATGGCGGCCAAAAGTTTTAAAATTTGTAAATATTAAACTTCAATTATTTGTTTATCAATGATATAGCATCACTTATTACGAATATGAAATCGAAAATTTTAAATTCAAAATGGCGGGTTCAAAATGGTGGCTTTTTATTTAAAAATTGGTAAATATTGAACTTAAATTATTTGTTTCTACTTGATATGGCTTCGATGTTTGCGAATATAGAATTAGCAGCAAAGTGTTTGCGTGAGCACATTAATATAAACAAAATCCAAAAAAGTCGTAATTAACAAGAAAAGTTTTGTTATTGTAAATTACATCCAAACTATTTTATGGAAATGCACTTAAATGAAGAGGTGTTAACTTTATTTTTATTTGTCTTCTTTTTTTCTCACACAGAAATAATGTAATCAAACTAAAGATGAAATATTGCAGCAAAATATACCCAGTAAAATTTTGAATTTCAAAGAATCGGTTATGTGTTGCGAATCAAATATTTACCACTTTAACTGAACATGTCAACTTGTTGACGCTTTTAAACGAATAATTAATTTATGCTCAAACTCCGCATTTAAAAAACACGGATAAAAAAGTTATTAAATTCTAATCCGGACCATTAAACTGCACTGAAATTTCAGCATAAATGTATCATTAAAAAG
The DNA here is from genome assembly GCA_963921195.1 of Pegoplata infirma. Taxonomy (NCBI): domain Eukaryota; kingdom Metazoa; phylum Arthropoda; class Insecta; order Diptera; family Anthomyiidae; genus Pegoplata; species Pegoplata infirma. The sequence goes on from OY992537.1 coordinate 173,227,246, forward strand.
TAGAACTTGAGGACGCAATTATACTAGATATATTCTATACACTCAAAATAATCACTCTGTTAAAAAAAATCACTCTGGACAAAAAAAATCTGTAAAATTACATAGTTTTTAGTAAAATATTAGTTAAATGGGATCACATTTTTACAAAAAAGTACTCTGTAAATTAACATATATTTGTAAAAACTCTGTAAAACTATTTCGATAAAAAAACTGAAAATTTACAGAATTATCTGTAAAGTGTTGGTATGTGACTAGAAGTTTTTTAAAAAAACTTCTGAAAATTTACAAAGTTTTTGTTAAATTTATTTGATTTCAAACTTGAAAACATGAAATAATTGGGAACAAAAATAACATCCATATTTATAATAAAAAAACTTCTTTTGTCATTCCAACGGCGTTTTTAATTTTTTTTTTACCTACGTGCATGAACTCCAGAACTTCTCTGCTTCAAAAACATTAACAGTCTGACAAGCCATCAATATTATTCTTTGCGTATTAAAGCTCACATATTTAGTGACGCATTTAAGCGTAGATCATCACCGAGGTTTTAATAAATTAATAAATGACGATTTGAGCAGGGGCTATTTAAATGTAAAAATTGTAGTATTTTATAAACTTCGAGAAAAAACTAAAAATTAAATGAGCCTGATTAAATGCATTTCCCACTTTAAAGGTGCACACGCGAAACGTTATTTTTTAATTTCTTGTTAAAATTCACTTTTTAAGCGGCAACTATAAGAATTCTTATTCATTTTCTTCGATTGTAATGTGCAAGAAGCATGGCTAAGTAATAACTTGACACGAAATAAAGGCAACTGCCATCATTTAAATTTCAGTGCCACATTTAAGCGGATTCATTCTAATAAACACTTTTATAAAATTTAAGATAAATCGTTTATGATTGCCTTGACTTTCTTACATATTTTTTTTAATGCTTTTGATATTGCTTTTACATAACGGTCACTATTTGATTCCCGATTAATTTCTCCTTCCTTAATGTGTAAGTAGTGTTGACAATTGGGAAATGCCATCGTATAAATTTGCCCGCTTTAATGCTTCCAAATTTTAAATTCACTTTTATTTTTGTGAAAATTAAAAAACCTCCAATTTACAACACATACTCGTAAAATTTACAGCTTTAATTGTAATTTAAGAAGCTTTTTAAAGAGGGGTTGAAATATTTGGAAGATTTTTGAAGAGATTTTTATTTGGAAACTGTATTACAGAGCAATAAGTATTTTGGTTACGAGAGTATTTTTAAAAAATCTGTATTTTAACAAAAAACTGTTTATTATCTGTAAAATAAAGATTACAAAATTAAAATTACAGATAAAACTTAGTTTTTCGGTCACAAGAAAATACAAAGTATTTTCTCAAAATCTGTATTTCGGCAGATAACTTTGTCAAATATCTGTCATATTGAGATTACAGTCATTTTACAGAGTATTTAACAGAGTAATTATTTTGAGTGTATGAATTCTACGATAATGTTGTTCCTAAAAAAAACCTCTCAAAAAATGCTCATCAATTGCCACTATCGGCTAATTAAAGTGGTAACCCATAAATATCATCCGCTTAAATGCGTCACTGAATATGTGAGCATTAAGAATTTATAAAAGTCCGAATAAAAGCCAAACTAGCAAAAATATCGCCAAAAGCAAAATCAAGTTTCGGCTTAATCATAATAGAGATTATTTTACACGAATTTGGGGGTCCTATCTATGTATATAATATAACGTTTATATGTATATAGTATAGTTTACAGATTTTTGACAATAACAACTTAATAAAACCGAATATCGCTAAGTCCAATACACCATTTAATAGGCCTTTAAAAAACGTTTCGATCTGTATGAAATGTTCATATAGCTCCTTTGAAACAGATATAAAAAACGAAATAATAACACCGGTTTCCCCCTCCCATTTCCCCTCTTTAACCGCCGAGATGGCACCTTAAAAAAACAGGTTAATCTTAGATTTCGACCTTCTATAACATACGTGAAATCGGAACAATCGGAGTGCAAGTGATTTTATCTTTCGTGCTAGTGTAGAAGTGTAATCTGAACGCCATTTTTTAGTTAAAGGACAATATCTCGAAAGTTTATGAATGGTCGCAGACGGTAGCAAAATTCTAGTTAGGGGACATATTAAGGAACACATTGGCATTAAAGGTTTTCCAAAATCGTTTGGAGCTTTTTGGAGATCGATGTTGAAAAATGGCGATTTTCAAAAAAATCGTTATTTTTTTGGGGAAACTTAAATTTTATACCTTCTTTAGATAATTATTGAAGTGTTTTAGATTTTGATATGTTAATAAGTACTTCTTTAGTGATTTCTGAATGATTTTCAGTCAAAAATTCTTTAATTTCCAAAGTTTTTTTAAATATATTTAAAAAAAAAAATTGTCACAAAAATTCGAAATTTCCTCTTGCCAAAGAAAATCAGATAGCCACAATATTACAATATTTTATTTACATAATATTGAACATTCCAAGATTTTGAATACATCAACAGAATTTGGATGCAGCGAAAGGGACTTTTGGCCAAAAAACGGAGATCCTGGCCCACTGTGCACAGTCCAAAAATTTTAAGTCTGACTACTTTAGGATATGCTCCAGTGTCAGGACAATATGCTTGCCAATTTTCGGCTGCGTAGGTCATTAGAGCTTTAAAGTTAGTTTAATTAAAAAAAATAAAACACAATATTGCCCCTTTTTCTCTCTACTCTCCGTCTACATTACAAAAATGTTAAATCGGACTACTTTAGAATATGCTTCATAGTTGGACTACATGTTAGGGATTTTCAGCTTCCTAATTCATTGGGACGGTGCTTAAAAATACTCTGAAATATTTAAAAAAAAACTAATTTTGCCAAGTCCCCTTTTTCTCGTAATTCGCCGCCAACAGGCAAAAAATCCGGCTTCGTAAGAATCTGTCCCTGGTGTTTTATACATGCCAATTTTAAGCTTTTAAGTCCATCAATGAGATTCAAAAGGCGCTGGATACACAAAAAATAAGAGAAACACAAAAAAAAAAATTATATATACAGAAAATAGAAATAAATTTACTACGCCCTTTGCCTTACTTTTTCTCCACCCATACACTGGCTATCAATAATCCGGGTTCGTGTTGATTTTCCCCATGAAACCTACTATATAAATGCCAATTTTCATCTTCCTAAGTTATTGGGGGTCTTTAAACTAATTAAAATATTAAAAAACCCAATTTTTCTACTCTCTTTTATCTTTTAATTCTTCGTCCACAGTCGAGAAATTTTAAATCCGATTACTTCAGGATACACAACATCGTTAGGACTATACGCTATGCATTTTCCGCATCCTTCGGGGGCTTTTAAAGAACTTAAAATGTTAAAAATTCCAATTTTGTCACTTTTCCTTTCAATTCTCCGCCCACAGTCCAAAAATTTAAAATTCGACTACTTCAGGATGGCTTCATCGTTTGGACTATATGCTAGAAAATTTCCAGCTCCTAAAATCGCTTAGTTTTTCCCCATTTTTTCTTATAAAACTCTGTCGAGTCTGTATTTAGTCTGTGGTATAACCATAGCACAGACTATATACAGACTCGACAGTAGAGTTTTCTAACAAAAACCGGGGAAAAACTAAGCGATTTTAGGAGAAAACTGAACGGTTTTTAACTAGTTTTAAACTAAAATGGCAACACTTTCTACGACTTAGGAGTGAGTGAAACAGTAAAAAACCGATCTGGCATATATTTTTCTTATGGAGCGTTATATAAGCTTTCTCCTTTTAACCTAATTCGTAGAATAACTTGAAAAAATTGACCATATGGTTAAGAACTACTTTTTTGACACCTGTCACTTATGTCGAGTCTGTAATATTACAACAGCAATCAGCAGACAGCATATTTTGCTGTCTGCTGCTGTATTGTGAAGAGACACATATACCATATATATTGGTGCTCGATTCTCGAATACGACTTCACCATTCACCCAATTTTTAAAAATTTGATATTCTTTCAAGTTTAAAGATTTTTAAATTTGTTTTGTAATTATTAAACATATTAACTAGATCTTTAATTGTTACAAGAAAAAAAAATTTAAATCTTGAAATTGGAAATAATATCAATTTTTTAAAAATTGGGTGAATGGTGAAGTCGTATTCGAGAATCGAGCACATGGTTTTACCAAAAACCAGTTACACTATTGCCAATTATTTTTCACCCAAACCGCTAAATTCAAACAAAAAGCGCTCGATTTTAGAGGGAAAACCTCCAATTTGGCAATAATGACGTTTCCCCACATGCAACCCGATCTGGCAGTAATGTCGTGAAGTTTACTATGGCAACCATATTCTGAGTGTTGACATTCCTTTTTGGTTTGACATTCTGACGCCACAAACCCGCCATTTAAAATTTTTTTGAATTTGAGTTGGACACAGCCACAGATTCGGATTATCGAAATTTCATTTAATTAAAATTTTTAATTAAATAATGTGTTCGATTCTCAAATACGACTTCACCATTCACCAAATTTTTAAAAATTTGATATTCTTTCGAATTTTAAGATTTTAATTTTTTTTTCATGTAACAATTAAATATCTGGGTAATATCTTTAATAATTACAAGAACAAATTTAAAAATCTTACAACTCGAAAGAATATAAAATTTTTAAAAATTAGGTGAATGGTGAAATCGTATTCCAGAATCGAGTACAATATAATTAAAATGGTAAGTTAAATATTTTTTAATTGTTTTTTTTTTTTAATAAAATGATGTGGTCGATTAACTACGATTTCACCATTAATCAAATTTTTAAATTTTTTTTTTTTAATTTCATGATTTTAAATTTTTTTTTCTTGTAACAATTAAAGATCTAGTTAATATCTTTAATAATTGCAAAAACAGTTTTAAAAATCTTAGAATTCAAAAAATATCAAATTTTTTAAAATTAGGTGAATGGTGAAATCGTATTGCAGAATCGAGCACAATTGCTGTGTTTTTCAAAAAGTGGATTTATTTTTAGATTAGAAATGATTTAGATTTAGAAATGAATGTGGTCATAATCTCCATAACGGAAATGGGGATTATGTCCGTGGGGATTATGTCATGTCACCTAGAAAATTGCTACGAAAAAGCTAAAAAATAGCACAAAAACTTTAGCCCTTTATATCTCTGGTGTTAGAAGAGTTAGAGAGTCGAATAAAAGTCCAAATGAAAGCTTAGAACCTTGGCTACAAACCAATGTATACTCTTTATGGCCTTATATACGTAACGTTTTTGAGATATTTGAAAATTAAAAAAATAATAAATTAAAATCGCGTTTTGGAGCTTAAAGGGTTAATGAAATTTCTTCATGTCAAGAAATGTTCGAAAGGAATTTACTTAAGCTTTCGAATGATACTAATTTCATCCAAATCGGATAAGTACTTTTTAAGATATTTAAGAAAAACGTTAAAACTTTAAAGGCCCGCCCACTCGAAAGAGGGCGTGACCCCTCCAGTTTGACTGCACATTTTTGCTCTGTGAGGTCAAAGGTTAAAAAAAAAAAACGCAATTTCGGTAAAGTGGTTTAGTTTCAAACGTGCATGAAACGTAGACTCTTTAACAAAATTCAATAAGTAAAAAAAGTACAGAACATTTTTATTTATGTTTTGTTTTTGTCTAAAGCATTGTATGTTTTAGACACAAACAAAACGTAAATAAAAATGTTCTGTACTATTTTGACTTACTGAATTTTGTTTAAATGTCTACGTTTCATGGACGTTTAAAGTAATTCAGGCTTAATCCGAAAATAAATTCACTTATTGAAAAACACAGCAAATATTTAGTACATATAAATACATTTTATTTTTATAAAATATTTGTTTTTATTTTATTTTCAGTTTTCCGTGCCTCAAAATGTTTGCCCCATTTGCGGAAGTTTTGCCCCTGGAAATCGGGGGCATTTTTGTGTGCCGCCGGGAGCCATGTCGGCACAGGCTTCAAATGAAGCCGTACAAACAGCTGCTCCACAATCAATTTGGCCGAAATGATTGCCCTTCAGAAACAAATTCTGGAAAAAATTAAACCTAAACCACCTCGTACCAGATGGTACCACCTACGGGGGGGCAGAGGCCGGCGTGAACGGGGGGACATACATTTAAGCGAACGGGACGGGCGGGATAGACGGACGGGCGGGATAGACGGGACGCAAATGCTTTGACGGACGTACAGGGGGACGAACCCCTTATCAGATTCGACTAATTTTATTTATTTATTAATATTGATTTAAAAAAAATATGACCTTGACCTTTTTCAAACCGGTGGTGACGGGAAATTTTCAGCTTCCTAAGTCATTAGAGGACTTTAAAATGAGCGAAAATGTAAATTTTCATCTTCATAGGTCATAGGGGGTCTTCAAATTAAATAAAATATTAAAAAAACACAATTTTGCCACGCCCCATTTTTCTCTTAATTATACTTCCAGTCTAAAAAATTTAAATACAATTACTTTAGGATATGTTTCATTGTTAGAACTAATTGCTGTGCTTCTTAAGTCATTTGGGGGCTTCAAAAGAAGTAAAAATGTTAAAAAAATCACAATTTTGCCACGCCACTTTTCCACTCAACTCTCCGCCCACACTGCGAAAAGTTTAAGTCCGACTACTTGGGGATATGCGCCATAGTTAGGAATATATTCTAGGAAATTTTCAGCTTCCTAAGTCATTAGGGGGCTTTAAATTCAGAAAAAATTTAAAAAAATTTAATTTTGCCACGCCCACTTTTCCGCTTATTTCTCCGCCCACATGCAAAAAATCGAAAATCCGTTAGGATCTGCCCCTGGTGTTTTACTATATGCTTGCCAATTTTCAGCTTTAAAGCTCTTCAGTGGTATTTTGACCTACTGAATTTTGTTTAAATGTCTACGTTTCATGGACGTTTAAAGTAATTCAGGCTTAATCCGAAAATAAATTCACTTATTAAAAAACACAGCAAATATTTAGTACATATATGTAAATACATTTTATTTTTATAAAATATTTCTTTTTATTTTATTTTCAGTTTTCCGTGCCTCCAAATTTTTGCCCCATTTGCGGAAGTTTTGCCCCTGGAAATCGGGGACATTTTTGTGTGCCGCCGGGAGCCATGTCGGCACAGGCTTCAAATGAAGCCATACAAACAGCTGCTCCACTAGATGCTCCACAATCAGTTTCTGAAGGCCAATCTGCCAATTTGGCAGAAATGATTGCCCTTCAGAAACAAATTCTGGAAAAAATGAAACCTTAACCACCACGTACCAGATGGTACCACCTACGGGGGGGCAGAGGCCGGCGTGAACGGGGGGACATACATTTAAGCGAACGGGCGGGATACACGGGACGGGCGGGATAGACGGAACGCAAATGCTTTGACGTACGGACAGGGGGACGAACCCCTTATCAGATTCGACTGATTTTATTTATTTATTATTATTGATTTTAAAAAAATATGACCTTGACCATTTTCAAACCGGTGGTGACGGGAAATTTTCAGCTTCCTAAGTCATTAGAGGACTTTAAAATGAGCAAAAATGTCAATTTTCATCTTCAGAGGTCATAGGGGGTCTTCAAATTAGATAAAATATTAAAAAAACACAATTTTGCCACGCCCCATTTTTCTCTTAATTATACTTCCAGTCTAAAAAATTTAAATCCGATTACTTCAGGATATGCTTCATTGTTAGAACTAATTGCTGTGCAATTTTCCGCTTCTTAAAGGTAGGAACAGAACAAGCCCGGCACGACTTTTTCCATACGATTTGACAGTTAAAAACCGTGACCGGCACGGCAAAAAATTAAAACTTATTTTATTTTATCTCCGGGTTCTCTCAATCTCCCTCCCTCTCACACTGCAGGGTTACCGCATTTTCACAAAAATTTTTTATTTTTTCATTCACAATGGTGTAACAAACGTACAGCAGTGCCAACTTAATCACATTGACTATGTGATAAGCGATTTTTTTCTGTAAAATTACGCTAATTTTATTAAAAGTTAGCACCACTGAACAAACAAATGACATTTTTTGCCGTCGCCGTCCCCCGTCATTGTTTTGGGCCTATATTCTCCGGCAACGGCAACCGTCCCCCGTGCCGTGCTTGTTCTGTTTCTACCTTAAGTCATTTGGGGGCTTCAAAAGTAAAAATGTTAAAAAAATCACAATTTTGCCACGCCACTTTTCCCCTCAACTCACCGCCCACAATGCGAAAAGTTTAAGTCCGACTACTTGGGGATGTGCGCCATAGTTAGGAATATATTCTAGGAAATTTTCAGCTTCCTAAGTCATTAGGGGGCTTTAAATTAAGAAAAAATTTCAAAAAATTGAATTTTGCCACGCCCACTTTTCCGCTTATTTCTCCGCCCACATGCAAAAAATCGAAAATCCGTTAGGATCTGCCCCTGGTGTTTTACTATATGCTTGCCAATTTTCAGCTTTAGAGCTCCTCAGTGGGCTTCAAAAAGCTCTGGATAGACAAAAAAAGAGGAACACACAAATAGGGAAATTTGAGGTTTAGGTCAGCGGTTTTAAAATATAAGTAAAATGAGTAAAAAATAGTAGATTGTAGTAAGGTAATCGAATAGACCTAATGTTGTACATATAAGTATTGTAAATAAAGGACTTTTAAATATATATATTTTTTTTATACTAGTTGTATTTAATAATTTAAAAAAAAAAACACATTGACTTTGATGAAAAACCTGAAAGGTTTGCTAAAAGTCGCAACATGTCTTGACGTAATGTTAATGTCTGAGGGGCAAGCAATAAAAGCACATCGAATCGTAATGAGTTTATGCAGCCCACTTATACGTAGTCTGCTTAAGGATATGTCACTCAACCAAAAGTGCTATCTATTAATACCAGACGTCAAATTTGTTTACCTTGAACAAATCGTTTCTTTTATATACACTGGAGAGTGCACTACTTCGAATCTAACCGAGCTCGTAGAAGGTTTAAAAATTCAATGATGTGGACTTCAATTGCACATCAAAAAAATCGGTTGATCCAAAATGTAATGAACCTTTAGAAATGGTTGTGGATGATTGCAAGTCAAAAAAAAAAAACCCAAAAAATCGGGTGAAGTAAAAAAAAGGTTATTGAAGTACGTTCAGAAGAGGTTGTTGATAAATACAAAGTCAACATAAAAAAATCGTTTGATCCAAGTTTAAAAAAACAAATTGATGAAGTTAACCAAGATGAAATAAATCTAGATGAAATCAGCGAAGATGAAGTCAACCAAGATTATGTCAACCACTTCAACCAAGATGAAGTCAATCAATATTTATTGACAGATATCAACAACAGTATTGAACCACAATTGGAACAGTTTTTAACGATGGCTTGCGATGTTGGTAATGCATTTATTCTTAACTATACTTAACTTCTATTCTTAACATTTTCTTAACTATATATTCATTTGTTAAATGCCACAAAAATATTAACCAATTTTAACATATTTTTTTTATTTATTTATAACTAAAAAACCGTTTTCAATGGCATTTACAGCAGGATGACGACTCGATATTCAAAGAGTTTTTGCCTACAAAAACTGTACCAAACAGCAAACGTATGAGATTTGATGAATCCGTTATAAAACAAGCCTTTGAACTACATAAGACGGGTGAATCAATTCGAAAAGTTTCAAAAACGTTTAATATCAGTCGTGTGACACTGACGAATCGTTTCAAAATATATAAAATTGATGGTCCTATTAATAAGAGGATAAAGATTGACACTGACGACCTGAATTTGGAAGAAACAGTAAAGGCACAAAATAAAAATGTAATTTTAAAAACGGGGGAAAAGAAAAGCCAATAACGCTAGCTATGGCAGCTGTTATTAATGAAGGGTTGTCTTTGGCAGAAGCCGCAAACAAATTTGATATTTCAAAAACATCGTTATGGCGAAAACTGAATAGTAATCCATCGTATAAGGAGAAAAATGACAAGCTCAAAGCTTTAAATATTATGTATCCAAAATTTGGTGTAACATCAACATCAAAAAGCAACATCATCATCGCATCAACAAGCATCAATCAACATCAATCAACAACCAACATCATCAAATCAGCAAACATCATCAGAACAACAAGCATCATTACATCAACAAGCATCGTCGTCAAATCAACATGCGTCGTCGTCAAATCAACAACCAACATCATCACATCAACAAGCATCGTCGTCAAATCAACAAGTATCGTTATTAAAAACACTTTATTAAAAAAATTAAACTTTACATTTTACTTTTTTAAAAACATTTGAATATTAATTTCACAAAAAACAAATATTTTTCCAATAGTACAGGATTGTCTTATAAAATTTAAGTGTTTCATAAAAAACTTAAAATGCCTTTTCGTTCACCTTATTACAATTTACTCATTTTTACTACTTTTACTACAGCTGGAAATTTTCAATACAAAAAATAAACAAAACTTTCCAGTAGTAAAAATAGTAAGACATTTAAGTAAACAGACCTAAAATGATCAGATTTTTTTTAACAAAAAAAAAGTAATTTAAATTATATTAACACTCATTAAAAATTTTTTAAAAGTCTGCGAAATTTTTTTTTTTTTTAAAAAAATACATATTTTTAATCTGCGAAAAAAAAAATAAAAATTCACTTGAAATAATCACTCTGTTAAACTACAAAGATACTCTGTTGAGCCAGCAGAAAATACCATAGATTTCAAACCAGCAAGATTTTTTTGTTATTTTATGAAGAAAACTCTGTAAAATGATTTTGACAAAAAAAACTGTAAAATTACATAGTTTCTAGTAAAATATTAGTTAAATGGGATCACAATTTTATAAAGAAATACTTAGTAATTTTACATATATTTGTAAGGACATTGTAAAATTATTTCGTCAAAAAACTGAAAATTTACAGATAATTCTGAAAATTTGCAAAGTTTTTGTTAAAGTTATTTGATTTCAAACTGGAACACAAAAAATAATTAGGGACAATAATAACAACATACATATTTGTAATAAAAAAAATTATTTAAAGTTGTCATTCCAACGGCGTTTTTAATTTTGTTTAACTTTGCGTGCATGAACTCCAGAACTTCTCTGCTTCAACAACAATAACAGTCTGACAAGCCATTAAAATTATTCTTTGCGCATTAAGAATATTTTAAATTATTAAAGCTCACATATTTAGTGACGCATTTAAGCGGTAGATGTTCAACGAGGTTTTTATAAATTAATAAATGACGATTTGAGCAGGGGCTATTTATAAATGTGTTTCCTATTGGTATTTTTCATAAACTTTAAGAAAAAATTAAAATGAGCCTGATTAATGCATTTCCCACTTTAATGGTACGCACGCAAAACGTTATATTTTAATTTCTTGTTTAAATTCCCTTTTTATGTGGTAACTATAAGAATTCTTATTCATTTTCTTCGACTGTAAGGTAATAGAAGCATTGATAAGTAATAAGTTGACACAAAATAAATGCAATGGCCATCATTTAAATGCGCCCGCTTAAATGTTTCGCACGCGGATGTTTAGCTTTGTAGAAATTATTTATAAACTCGCTAGATGTTCTCAAGGTTTTTTTTTATAAACTTCTCATTTTCAGTGCCACATTTGGGCGAGGTCATTCCAATAAACACTTTTATAAAATTAAAGGAAAATCGTTTAAGAATGCCTTGACTTTCTTATATGTACATTTTTAATGTGCTTGATATGGCTTTAACACAACGGCCACAATTTTATTTCTGATCAATTTATCTTTTCCTGATGTGCAAGTAGTGTTTACAAGTGGGAAATGCCATCGTTTAAATTTGCCCGCTTTAATGCTTCCAAAATGTAAATTTTCTTTTTTTATTTTTGTGAAAATTACGAGTTTTTTACGAATACCTCCAATTTTACACGACATCCTCGTAAAATTTACTAGCTTTTAGACTTGTGCTTAATCGTTCAATTGAGTGAGCGCTCATTCTCGTTCATTTCAGATAAAAGACCTAGTTCGTTCATCTAGTTCGTGAACGAATCATTTTGATCATGTCTGTTGGTGAATGTGCCTGATTAAATGCATTCCCCACTTTAATGGTGCGAACGCGAAACGTTATATTTTAATTTCTTGTTTAAGTTCACTTTTTAAGTGGTAACTATAAGAATTCCTAATCATTTTCTTCGATTGTGGTGTGAAAGAAACATGGATAAATAATAACTTGACACAAAATAAAGGCAATTCCCATCATTTAGATGCGTCCGCTTAAATGTTTCGCACGTGAATGTTTAGCTTTGTAGAAATTATTTATAAACTCGCTAGATGTTCTCAAGGTTTTTTTTTTTTATAAATTTCTCATTTTCAGTGCCACATTTGGGCGAGGTCATTCCAATAAACACTTTTATAAAATTAAAGGAAAATCGTTTAAGAATGCCTTGACTTTCTTATATGTACTTTTTTAATGTGCTTGATATGGCTTTAACACAACGGCCACTATTTTATTTCTGATCAATTTATCTTTTCCTGATGTGCAAGTAGTGTTGACAAGTGGGAAATGCCATCGTTTAAATTTGCCCGCTTTAATGCTTCCAAAATGTAAATTTTCTTTTGTTATTTTTGTGAAAATTACGAGTTTTTTACGAATACCTCCAATTTTACACGACATCCTCGTAAAATTTACTACACTCAAAATAATCACTCTGTTAAATTACAGAGATACTCTGCTGAGCCAGCAGAAAATACCATAGATTTCCAACCAGCAAGATTTTTTGTTATTTTACGAAGAAAACTCTGTAAAATGATTTCGATAAAAAAAACCTGTAAATTTACAGAATCATCTGTAAAATATTGATAAAAGCGACCAGAATTTTACTATTTTATTTACTATTTGTTTCTGATCAATTTCTCTTTCCTTAATGTGTAAGTAGTGTTGACAATTGGAAAATGCCACCGAGTAAATTTGCCCGCTTTAATGCTTCCAAATTGTAAATTTACTTTTTTTATTTTTGTGAAAATTACGATGTATTTTACGAGTACCTCCAATTTTACCCGACATCCTCATAAAATTTACCAGGTTTTATTGTTATTTAAGACGCTTTTTAAAGAGCGGTTGAAATATTTGGGAGTTTTTTGAAGAGTTTTTATTTAAAAACTGTATTACGTAGCACTAAGTTAAATTACAGTTGAAATTTAGTATTTTGGTTACGAGAAAATGTATAAAATCTTTACCAAAAAACTCTGTTTATTATCTATAAAATAGAGATTACAAAGTAAAAACTAAAATTACAGATAAAATTTTGTTTTTCGGTTACAAGAAAATACAAAGTATATTCTTAAAATCTGTATTTCGACAGATAACTTTGTCAAATGTCTGTCGAATTAAGATTACAGTCATTTTACAGAGTTTTTAACAGAGTAATTATTTTGAGTGTAGCTTTTAGACTTGTGCTTAATCGTTCAATTGAGTGAGCGCTCATTCTCGTTCATTTCAGATAAAAGACCTAGTTCGTTCATCTAGTTCGTGAACGAATCATTTTGATCATGTCTGTTGGTCGTTCATCTAGTTCAAATCGGTCAATTTTGGTTTTCGTTCAACAGTTCGTGATCGAATCATTTCGATCATGTCTGTTGTTTTGGCTTTCGTTCAAAAATAGGGTTGCCATTCGTACTGTTTTAAACAGTACATGTACTGTTTTTTATAAAAAGTACTGTTTTATGCAGAGCACCTAAAACAGTACGCAAAAGTACTGTTTTTTAAAGCGTGTACTGTTTTTGTACTGTTTTTTTATACTCATCACCAAAATGTAACATTTTTCGAAAAATGTTTTATATTTGACAAAATTTTAATTCAATTTTTAAAAAGGAGCTAAATGCAATTTAATTTTATACCGCACTCAAAAAGAAAAATTATTTAAAAAGTGGAAAACTTAGCTAAATTCAATAATGATTTAGCTCCATTGCCATGTTTTCCTTCTTTTTATCTAAATTTTTCTGAAAAATAAGAAAAAGAAAAAACTAGAAAATGGAAAAAAAATTATTTTATTGAGTACACCTCATTTACAGTTCCGATTGCGGGCAGACCCCATTAAGTTCGGAACCCATGGGTCCAGACCACCTTAGGCCCAGTCCCATTGGGTCTATTAAGGATCGTCATAGATTTTGATTCCACATTTATGCCCTTTTCGCTCTACCTTGCTTAGTTTTTAGGATACGGGAATTTACGGGCCCAAAAGGGTCTTTAGAATCTTAACGGGATAGCTAAAAAACTATTACACGGAAGAATTAAGACGGTTGTGTAAAGAACTACAAATATGTATTTGGCATTTTTTTGTTTCGGCAATATTTTCTGAGAAATGATGAACGCCTAAATTTTTAGATTCAAATTGAGGAGTCCATACATTGAAAGAGGACCGGAGATTCTTTAGAGATTTTTATAATCGAACATGAACACTTTTTTGCTCTTTCTGGCTTAGTTTTTGAAATTTTTGAAACATTTCCTTAAACTGCATAAAATTTACTAAACCTGAAGAAAAAACTTTATCAATTCTAAGAAGATAAATATGATGAACTAATTGGTTGCAAATTATGTCAAAGAAATTTAAAAATTTTTATTAAATTTTACTAAATTGTGAAAAAAAAAAAAACATTTTGTTAGGCCTTTGTTTGAGTGTAATAATACCGTTTTCGCGTTTGCTTTTTAAAGTCGTGTTTTAATTAAAACACTGTTTTATGGATTTTTTCATATGTTTTAGATAGGAAGATCGGTGTTTTAGTTAATCAAAAGCATAGGCTACAAAATCTTTTCAAGTATGATATCGCGGCAACTAAGACAAATGCTCCAAAAAGTCAATCGCAATTTTTTTCAACACTGATAAAAAAAAATAGAATAAATTTGAGACGGTTTACCTAAAATGTTCAACCGTTCTGTTAACAACCTTTTATGCATGTTTTGGCTGAGATCTGTTTGAAATCAGGTAAAAGGGCTAAGTTTTTGTAGTTTGATATAAAATAAGACTTTTAAAAAAGTACTGTTTTTATTTGAAATGTACTGTTTTTTGAGACCAAATGTACTGTTATTCCATATTTCAAATCTGGTAACCCTATTCAAAAAATGCAAAAATGTTAAATAAAAACATTGATTAAAAAAAAACAAAATAAATATTTATAAGTTTTGTAAAAAAACACATAAATGAGGAAAAAGAGTGCCAAAAGAGGAGAAAAACTAATACCTATTAAGAAAATTAACAAAAAAAAATTAAACGACCGAACTGAAAGATCAAAATGAAGTAATGACCAATTGAGCTGATTGAACGAAAAGACCTAAAAGAGCTGAAATGAAAGAACTAGATAAACCGTTCAGTTAAGTGAATAGTTCAATTGAACTAGTTCGTTCGTGAACGACACAACTCTACACTCAAAAAATACGTTAGTAGATTTACTAATTTTTTTTTGCTAATGCTAGTTAGCTAACTTTTTTTTTTTTAGTTGAGATTAGCATGTTAGCAAAAAATTCTTGTAAACTTCATTTAGCACATTAGCAATTTTAAACAAACGTTGAACTAATTTCTTTTGCTAAGATTTGAAATTGAGTTGACAACATTTTTACAAGATTTTTTGCTAATATTAGCAAAATAAATGGTAAATTTTTTTTTATTTTCAGAAAACTTAAAATGGCTCTATCTCGGAAACTAAGCCAGATAGAGCAAAATGGAGGGCATTTTTGGTTCTTAGAATCTCCATACTTTCGCGGGTCCTCTTCACATGTGTGGACCCTAATGGGCCCTAACTTTGGATCCAAAAAAGTTAGCATTCCCGAAAATTTTAAAATGCTCATATCTCGGTAAATATTGCCGACACAACAAAAAGTCCAAAAGCATTTTTGTAGCCCTCAATACGTAGAACAAGACCGCAAAATAGTCAAAAGCTCTCCGAGTAATATTTTTGAAGTTATCGAGTTTTTTAATTCTCAAGACCCCAGTGGTCCCCTATTATCACGTATCTCAAAAACTAAGCAAGGTAGAGCGAAACGGACACCAATTTTGGATCAAAAACTATGAAGATTTTTAAGGAACCCAACTAGGTCTGAGCGCATCGGGGTCTGGACCTATCGGGTCCGAACCCAATGGGGTCCTCAAATGTGTCAAAAAAAAATTTTTTTTTGTTAACTAATTATTGGCAAAACATTTTTGCTAACTTTAGCAAAAAAATTGTGGGTTCAAAATCAGCAAATTTTCTTGTAGGTTTACAAGCTTTTTTTGCTAACATTACAGTTTTTTTTTTGAGTGTACAGAGGGGTTGAAATATTTGGAGTTTTTTTAAGAGATTTTTATTTGAAAACTGTATTACAGAAAAATAAGTAAAATTACAGATGAAATTTAGTACTTTGGTTACGAGAAAAAATAAAGTATTTTTCTAAAAACTGTACTTTAACACAAAACTCTATTTATTGTCTGTCAAATAGAGATTACAAAGTTAAAAGTAAAATTAAAGATAAAATTTTGTTTTTCGGTCACAAGAAAATACAAAGTATTTTCTTAAAATCTGTAATTCGGCAGATAACTTTGTCAAATATCTGTCGAATTGAGATTACAGTAATTTTGCAGAATATTTAACAGAGTAATTATTTTGAGTGTAGTGATAGAGGGTATATATAAGTTTGTAATTCCGTATGTAACACATCAAAATATTTGTTTAGGATCCCATAAAGTATAAAATGATTCTCGGTTGATTTTAAGTCGATGTAATTGGTAATAATCCGAAACCGATTTAAAAGCTTGCGAGACCAAAACTTGCGTTATTCTCCTGTTCACATGGCTAATATTTTTTTTCAATGTTATGTCATGAATGTTAACGCCATTGGGCGGTAGTTAGTGCGCCATTTTGTGTACGTGCGTGTATTTTGTAGTTTTGATTTTTGTGTGTCTATGCTAGGGGGGAAAATGCAATGTCTGCTTGTTGTTGTTGGTTATATTAATAAAATTAACAAGTGAGAGTGTTAAATTCGGCTGTGCCGAATCTTTGATACCCTCCAACATGTTAAAGTACATATAAAAAAATTTTAGAGGCGTTTTGGGGAGGGGCTCTGTGGGGGTGCTGGGGGATACATTCCCCAACGCGATAAATGTTTACTAAATTATTTATTATGCTTTTTGAACTTAAGTTATACTATTTTCTCATAATTTAAATGTTTTTTTTTAATCCACGCCCACAAAAGGGGGCGGGGCAAAAAAAAACAATATTTTGTAGCAACCTGGGGTCTAACTGTATGACTTTTAACTCTTTCTGACATAACAAGTAGAAAAGTTAAATTCGACTTTGCCGAATCTATGAATACCCTCCACAATGCATTTTTTAAAGGGTAGTACATTTTTTAACGTGAAAAAAATTAACAATTTTGATTAGAAATATTTTATTTTGAGTAAAAAACTCCTTTTTTGTCATTTTTTAAAAAAAAAAGAAAAATTACTATTTTTGTTTTTTGAGTGTAAAATTTTTTTCGAGTGTAATTTTTTTTTACTGTAAAAATATTTCTGAGTGAATGCACGTACGTATGTACATAAAATATTGTAATTTTTGTAAAAAAAAAAAAAAAAAAATTTTTTTGTGTACATTTTTTTTTGAGTGTAAAATTTTTTTTTGAGTGTAAAATTTTTTTTGAGTGTAAAATTTTTTTCGAGTGTGGTTTTTAAGTTACCAATGCTTTTAAAACTAAACAAGTTTAAAAAGCATTGCTTAAAATTTAAACAAGTTTGAAAAGCATTGTTTAGTTACCACCAATGCTTTTAAAACTTGTTAAAACACGTGGCATTTTAGATGAAACTAATTTGAAATTCAGGGTTTTGCTTATAACTTTTGAACCACTGGACCGATTGAGCTGAAACTTAAAACTAAATAGACCCGAGGAACGGCAAAGATTCATGCCAAGCTTCAGTAGTCTCATTATTGTCTTTCGAAAGTTATCGTGTTTTTTGTCTCGTAAATTCGCGAAACACCCTTGCCGAAATTTACTCTTTTGCTCATAACTTTTGAACCACTGGACCGATTTGGCTGGATTGCAATACCAACCTGACCAGGTAAATGACAAACATATATGCCAAACTTCAGTAGCCTCTGTAAAGTCTTTCAAAAGTTAGCGTGTTTTCTACGGACAGACAGACAGACGGACGGACGGACGGACGGACGGACGGACATCGCTAGATCGACTTAAAATCGATCGAGGATCATAAATATATATACTTTATGGGGTCCTAGACCAATATTTCGAGGTGTTACAAACGGAATGACAAACTTATATATACCCTCTATCACTAGAGTGGAGGGTATAAAAAGGTTTCATTTTTTTAGCAAAAATGCAAAAAAGCTGTAAAAAATGGCGTTTTTATCCGATTCTACCCATTTCCGAATTTTAATAGCGTCATATTATGATTGAAAATTGAATCATAATATATTTTTAGCAATCATAACATTTTTGTAGCAATTCAACTTTTCGAGGGTACATTTTCTAAAGTATTTCGGCCTCCTAAACACGAATCTGTCATTAGAAAAATCAAGATATGGGCATTTTATTTTTTTGGTGGACTAGCCCTCAAAACCGATAATTTTTTAATATTGTCCTGATATCTGTATGACAAATTACTTTTTACTTTTCTGATGAAAGATTCGTGTTTGGGAGGCCAAAATATTTTAGAAAATGTACCCTCGAATTCTGTGCAAAAAAAGTTGAATTGCTACAAAAATGTTATGATTGCTAAAAATCACTTCTCAGCGTGAGTATAACAATTTATTTTTTTGGAAACTTTTCGACCACACTGTAAATACTTGCATATGTTTTAAATCATTTGCTTTGAAAATTTGTCTTTACAAATGTCTACCTTAGTTAGTGAGTACATTTTTTTTAAATGGCTTTGACAAAGTCAATTATTTATTTACTTGCAGTAAGTTGCTGTTTTATTTTTAAACTGCAATATCGAAATTGGTTGTAATTCCTTTTTACTGTTGCACAATAATAATAATAATAGTTAATTGATAGTCAATAAATTAAAAAAAAAAAAAAAACAACAAACATACATACAAATTCACTGTTAAATGCAAATTAAGTATGCTTTGGAATATTTCAAATTCTAGATGTTCAGTTAAGATAAAATTATATAGCATTTTATAAGGCACATTCGGAATCTTATCCATTGAATTTGTTCTTCATTCTCATTACTCCAAACGTGTTTTTGCAACTTTTGCCCATTGTATGGTAATAGGTAGAAACAGAACAAGCACGGCACGGGGGACGGTTGCCGTTGCCGGAGAATATAGGCCCAAAACAATGACGGGGGACGGCGACGGCAAAAAATGTCATTTGTTTGTTCAGTGGTGCCAACTTTTAATAAAATTAGAGTAATTTTACGGAAAAAAATGGCTTATCACATAGTCAATGTGATTAAGTTGGCACTACTGTACGTTTGTTACACCATTGTGAATGAAAAAATTAAAAATTTTTGTGAAAATGCGGCAACCCTGGAGTGTGAGAGGGAGGGAGATTGAGAGAACCCGGAGATAAAATAAAATAAGTTTTAATTTTTTGTCGTGCCGGTCACGGTTTTTAACTGTCAAATTGTATGGAAAAAGTCGTGCCGGGCTTGTTCTGTTCAGAGCTAATATTTGGCTGAATGATGATATTTGTCATTAGACTCGTTTGCTACTTTGTAGTAAATCGTTTCTATTTTTGCTAAATAATCTTGACAATGGAATCTGACAAATTCCGAAACACGTGTCGATTAAGTCTTGCAAAAATGACCAACATAAATAAATTTAAAACCGAAAAATAATTTTCTTGAAAATTATGCTATGAGAATATCATGGTTTTAATTAGTAAAGAAAATAATGACCTCGAGCCAGAATATAATATCATCAAATCCTCAAAATATAATATTTTAAAGGTCTAATAAAACAATTTTTATTTTTTAATAAAAATTAATCAGCATTTTCAATTTATTTATAAACTAAATGCGAATTATCAAAACAATATTTTAAATAAAATGGAATATTTAAAATACAGTGTCAAAAACTAAGTTTTTATCTTCCTTGGCCCAACATTCGTCATCGTCAATGTGTTGTAAGGGGTATCCAATTGAAGAACCCAATTAAAGGGGTTCTTCAATTGGATCCTACAGCATAAGAATTCAACAACTTATGGTGGAAGTTTCAAACGTTTTCGTTGGTTTATACGTGCATTTATACGGAGGGATGAAACTTGTGATCCGATATATCCATTGCTCTAAATATATCGGTTAGATGTTGATTCGGCTAGTTTTTCGGTCATGGTTTAACCTATCATATTTATAAATTTTGTTTCTTGATTTTGCAGAATCTTTCGCAAAATAAGTATTCTGCATTATTTACGTCGAACGTATAAGCACTTTTTGTACAGTTGGGGTGATAGGCAACCAAGTATATGTATTCTGAATTAATGCTGCCGTTTGGAAGCAATACATTCAACATTTTTATAAATTTTAGCGAAATTGGCAAGACATTATATTAATATTATCTTAAAACGAAAAATTAGTTCCTCTTCAACTGCACCTATTTCTTAAAACAACTTGTGTTCTGCAAACGCTTGACGAGATGTGTTTCCATCATTTGTGTTGCTACAACCATCAGTTTTTAGAATGTCAACGCGTAGACCAAGGCCTGTACAAATTTTTTTTTTTAACTTTTTCTTTTTTTTGCATAACAATCTCTTTATCTTCATCCGATTTAATTTTCCATTTTTAAACCCTCTACACTCAAAATAATTACTCTGTAAAATGACTGTAATATAAATACGACAGATATTTGATAAAGTTATCTACCGAAAAACAGATTTTAAGACTTGTGACCGAAAAACAAAATTTTTTCAGTAATTTTAACTTTGTAATCTCTATTTTACAGATAATAAGTAGAGTTTTTTTGTTAAAATACAGATTTAGAAAATACTTTGTTTTTTCTCGTAACCAAAATACTAAACTTAATCTGTAATTTTACTTATTGCTCTGTAATACAGTTTTTAAATAAAAATCTCTTAAAAAAACTTCCAACCCCTCTTTCAAAAGCGTCTTAATTTTACAATTACAATAAAAGCTGGTAAATTTAACGAGGATGTCGTGTAAAATTTGAGGTACTCGTAATTCCTCTTAATTTTCACAAAAATAAAAAAATAAAATTTACATTTTGGAAGCATTAAATCGGGCAAATTTACACAATGGCATTTCCCAATTGTCAACACTACTTGTACATAAAGGAAGGAGAAATTGATCAGAAATAAAATAGTGACCGTTGTGTTAACGCCATAGCAAGACATTTTTGAACGATTTTCCTTTAATTTTATAAAAGTGTTTATTGGAATGACCCCGCTCAAATGTGGCTCTGAAAATTAGCAGTTTCTACAAGTTATAACTTATCCTTGCTTCTTCCACATCACAGTCGAAGAAAATGAATAAGAATTCTTAGAAATGCCACTTAAAAAGTGAATTTAACAAAGAAATTAAAATATAACGTTTCGCGAACGCACCATTAAAGTGGGAAATGCATTCAATGAGGCACATGTATGAAAGTACTAATAAGAAACACAGTTTTCACATTTAAATATCCCCTGCTCAAATCGTAATTTTTTAATTTATAAAAACCTCGGTGAACATCTGCCGCTTAAATGCGTCACTAAATATGTGAGCTTTAATAAAACTCAAAGACTGTTAATGTTTTTGAGCAGAGAAGTTTCACTAATAAAATGGATTTAACTAAAACTTTTTAAATTGACAGAGTTTTGTTGTGCAAAATTTTACATTAATAAAATGCAATTAACTAAAACTTTGTAGATTTACAGTGTTTTTTTTTGGTAAAATTCTGGTCGCTTTTATCAACATTTTACAGAGAATTTACAGTTTTTTCGAAATCATTTTACAGAGTTTTCTTCGTAAAATAACAAAAAAAAATTGCTGGTTGGAAATGTATGGTATTCTCTGCTGGCGCAGCATAGTATCTCTGTAATTCAACAGAGTGATTATTTTGAGTGTAGTATTTATAAAGCTTTATCTCAAAACTGAGCGACATTCATAAATTTTGAAGATTGTGGATTTTATGTATCTTTCAAAATTTCATTAATCAGAAATTGTATCACTTTGAAAAATTCACAAATTTGCGTAATGCACAAGCTTATATATTTTACATTTTTGAATTAACTGAAGAAATTTTAACTTGTCAAAACAGTTCAAGTATACCACAGCAATTGAAAAACAGTTCAAATGCCAAATAATAAATTTTATTCGGTGTGAGTTTAAAAATCGGATTCAAAATTAATTCAACAAAAGCCGAAAAATTGCCCGATAAGCGAAAAAATTATTTGGAACGTCGAGCCGCTAATATAAATCAGAGACGGATCTCACACAAAAAAAATTTTCTTTGAAGAAAAACATGAATTTATTTCCAGAAAGTCCAGCAGGATTTTACAAAGACAAATTCTAAGTGTACTAAATAATGTTGATATCGTGGAAATTGCTGGAACTGTAAAATTCAAAACGTTAAACCTATTTCATGTTTAATCAATATTCAAGATGAATTCATCCAACAAGACTGTGTTTCTGTACACTCAAAAAAAAAGTGAACTAAAATCTGGGAAAATTAACTCAATTTTGAGAAAAAGAGGGAATGATTTGGCTCCAAAGATTTATTTTCTTGGTTTTAGTTCATAATTTTCCCAAAAATAAGGAAATCAAAGTTATTTAATTTTAAGCCAATTTTAACTAGAAAATAGGAAAAATTATACTTCACATTTTAGAAATAGATTGGGTCTAGACCCTGGACCCATGGGTTCGGACCCCATTCAACTCGATACCCCGTTGGGTCCTTTAAGGGTCCCCATAGATTTTGAACCAAAACTTGTGTCCGTTTCGCTCTAACTTGCTTAGTTTTTGAGATACGGTAATAAGGGGCCTGATAGGGTCTTGAGAATCTTAAAAACCGGATAACTCAAAAACTATAAATCGGAGGGCTTTCGGGTATTTTGCGGAAGTGTTCTACGAGTCAAGAGCTACAAAAATGTTGTTGGACGTTTTCTCGTGTTGGCAGTATTTACCGAGATATGTGTATATATAAAATCTCGGGAATTTCAAATTTTAGATCTAAAATTAGGGTCTTGAGACCCCGACAGATATGCAGAGCTAGGCTATTCCATATTTTTCTTTGTAGTCTTTCTTTTGAAAATTTCATCCGTTTCGCTCTATCTCGCTTAGTTTTCGAGATATCGCCATTTTGAATTTTTAACTAAATTCTAAGAAGTTATTTACTAAATTCTCAGAAGTCATTAACTAAATTCAAAGAAGTACACTTCCTCAATTCAAAGAAGAGAAATACGATGATGTTTTTTTTAGTAAATTTTAACTAAACTTGAACTAAATTGTTTTTTAAGAAATATGTCTTAAAAATAAAGATTCGATTCTTAGATTTGTGGAAAATTTCTTTCGCAGTAAGAATTTTTTTCCTAATATTTAAAAAATCCATTTAAAGAAAACTTTGAACTAATTATAAGTAAATGAACTAAAAATTTTTCCTCATAGTTAAGAAAATTTCTCATTTTTAAGTTAAATTTAACTAAATTTTAGGAAAATTCATGATAAATTTTCAAAGACATTTTTTCCTTAAATTTAGTTATGTCTTTTTTTTTCAGTGTAGTGGCTTGAATATTGAAGATCTTTCAAAATTTAACAATTGTTTTGAAATCGCATACAAAAGTGCACGTAAAAGAGAAAAAATTTTGAAAAGAAAAGAATTTAGAAGAGGTAATAGCTTAACAGAAAAAACAATACCTAATTGGCAACAGAAATATAATAGAAATTTTTCAAAAAAAGAAACAACGTTATATCTTAAAAAATCAACACTTTGTTTTATTGTGAAATATTAATTTTTAAACTACTGTAATTTTTGCACTTATTTCATAAAGTCGTCTAAACTAAATAGCAAATTCTATACAGAATTCAAAAAACATATTTTTTTTTAATTTTTAAACCACATCACACTGTGACGTGTAGAATAGGGTGGATCGAATTTGGCTTTTTGGCGAATTTTGTTCCGGCTCACCGACAGATGTGTTGGAAAAGACCTTAAAACAATGTGGTTAAATTTTCATGCAGATCGGTGGTCATCTTCCGCTGCCGAAATGACGTTGGAAATCCGCGATTCCTTAAAAAATGGTATTTATTTTAAAAAATTGCCAAAATTACAAAAATCACTTAATCTTCTTTTTTATTTCAGTCAATCTTTTCAATCATATTTTCTTAGAAAAAAAATTCAGCTTAATAGGACATTGTTAACCCCTCTAAAATGGTTACCAAAAATGGCCCATATATATTGTGCCCTAAACTCAAAACCACCAAATTTAAAATTTTTTTATTTTTTTTGATTTTAAGTTGCACAATCTAAAGTTTTTATTGCATTTATTTCAAGAATATATAAGTTTGTTTGACAAAAAATTTTTTTGAAAAAATACGAGATTAGTAAACAGCGCGTGTATCCGTCTGTTTCCAGGACATTTTGTGAAAATTGCTCTTTTTTTTTAAAACTCAACATTTTTAGATAAAAAATACGAGATTAGTAAACAGCGCGTGTATCCGTCTGTTTCCAGGACATTTTGTGAAAATTGCTCTTTTTTTTTAAAACTCAACATTTTTAGTTAAAAACTTTTCATTTTGCGCTAGATTTATTATAAATTATAAAACTTAATATAGAAATGTTGGATTTTAAGAAATTCTTTAACCCTACACAGCTTTGTGCCCTAAATGACCCATGATGAACAAATGCATCTAGCAATAAGCCGCTTTTGGCGGGCGACTAACCATTGGGAACATATTTTTTCAATTAAAAATGGGAGCGTGAGTAAAGATGGGAGCGTGAGTAAAGATGGGAGCGTGAGTAGAGATTGGAGCGTGAGTGAATTCGACCAACTTACGCTCACGAAGAAAAAAAATTTCTCACGCAAGAAATTTTTGAATTTTGCAAACATTTTACGCAGGGTTACATGAGTGTCACATTTTAATCTCACTGAAGCTGAATTTTGACGTGTTTCATTTTTCTGTCACTATAAAAAATCACGATATTTTACTCACGTTTAACAGTGCAATTTTAAAAATTATATTTTTAATGCAATTGAAACAAAAAAAGTTCAAATAGTATTCCCGCTTAAATGCACCCACCCTTAAAGCATTTTCCGTACTTACTTATTATTTTTTTTATTAATTCACATTTAAACAAGAATATTGCTGAATAATTTCAATAGAATATTTACATGCTGTATTCTGGAATTTAAGGGGATAATGCTTTCGGGGTGGGTGCATTTAAACGGGAAATAATATATAAACTTGTTTGTATAAAATATATGGATCACTTTTTTATTTTGCATTAAAAATATAATTTGTACAAATGCACACGTGACACAAATTTCACGTGATTCACTTGTAAACGTGAGTTAAATTTCGTGAGATTGCATGATTTTTTATGGTGACATAAAAATAAAACACGTCAAAATATATTTATGTTGAGTTTTCGTGAGCGTGATTACAGCGTGAACGAGTTTAATATGTTTCACTCACGTGATCCTGCGTAAAATGTATGCAAACTTAAAAAATTTCCTGCGTGACATTTTTTTCTTCGTGAGCGTGAGTTGGTCAAACTCACTCACGCTCTCATCTCTACTCACGCTCCCATCTTTAATTAAACAAATATGTTCCCAATGGTTAGTCGCCCGCCAAAAGCGGTTTATTGCTAGATGCATTTGTTCATCATGGGTCATTTAGGGCCTAAAGATTTTAAGGGTTAAATTTCTTAAAATCCAACATTTCTATATTAAGTTTTATAATTTATAATAAATCTAGTGTAAAATGAAAAGTTTTTAACTAATAATGTTGAGTTTTAAAAAAAAGTGGAATTTTCCCAAAATGTCCTAGAAACAACCCGTTACACGCGCTGTTTAACCTATTACTACGATTTTGATGAAATTTTGACATGTGTACCTGGAAGACCACAGAAGTTGCTAGAAAAAATAAATAAAAATTTACCTCAGCTCCGACCTGAGATATGATATGGGTATAAGGCCGTGTAATTTTTAACTTTTATTTTTTGTTTGAGCTGAAACGGGTCTAAAAAGTTTCTATTGGGTGTCAAAATAACTCCAATAAATTTTTTGTCCTTACCCCCCCGCATCACGTTTTAGGTGCACTTTTCCTGAGTATTTTCGATTAAGAAAAATGTTCGATTTTTGTCAGTGAAAAACAAAAGTTAAACAAAACAAAAAAAAAAATCTTGTTCACATTTAGCCCAATCTCTTCTCTTTTTTATGAAAAAAGAATTAGCCCGATATCTTCCATCTAGCCCGCGCTTTTTTAAGTATCAACACTTTTTTGGGTATTTAAATACCCATTAGGCAGGAATGGGTTAAGAATCTCGTATTTTTTCAAAAAAATTTTTTGTCGATCGAACTGTATATATACTTGAAATAAATGCAATAAAAACTTTATATTGTGCAGAGCTTCGAAGAATGAAATCCTTTTCGAATGAATTCTCAAAAAATCCATTTCATTTTCATAGTCAGTGAATGCATTCGATTTCATAAATCAACATTGAATGCAGTCCTTGGAATTCATTCGATTGAATGGAAAAAAATGAATGCATTCGATTTCTTGTTCATTCGATTTAGAAAAATCGAATGCATTCGATTTTTTATCATTCCACTGCGAATGCAATCGATTTTTTAAATAGATAGACCAAAACGGAGCCAAATTTTGGTCCTTAGTTTCGCCGACTCTCTTTATATACGATGACCCAAATGGGCTCTAATTTTGAATCCAAAAAAATAGGTGTTTCCGAAAATTTTAAAAATGCACTTATTAACTGCCTACACGACAAAAAGTGTGAAGAGTGTTGGCGATACTATGGACAAAAATTGGCTCCGTTTTGCTCTATCTTGGTTATTTTTTTTTAGTTTTTTATGCAATGAATGATTAAACCATTCGATTTTTCAATTTGAATGAAAAGAAAATCGATTGCATTCGCAAGTGAATGCATTCGATTTTTAAAAGTCGAATAAAAAAAAATCGAATGCATTCGATTTTTGAAGGTCGAATGAAAAATAAATCGAATGCATTCGATATTTATAAATCGAATGAGTCTAAAGTGGATTCATTCAATTCGCTAAAATGTGATTGGGGAATGCAATCACTAAATTTTCATTCAGAATGCCAAATCGAATTAAGGAATGAAATCCTTCGAAGCTCTGATATTGTGCAACTTAAAATCAAAAAAAACATTTTTTTTTTTTAATTTGGTGGTTATGAGTTTAGGGCAAAATGTATTGGTCATTTTTGGCATCCATTTTAGAGGGGTTAACAATGTCCTATTAAGCTGAAGTTTTTTTGTAAGAAAATATGATCGAATTGAAAAGATTGACTGAAATAAAAAAGAAGATTAATTGATTTTTGTAATTTTGGCAATTTTTTAAAATAAATACTATTTTTTTTTTTTTTTAAATCGCGGATTTTCAACGTCATTTTGGCAGCGGAAGATGACCACCGATCTGCATGAAAATTTAACCACATTTTTTCTAGATCTATTCCAACACATCTGTCGGTGAGCCGGAACGAAATTCGCCAAAAAGCCAAATTCGATCCACCCTAGTGTAGAACAAGCCAGCGGGACAAAATTGAATCTCCTATTTTTTTAAAAAATGGGTTCAGTGTAATCGATAATAGTCCTAATGTCACGAAATTGCCATTTTTCTATGCGCATAATGTCAGAGGGCTATAAACCAATCCTTCGAAATCAAAAAATTGGTCTTTAAAAACAATTATTTTTTTTTTAATTTTTTGAATAGTGCTCCTAGACTACAGTATTGTTAACCTGTGAATTTTTGCAATATTTTTTTGCAATGGATTTTTAAGAAGAGGGTTGGAACTAGTGAATTTAACATTCCCTATTAAACAGAGCTTAAAATTTTTTTTATAAGAATTTTTCAGAAATCCCCAAAAAACAATTTTTTGTTTGTAGTTACATTGAACTTTAAGAGAATAGGAAAATGTTGTCTCCACGTGTCCCATGGCTATTTTCTTTTTTAAATGAAAGGTACGATACTAGGCTATATTACCATGGCAATATCTCTTTGCACACGCTTGCACATCAGGTATTTTATGAGCGATGTCCGTCCGACTGTCTGTATATCTAATAAAAACCCGAAAACTTTCGAAAGACAGGGTTGAAGCTACTGAAGCTTGGCATATATATTTCCAATTTCTCGTGTCATATTGGTATTAAACTATAGCGATATTGGTCTAGGAGTTCAGAAGTTATTATCAAAAACGTAAGTTTTAAATAGGTTTCATCACGAATTAACATATTCAAAAAACCTCTAAACACGCTTTAAGGGACATTCATAGGCCACTAATATGTTTTACAAAGCTATTCTGTCATTTGCAAAAATTTTTACATTTAAAAAAAAAAATAAAAATACACTACAAAAAAATTTTAGTATTCACATTATTTTGGATATTATGGATAGTATTTATGGATTCGGTCAAGTAAATTTTTTTTAAATTATACGTATACGTATTATTATTATTATCTTTATTTCAACTCAATTTAAACAATGGTATTACAATTTTAAAGTACATATAATTAGTGTCCGACCGAATACACCTTTTTTGGCAGAAGCCGAATATTCGGCCAAATTTTCACTATTCGGCCAAACCGAAGCCGAAGCCGAATATTAAAAAAAAATATATATTTATGTAGTAAAAACAAGAAATAAATAAAAGTCGACTCGGCGGGATACTCAAATGCACGAGAATGCTGTCTAGAATGATTTTATTTTAAGCAAAACATTTTTTTGGACATTTTTGTAAAAAAATATATTTTAGAGTGTAAATTTTTTTCGATCGAAAATTTTTTTTTAATGTAAAAAATGTTTTTAGTTGCAAAAACACTTATTAAAATGTTTTTTTGGCTTACTAATGTGATTCAAAGTTAGTTTAGTATGTTTTTCAACACGTGAGCACAAATATTATACAATTATTCGGTATTCGGCCTATTCGGCCAAAATTGTGGCCGAAGCCGAATAGTGCTTTTTGGCCGAAGCCGAATATTCGGTCGGACACTACATATAATACAGATTATTTTTTAAGCAAAGCATTAACATATACTATTTAACTATATATACACTCAAAATAATTAATCTGTTAAATACTCCGTAAAATGACTGTAATCTCAATTCGACAGATATTTGACAAAGTTATCTATCGAACTTCTTGTGACCAAAAAAAATTTTTTTGCAAAATTGGAGTTACTCGTTAAAAACTCGTAATTTTCACAAAAATAAAAAAGTAAATTTACAATTTGAAAGTATTAAAGCGGGAAAATTTAACAAAATTTAAATTTTAATATAAAATAAATTTTTTTAATGTTAATTAATGTTTTTAAATCAGAGAAGTTTTACTCATAAAATGGATTTAACTACAACTTTGTAAATTTACAGTTTTTTTTTGTAAAATTTTGAACTCATAAAATGGATTTAACTAAAGCTTTGTAAATTTACAGAGTTTTTTTGGTAAAATTCTTTTTGGTTTTATCAGTATTCTACAGATAATTCTGTAAATTTAGTTTTTTTTTATCGAAATCATTTTGCAGAGTTTTCTTCGTAAAATAACAAAAAATCTTGCTGGTTAGAAATCTATGGTATTTTCTGCTGGCTCAGCAGAGTATCTCCGTAATTTAACAGAGTGATTATTTTGAGTGTATATTTTTTCTTTAAAGTGTGTGTTTTACTGAACATTCCCAAGATATTTTCGAACTATTCGAGTAGTCGCTATTATCACAGATTTCTGCATTTCCTTCCATAGATGTTCATTCACATTCAATTCTTTTAAGCTATCATGCAATTTCTTTGGAATTAATCCTGTTGATGATAACACAATCGGTATTATTCTAACATCCTTCATGTTCCATTGAATTTGAATAGGTTCAATTGAAGGTTGTTGTTGTTTGGTATTGCAATGTCTATAAGGTATACCTTTTGATTTTTCTTGTCTATGAGCGTTATATTAGGTCTATTTGCTTGTACACTACGATCAGTAAGAATAGTACGGTCCCAATATATTTTGTAGTTTTCATTTTCTTTTATTTGATCAGGCTGATATTTGTAATATGGTTGTTTTTCAATTGCGTTTAAATTACATTCTATGACAAGTTCTTGGTGGAGTATTTTTGCAACAGAGTTGTGACGTTCTAAATATTCTAACCCTGCCATGCTTGTACATCCTGATGTTATATGTTGTATAGATTCTACCGTTCTGCATCCATATCGAAAATAGTTATCAACAATAGCTGGATCTTTAACAATATATTTTAAATAATTTTTTGTCGTTATTATTATTATTTTATTATAATTATCATTATTATTTTAATTATGTTTTTAATTTTTCTTAAATATATTAATTTGGATATAATTAGTCTGAAATTTTTAATTTTATATGCAATAAAATTTAATAAAGATTTCGGAATATGCACAAATTTTGCACAATTATTATTACTATTAAATGAATATTAGCAAATGTACAAAAAAAATAATTGTTCCTTTATAGTGGTTATACCAAAAAAATGTATACCCTATACATGTAAGATAAAAAAATATACAAATTGGAAATATTTATGACCTTAGGAAATGTAAAATGTGAACAAAAATATGAGTATGCCGAACGTAGGGTGCACAATCGATTAAGAAATATACATTTTTGATATATTTATGACCCAAAGAAATGAAAAATGTGAAAAAAATAATTAACTGTTACATGTACTATCATATAGAGGGTATACCGAACGTAGGGTGCACAATAGGGTGGATCGAATTTGGCTTTTTGGCGAATTTCGTTCCGGCTCACCGACAGATGTGTTGGAATAGACCTAAAAAAAATGTGGTTAAATTTTCATGCAGATCGGTGGTCATCTTCCGCTGCCGAAATGACGTTGAAAATCCGCGATTTCTTAAAAAATAGTATTTATTTCAAAATATTGCCAAAATTACAAAAATCACTTAATCTTCTTTTTTATTCCAGTCAATCTTTTCAATTCGATCATATTTTCTTAGATAAAAATTTCAGCTTATTAGGACATTGTTAACCCCTCTAAAACGGTAGCCGGAAATTACCCTTTCATTTTGCCCTAAACTCAAAACCACCAAATTTAAAAAAGATTTTTTTTTTTGATTTTAAGTTTCACAATCTAAAGTTTTTATTGCATTTATATCAAGTATATATAAGTTCGTTTGACAAAAAAATTTTTTGAAAAAATACGAGATTCTTAAACAGCGCGTGTAACGATCTGTTTCCAGGATTTTTTGGGAAAATTGCACTTTTTTTTTTAAACTCAACATTTACAGAAACAATAATTTAAAAATAACGACTATAAGTCGCCCTAAGTGGCAATATCAGTATCTTTGGAAAATTGGCAGCACCTAACATTTGTGTCTAAAAAATATAGACCATGTCTGGCAACGTTTGCAAAAATAAGTACTTAGATCAGAATTGATGAAGGAGAGGAAGAAGAATAATGTTTACTAAAAATTAAAGTTTATTTACATAAAATAGCAATAACAACACTTCTGAAGGAAAAAACTACAGCAACAACACAGACTAAATACAGACTCGACAGTAGAGTTTTATAAGAAAAAATGGGGAAAACTAAGCGATTTTAGGAGAAAACACAGCGGCTCTTAGTCCGTTTTACGCTAACATGGCAACACTTTCTACGACTTAGGAGTGAGTGAAACAACAAAAACCGATCTGGCATCCATTTTTCTTATGGCGCGTTATATCAGCTTTCTCTTTCTAACCTAATTCGTAGAATAATTTGAAAATATTAACCATATGGTTCAAGAATACTTTATTGACACCTGTCACTTATGTCGAGTCTGTATTAGTCTGTGGCAACAATACCACTCGAATTGAAAAAATCAGATTTAGTTGATACTTGCTTAACAGCCTTCGTGGCGTATCGGTCTAGAGTGATTGTACGTTACAAGCAGTTAATAGCAAAGTATTACAGATGATGATGGGTTCAATCCTCAGCGGCTGCGATCTGTAAATAATTTTCACATATAGAGTTCTATTGACTATTAACTAAATAAATTTGACATTAAAAGTGTTTCTGAAGATTATTATAACTGGATAATATGAAACTAGTAAGAAACAAACCAGGATGTCTTAAAAATTTTTAGAAAAATTAAATTTTTCTTTCACACTTTTCTCAATTCAAAAACCATATATATCAACATTTTTAGTTAAGAACTTTTCATTTTACACCAGATTTATTATAAATTATAAAACTTGATATAGAAATGTTGGATTTTAAGAAACTTCTTAACCCTTAACAGCTTTGGGCCCTAAATGACCCATGATGAACATGCATCTAGCAATAAACCGCTTTTGGCGGTCGACAAACCATTGGAAACATATTTTTCAATTAAAAATGGGAGCGTGAGTAAGGATGGGAGCGTGAGTAGAGATGGGAGCGTGAGTGAATTCGACCACCTCACGCTTACGAAGAAAAAAAAAATTCTCACGCAAGAAATTTTTTAATTTTGCATACATTTTACGCAGGATTACATGAGTGTCACATGTTAATCTCACTCAAGCTGAATTTTGACGTGTTTCATTTTTCCGTCACCATAAAAATCGTGCAAACTCACGAAATTTTACTCACGCTTAACAGTGCAATTTTAAAAATAATATTTTTAATGCAAATGAAACAAAAAAGTTCAAATATCATTCAAATAGTATCCCGCTTAAATGCACCCACCCTTTAAGCATTTTTCGTACCCACCATTAACCATTTATTTATATCTGACAAAAAAAGTAATTCACATTTAAATAAGAATATTGCTGAATAAATTCAATAGACTATTTACTTGCTATATTCTGGCATTTAAGGGGATAATGCTTTCGGGGTGGGAGCATTTAAATGGGAAATAATATTTAAACTTGTTTAAAAAAAATATATGGATCACTTTTTTATTTTGCATTAAAAATATAATTTGTACAAATGCACACGTGACACAAATTTCACGTGATTCACTCGTAAGCGTGAATGAAATTGCGAGAGATTGCATGATTTTTTATGGTGACAGAAAAATAAAACACGTCAAAATATAGTTATATTGAGTTTTCGTAAGCGTGATTATAGCGTGAACGAGTTTAATATGTTGCAATCACGTGATCCTGCGTAAAATGTATGCAAACTTAAAAAATTTCGTGAGCGAATTTTTTTTTCTTCGTGAGCGTGAGTTGCTCAAATTCAC
Source organism: Pegoplata infirma (assembly GCA_963921195.1). NCBI lineage: Eukaryota > Metazoa > Arthropoda > Insecta > Diptera > Anthomyiidae > Pegoplata > Pegoplata infirma. The sequence continues at coordinate 173,260,549 of OY992537.1, forward strand.
TCACGCTCTCATCTCCACTCACGCTCCCATCTTTACTCACGCTCCCATTTTTAATGGAAAAAATATGTTCCCAATGGTTAGTCGCCCGCCAAAAGCGGTTTATTGCTAGATGCATTTGTTCGTCATGGGTCATTTAGGGCCCAAAGCTGTTTAGGGTTAAAGAATTTCTTAAAATCCAACATTTCTATATTAAGTTTTATAATTTATAATAAATCTAGTGTAAAATGAAAAGTTTTTAACTAAAAATGTTGAGTTTAAAAAAAAAAGTGCAATTTTCCCAAAATGTCCTGGAAACAGACCGTTACACGCGCTGTTTAAGAATCTCGTATTTTTTCAAAAAATTTTTTTGTTAAACGAACTTATATATACTTGAAATAAATGCAATAAAAACTTTATATTGTGCAACTTAAAATCAAAAAAAAAATCTTTTTTAAATTTGGTGGTTTTGAGTTTAGGGCAAAATGAATGGGTCATTTTCGGCAACCGTTTTAGAGGGGTTAACAATGTCCTATTAAGCTGAAATTTTTTTCTAAGAAAATATGATCGAATTGAAAAGATTGACTGAAATAAAAAAGAAGATTAAGTGATTTTTGTAATTTTGGCAATTTTTTTAAATAAATACTATTTTTTAAGAAATCGCGGATTTTCAACGTCATTTCGGCAGCGGAAGATGACCACCGATCTGCATTAAAATTTAACCACATTGTTTTTAGGTCTATTCCAACACATCTGTCGGTGAGCCGGAACGGTATTCGTCCAAAAGCCAAATTCGATCCACCCTAGTGCACAAGTCAGATAAATATATACAAATTGGAAACACTTATGACCTTAGCAACTTAAATATTTAAAAAAATAATTTTGTCCCGCTAGCTTGTTCTAGTCGTCACAGTGTGCACATAGAGCTTTAGTTTACACAAAATAGTGGAAATGAAGATATCAAAATATATTTTAACCGCGAATATTTTGATATATATCCACCAAAATGTATATAATTAAATACATTTTTATAGGGGTTAGTATGCAACATTTATAAACGTTAAGATTATTAAGGGCCTAATTTTGTAAATCATTCGCGTTGAACGCATCACTAACGTTAACGTGAACGCGAGGCTCAAAAAGTTCAATTTGTAAATCACTACGTTATTGCGTTCAATTTTTACGTCATCACTTGAAATGTCAATTATATTTGAATCAGTGTTGCCAGACATTCTAAAATTAATAAAATTGGCCACCCATTTTGTAGGGGATACACACCCATTATCGTGGGAAAACACATATATATGATAAGGCAACACCTGCAAAGAGAATATTTGAGAAAAAAGAGAACAAAAAAAAGGAAAATAAATTAGTTGAAAAAAGCAAAAAATCACAACGAGACGCTTTGCTATTTTCGATGTTGCCGGAGAAGTTTTTTTTTTACACATTTATTACTTTTTTGTTGTATATTTACATATTCCAACATTATTTATTTTTTTCCATTTAAAAGCATATTTGTTACATCAACGCCCCAAAATTTCAAGTGATCATTTTGACACTTCAAGTGATGAAAAAACACTATCATGCGTTTTACAAAATTCCATTTTCCATACAATTTGTTCTACAAACACGTAAGTCATCGCGAAAAAAACAGCTGTTCAGTGCTCGCGTTTTACAAAATAGAAAATTGTCCAACGCGAGATAAAAAGGCGCGTTGCGTTTTACAAAATTAGGCCCTAAATTTTGATAATTGTAATTTTGAGATTTTTTTTTTAATTTTAACTTCAAACTGCCATACATTAAATTTTTCTTAAACCATAAAATCAAAATTTATGTGGAAATATTCACAATTTTTAAATAAAAGGCCGACATTTTGAATCCACCCTTTTGAATTTGAAATATTCGATTTCATATTCGTAATCAGAGACGCTAAATCCTTTATTAACAAATAATTTAAGTTTAATATATACAAATTTAAAAATTTTTGGCCGCCATTTTGAATTTTCGATTCTTAATCCGTAATCAGCTTCGCCATATCTTCTATGAACAAATAATTAAAGTAAGATATCTTCAAATTCTAAAAATTATGGCCACCATTTTGAATTTTCAATTCCAGATTTGTGATCAGCAACTGCCTAAACCTCTAATGGCATACTATCAAGACGTCTATCCTCTGTATTCTAGTTTTGGCCAAAATTCTTGAATGCTGGCCCACAGTGCAAAGGCACAATATAGATTCACTATTACAAAAAACATCTTAAGTCAAGATATTTGTAATGGCAAAAGAGCTAAAATGTTAAACATAACCAAAAATATTACTTTGAAATCTTGCTTGAATGTAATCGATGATGTTTTAATCCCAATTCCATTGGTTTGTTAATTTTAAACAGTAAATAGATGTGACAATGCTGGTATTTACATATTACTAAATAAAATCCCATAAAATATACGACATCGTATTAAAAAACACTTCACTTCTACTAAAACAACCTCATATGCATCTTTGCAGCTATTTAATAGGAACCACTACAGTAATAGGATAAAGGAAACGGCAACGGACGTGGAAATGCTTTCAACGCAAGTGTCGCCGCTTATAACACACGAGTTAGGAAACTAAATTAGAGTTCATAAAAAGGAACACCTCTGAGCAAATTTACATTTATTTACAGCTTCCATTATACATATTTTTTTTTGTTGTTTTCGCCTTATTACACTTTACCTTATGTTAACTACACATTTGGTTTTTAGTCGCTGCTAAAATCCTTTAAAATACATACATATATTTTAGATAGTAACATTACGTAGCAACAAATAACTATGTACCAATGGTCAGAAGGTTTTTAAATATGGCGTCCGATGAAATAAAAGAGTTCAGTAACCAAATATTTTTTATCGTGCATGCACTTAAATGCCATTTCATGTCAAAAAAGTATACAGTTTACAAAAATCGGCGGGACAAACACAAAAAAAACAAGTAAGAAAATTATAGTCGGTCAAGACCGACTATATAATACCCTACACCAAGGTTTCCCGGAAAATGGGTCCCATGGATCGATTAGATCTATATGTTGTAAAACCTTTAATAAGTGAAGAAAACACTCACAAATCAAATTTGAGTGAAATAGGCTTCTATTTGTTGACAATAAACCGCTTTAACTGAATATCGGGCGAAATTTTCACAAGGGGCCTGAGTCCAAAACTGGTCCGATGATTATCAGGTTTGATAAGGTTATTTAAGTACGCGTTTAACATACACAAACAAAATTTTAATTAAATATTTTCTATTTTCATGAAATTTGAGACATTTATGTGAAAATCGGGAAGGTGGTTTGTATGGGGGCTACAAGAAGAACTGGTCCGATTTCTTTGAAATTCGGAATGATGATATGTGAAGACAAAACATGTTTACCATCCAAATTTCAAAGCGATACCTTCTACAATACGGTTATTAGAGTCATTTGAGCCAAAACTAAAGAGGACCTTTGTATGGGGGCTAGGTCTAAATATGGACCGATTTTTTCCAATTTCAATAGGCTTCGTCCTTGGGCCAAGAGAGACTTAAGTTTCAAATTTCAAGTCAATTGATTAAAAATTGCGACCTGTATCGTGTTTACACCGTTTACATGGACAGACAGACAGACAGACAGACAGACAGACGGACGGACGGACAGACGGACGGACGGACATCGCTAAATCGACTCAAAAAGTGATTCTGAGTCGATCGGTATGCTTAAAGGTGGGTCTAGGACCAATATTTCGGGTAGTTACAAACATCAGCACAAACTCATTATACCCTGTACCACAGTGTGGTGTAGGGTATAAATACGAAAATGGCGAGATTTAAAAAAATTTGGCGGGACAAAAAAATGCATTTATAAACAGATTGAAAATTCAGAAAATTCACATTCGTGACTTCAATATTTTTTCTTAACATCCATTCTAACCATAGTGAAAAACTGAAATTTTTTCGGACAGAATAACATTTGTTATATGAGCGAATCCATGGGAAATTTAACTGACGTATCACCGATTTTGGTTATTTGATAGAGCTTTGTAAATGATTAAAAACAAATTTTTTTTTGGATCAATACTTTGGAAGATATGGGCGTTTAAAAAAGCGCTTTTTTGAAAATATTGACTTTTAGACAGTTTTTTTAACATTTTTGTGTTCGGAAACCGGAAGTCGTACAAAAAAACAATATTGTATATAAAATTATGAAGATTTAAAATTTAGAAACAAAATGTTTTTTTTTTTTAAATTTCAACAAAAAATGTTGAGAACCACATCATAAATTTCCAAAAGCAAAATTTTATTTTAAATTTTAGAATGCCCTTTTAAGGTAAAAAGCGCAGGCGGAAAGTTTTTAAAACAATATTTAATATGGATTACGTGACAGTTTTTGATATTCACGAATGGGAAAGAGACATTACTGACGAGTTTGCCCTTTTTTAACATTAATGGACTTTAGCATTCTCTCAAAACAATAAATAAAAAAAAAAAAAAAAAAACAGCAGTCCCATGGTTTTAAAATTCGGCCTTTTCGAATGTAGTGATACCCTCCACAATTTCAAATAGATTATTGCAAAAAACTTTATTTAAAAGGAAATTACTTTAAAAAAAAAAAAAATTTTTGAAAAAAAATTTCCGCGAAAAAAAATTTTGGTAAAAAAATCCGCGATTTTTTTCTTTTTTGTCAAAAAATATGTTCGTGCTTGTTTAAATACCATTTGGTGTTCAATTATGTTCACATATGTCAACCAGAAGCCGAATTAAAGCATTTTGTATTTTTAGGTTATGTTGAATGTACTGAAATTTTTGAGGTGTGCTTACATTTTCGTTCATAACTTTTGAACCGCTTAACCGATATCGCTCAAATGCAACACCAAACTTCTCGGGAGAACTTCCAATAAATGTGTTAAGTTTCAGTCATCTCTGTGCAATATTTTGTCCGCGACAGCATTTTCCACAGACAGACAGACGGACATCGCTAGAATGTCTTAAAATCGATCGGGCATCATGAATATATATATACTTTATGGGGTCCCAGATTGATATTTCGATGAGTTACAAACGGAATGACAAACTTTTATATACCCTCTATCACTAAGTGGAGGGTATAAAAAACGAAATACCAAAAATGCAACTACGGTGTGTCCTTAACCATTGCAGCTTTTTTCCCAAAAGTTTATTTCATCTCTAAATTTGTGCTGTTTTGGCTGGACCATACACCGTTAAATATAATTGGCAAAAAATAAATTCTCAGCATACCTTAGTCGACTGGGCAAATTTTTGCCGAGAAGTGACTTACGACCTGGTTGTAAACGGAAATCCTATTGGTGGTGTCAAAAACAAAACCGTTGAAATCGACAAGAGTAAATTCGGCAAGCGTCACACGCGAAAAAATTGAGAACAAAAACAACAAAACAATAACAATCAGCTGTTTCTAAATTGGTATTTAAACAAAATTGCAAACTTTTTTTTTAAAGGGACATATTGATAGTTGTTAAATTGTTTTAATTATCTAACCGATGCAATAATAAATATTGATGCATTATTTAATAAGGAAATAAACAAATATAGTAAAAGTTGACGTGCCATTAATTAAGGTGACCATACGTACTCTTTTTTAGAGGACAATACTCTATTTTAACTGGCTGTACTCTATAAAATTTGTGTTCTCTTTCTGTCCTCTTTATTTTTTAAAGCATGATCAATATTTGTTTTTATTTTAATAAATTAAAACAAATTTTATTTCACGGCGGTCACCGGTTGTTACCCAGCAAAACTTAGATTACCAAATAAGGTATAAAATAAGGTATATGATCTCTTATTTTATACATTGCAGCATTGATGATTTTAACAGGCGATGAGACTCAAAGTAATGCATCCACATTATCACATAGAATACCAGTAAGGTATAAAATAAGTCATAAATTTATAACAAAGAATACCAGTAAGGTGTAAAATATATAATATTTTATAGGTTACGAGTAAGGTATATAATATAGCATACCAGAACGTAATATATAAGGTGTTACGAGTAGTGAAAAAGTAATTTTGTATTAAATTTACTCACGGGATTGTAAGTGAGTGTAAGTAGATATAATATGCTAGTGAGTGTGGGTCGTTAGAAATTTCTTGTCGTGAGCCCATCTCTAGTTTAAACTTATGCATTTTTTATAAAATATTTATTTTTTATGTTATTGTAATGCATTATGCATTTAATTATAAATAATGCATTATTTCAAACTTTCAAATAATACATAATGTAACCAAATATAAATCATCCATGATATAATGTTTAGAAATAATAAATATGAAATACATTTTTCCAATAATCATGCATTACGTAGCAAATTATTAGTAATGCATTATTTTTTACTTTAAAATAACACGTTGTGGAACAAATGTTTGGTAAGACATCCTAAAATAATGCTACAAATAAGGTATATACATTACCTGGTAATGTGTTATATAATCACTACCCATTACCAAAGTTTTGCTGGGTACTGTTCTGCTCCTACTTTTTCTTTTCGTAAAAGTGGCCACACACTTGCAGTATCGTTATATTACTTGTTGGATGGACGTGTATTAGACTGACTCACCTTATATGGGAGGGAAAAAAGGTTAAAGTTGTACCCCCCTGAAAATTAACTTTGATATTTTTTATGATGAATCCTAAAGTATTAAGGTTCCAGCGATCAAAAAGGGTCCAAAAATTGTATTTTTCGTGAATAAAAAATTCGATAAATTGTTTCTGCATTGAAAGATTTTAAAAGTCTAACCAGAGACTCGAGATAGCGATATATTTACGTTGGTTTTTTTATTGAAAATTAAGCTTTGCCATTTTTTTGTCCGATTTTCACTTCTAAACATCGTTAAAAAGGTGTTGACTAGCGCTTGATGGTACTCGCGATCATTTATGTGAATGTAAAATTGCCTAAAAAATATATAAAAAATTTTGAGTTCGAATATTTTTTTACTTCTTTTCTTTATGTCCTCTATTTTTATTTGCAAAATCTGGTCACCTTAATTAATACATGTATTAACAATTTTACCAGGCAATTGTCAATTTCGGCGCTCTTCTTCATTATCCACCTTTGGGTCCCACCTTAATGTTCAACTTACCTGTATCAAGTTGTGAGGTTGTGGGTTTTCGACTTCTTCTGTGGACACGTCACAACCGTAGCCTTGCAAGTCTGCCCTTATGTCCTCGTATACATGCCCATTTTTACGGACACGCTGCAACTCAGATATTCTTTTGCCTTAAATTTCTATTGCTCCTCCTAGGCTGTCCGGAGATTTTTTATTTTTGTTACTTTTTTTAATTGTTAAAAATATGGTTTTTAATTTCATTTGGTGTAGATTATTTTATATTTCTTGACGTTTATTTCTTTTTCGTAAATTTTTAAAAATTTCTTCCATAGCAATTGTTTTCAAGAAATACTTACAGTTTCCAAATTAGATGTTCCTTTTCGTATTTTTATACATTCGTGTAAGAATTTAAGAGGTTCAAATCACTTAAGCGAAGGGGCATAAACTTTATCTGCTCCCATCCCACTTTGTAAAGTGTCGGTGCTACTGCATCTCTCTTGCAAATTGACTTTTTAGATATGTCATTTTTACCTTTAACAAAAAAACTCATAATACTTATAAATATTTTTGAGCAACTTACCTTTAATTCGCTTATGGTCACTCTGTAAGGTTGTCTTGCAAATCTAACCAACATTTTTTCCTGCGCTTCAAACTTTACGTGGTTGTTGTCGTAAAAGAATTTCTTGGGACTAGTGCTTGCAATAATTTTTTAATAACGAAAATATTTTATACTTAAATAAATGTTTAAAACATCACAAAATAAAGTTTATCAAAGAAAAAAAAAAAAAAATATGTTAATTGTTTTCAAAATAAGTTGCTAAAGTTCGAAAACTGTTGCTGATCTTATCGATTTGTAAATTGACATCAAAAATAAGTGTTGAATAAATTTTCAAAATTCATGCAATTTGGGTTATATTTTAAATTAAAAAATTGATTAATTTTTAAGCATAAGAATATTGCTGTCGCAATACTTTCAACTTCGTATATAATTTGGTCAATTATAATCCAAGTTTTTCTACGCAATATATTTTTTTTTTATTTAAACAAATGGAGCTTGTTCAGTAAATAAACGCGCCTGTGCTATCGAATGCCAATGTCAAGATGGATAAAATATATTTTACAAATGAAATTTTCGAATTAAATGGATTCTTCGAATTACGTTGATATTTCTTTAATTATATCTGTAAATAGTGTAGCATACTTTAAATTTACACATTTAGAGAAACAAAATCTTATTTCTCTAAATATGATTTTAAGTCTAACGATGCCACCGTTAGCTTGTCTTTTTAAAATACGTTTGAATAAATGTCCAAAAATTTTTACACTCCTTTGGATATTTAAAATTGAAAATTATATAAATATGGTGGCAAGTTATCAAAGCTTTGCGGAACACTAGTTGTTTTATAAATAATGTTGTCGAAGAATATATAAAATTCTTTTATATCCAATCAACTTGGTCCCTGCTGAGTATTTTGTTCTTTTTCAAGATCCTGTAGATGGTTGATTCGTTTTATAAACAAGTTTGGGACTGGCTTATGGTGAACCTCTCTTTCCTTGTTTTTTTTATATGATCCGGGATTTATGATTGCATGCAAGAAGAGATATGATGCAACTCCGCTATCTGCAAATTATACAATATATACATTTTTTCATTAATTTCACAGCACAATTGAATTAAAATTTAACAAACATTTAGATTAGGTTGTAAGTGGCTGATGAAGTTTAACGTCAGCACACTTGAACTCGGGGGTCTGTTGTGATACCACGGGACTGTAATAGGTTCCCTACTAGTCCCTGTCGTTAAACCAATTTGAGCTCCTTAAGAAACTCTTAAGATATTGAATTTTGACATCCGACAAATTAGAAAGATAGTGCTGCTCTCTAAATCACAGTGAAGAAAGTCTCTGACTAGAAAGTGCCGGACAGTAACAGATGAAGTGTTCGATAGTTTCCAACTATTCCTTATACCGTCATTTGACGGCATATTTATCCGCTTTGCATGCGTTCCTTTAGTGCCTGGTAATTACAGCAACCACCGTCGAAATATCTACTCTCGGAAACGAGAAAACACTATTAAGTCAAAATTTCAAAAAAAAAAAAAGGTCTCCGTCGCGGAAAAAAGCTGAGTTTGTAGAGGCATACCAACACATTCCAATGCTGTTGGAACCTGTAAGGAAGTTCCCAATCTTGCAAGCTCATCGGCTTTGCAATTCCCTGTGCCCTGGGACCCTTATGAGTCGTATGTTAAACTGCTTGGCCATCTCATTTAAAGACGTGCGGCAGTTAAGGGCAGATCTTGTTTTCAGAAACATTGAATCCAGGGACTTGACCGTGGCTTGACTGTCAGAATATATGTTGACTACGATTGTAGACAAGAAATTGCAACTCAACCAGTCAGCCACCTCCTTTATTGCCAGCATCTCTGCCTGGTAAACACTGCAATGACCTGGCAATCAAGGATGCTACATCTCTTTATTTAGGAGATGTAGCATCCTTGTTTTCATGTTCCTGTCTTTAGGCATGGAAATATCACAAAAACCTATTACGAACAATTTTATTAAATCTTATTAATACCACGGAGTTAAGGCAAAATTAGTTTAGAGGTGTAGTAAAGTGAGGTGTCAGCTGATTTTTCTGCTTTATGGAGAGAGCATATACATAAGAAGTTTGTTTTGATGTGAGATATAGGTAGAGTTCTTCCGGAAATAGATTTTTCTTACTTTTCTGCGCCACCTCACATACACAGCTGATAAAATAAAGTAAACAAACACATTTTTTTTGTTCGAAATAAAAAATAAAAGATTTTCAGCTTTATTTTAAACAAAAAAAAAAAAATGAATGACGAAAAATTAATTTAATTGAGACATTTACAATAAGCTTACATTAAAAAATAGCTGATATCATGTCCAAAAAGTTATATTTTTAAACCAAAACTAATATTTAATAAAAATTACAAAAAAAGTTTAAAAAAATTTAAAGTGTCTATTGTTGTTTTATCGGTTATACCAGATAAAAGTTTTACGCATGAGGTTTCTTTAATGTGCGATTAAAAATATGACCTAATTTTGCTCGTAAAAATTGGCCATTTTTCAAAAGCCTTTTTATCCAGCTTGGGATACTTATATTTGTAATCTATTTCCAACTAAAATGTGTTAATTTTTATTATTTAAAAAATATATATGGCATTATTGGTTTTGGACCAATATGGAGTTTATAAGAAGGCCATTCAAATATTAGCCTTGTTTTTTTGTAGACCGGATTAAGATTAGGATTAAATTTATTTAGTTAAAAAATGGGTGAAATTAAGTCCAGAATTTTTTTTATATTTTTTTTTTTCTGAAATTACATACAATTAGTAAATATAAATAGAAAAACAAATTAAGCTTTGTCCAAAATGTAAAGAATAAAAAATAAATTTAGTTAAATCCTAGGATTAACTAAGATTTATTAATACCATTTTTCAGTTTGGACAACGCTTAATTTTTTTTCCTGTTAATATTTACTAATTGTATGTAGATTCAGAAAAAAATTATAAAATAAAATCTTGACTTGATTAGACCCATTTTTAAACTAAATAGAGTTAATCCTAATCTTAATCCGGTCTGAAAAAACAAGCCTATTGTGTTTGTAATAATTTTATCTTTCTCCATATTTTTAATTATGGAATTTCTTACTTCCGTTGTGTTTTTCCATTCCAAAAAATATTGTTTCCTGGTCATCCTTTTGGTGAGTTAGCCAGCTTTGATGCATTAAAATTCTGTTTTTGTGAAATTAAAATTTATCATTATCAATTTTCAAATTCCAGTGCCAATCAGTTATAACAGATTCCCAAGTACTAAAGATATTTAGAAAATATCTAGTGTAATTCAAAAATTCTAATTGAAATTCAAAAAAACCTAAATTTTTATTCAAAATTTACCAAAAGTTTTTACAACCTATTGCTTTTTAATAGTTAGTTAATAATTTGATCCAATGATCAGTTTTTATTTATTCTTCCAATTTTTTTATTTACAACTCATTTTAAATAATTTTAACCTAACCGAGAACTGGTAACAATGACCGTCGTCTCGTTGTAGCGAAATCGACCAAGGGTTTTGGTGGGAATCGAACCCACGACCCCCTGTGTCATAGGCTAGCACGCTACCAACTAGCCTACAGGGGCCCCTACTTTAAAAGGTGTAATTGATTGATATGAGAGAGTAAAATCTTGAATTGGTGAAAAATGAAGGTGTTTGATTTACCGAAGGTAAATAAACAAATTTCGTACAACCTATTGCCACCTGTAATTATCAACTAATAAATATGCACATCCCGCCCGTCTGTAGCTGTGCATACAGTATTACGTAAAGATGGTTATCGTTATCTATTTTTGTTTAGAGATTTGGAAATCGTTGTTGGGTTTAACCTTTTTGGCGGAAAAATTTTGATCTGCATATTATCGAGTAAATGTAAAATTTTTAAATCTTAATGCTTTTTTCCATTACTTAAATTTATGATATTTAAAAAGAATCCTACAAAATCGGTTATGGGATGAATACAAATTGAAATATTCAGAAACTTTTCCACCAAATATCCATCCATTTTGTTTTCATAGCATAATTTGTATATTTTTTTTTTTTGCAAATATGAAAGACTGTCAAATTTGTTGTGTAATGTATTTTTTAATTTTAAAGACTTTCAATTCATATTTAACAGTAATTTTTATCAGTTTCATTATGTGAATTCATATTTAAGACTGTAAAATTCTTGGTTTTCATAGTTGTAAAATTTAAGATTATTTTTTTATAATTAAATTTAATTTCATTAAAAAGATGTTCCACGCAACTACTTTTGCAAAAATAAATTTAACTGATAAATAAGCTGAGTTTAGTTGAAATTTACAGCTAAAGATATTATAAAACATCTTCCACTATTTGTTACATTTCCAAACGACTTCAGCTCATTATGCTTCTCCTCAAACATAAAATTTGACGTATGTCTGAATGGGCATCCATTCTACACAGAACCCAAACACAATCGGCTATACATATCCACACAACACGATGTCAACAAAATTCCCAACTCAGAACATAAAAAAATAGAATAATTTCATTCCTACTGAGCTAAGTTTCTTCAAAGCAGGGCGATGTCGCTCTGTTTAAAAAATACACAAATACATGCTTATTTAAATTGATACAACAATACATTCATATGCCTCTTTCTGCCGACCACTGCTTTAAAGATACTGGTAAATAACACAACTTTTCTTGAATTCTTACAAAAAAAAGGAACCTACAGTGACTGAAGCGAATAATGAAACAGCATATATTTGATATCAGTTCTTTAAAGGAAAAGTTATCAATACTAAACCTGATTGTTATCGATCGACTATTTAAAAAAAATCTATAAAGGAAATTTCCCAAGCTTTACTTTAAGCTGATAGCGTCTAAATTGAGCTAATATTAATTTAGATACGAGGGTCCCGCTGGAAAATGAAATTACTTGTAGGTATTTTTTAGAAATTCTGATTAATTTTTATTAAAAAGTAAAAATTGTTTTATTCGACCTTTAAAATATTATATTTTAAGTAGGTTTATTCTAGCTCGAGGTCATTATTTCCTTTACTAATTAAAACTATGATATTCTCATAGAATAATTTTCAAGAAAATTATTTCTCTGTTTTAAATTTATTTATGTTGGTAATTTTTTGCAAGACTTAATCGACATGTGTTGCGGGATTTGTCAGACCCCATTGTCAAGATTATTTAGCAAAAATAAAAACCCTATACTACAAGTAGCAGAGGGTCTTTAATGACTATCGTTAATGATCAAACTAAAATATTAATACATATTCGACTCTACTCTCATTGGGAATTAGAAGTCGAAAATTGTACCATCGTAGTAAGATCACGATTATTCGTTCAACTGTTGATAAGTGTGGACGAGATTAGTCGTTTAACTGTTGACAAGTGTGGACGTGTTTTAATTTAACTCCGTGCTATTAATTGAATTATTGAAATTGTTCGTAATAGGTTTGTTCGTAATAGGTTTGTTCGTAATAGGTATTTTTGTGATATTTTCATGACCACATCAAGGAAAAAATATAAAAATATGGACACAAATGATACCGGTTTAATTCGAGGCTCTGCCTCACCGACTGGTGCTGGTCCTAGCACTGGTCTTAAGATTGCGACCTTAAATTCCGGCCTTGATTCTGGTAGGGGTGCTCAGCCCAATATTGGTGGTAAAAAGAAACTTAAGCCATCAAAGGTCAGGCACAACCAGGGAAGGCTTTGTTTGAAAATAATTAACAGACTAAGCCTACTTAATGGAACGAAGCTCTCCGAACGTAAGAAGGCATCGCTTCATGGGCGAAAGGAGTCATTGAAGAACAGGACAAACTTTCGGCAATGCGCGCATCTGACAAACAGAGCTCTGTTTCGGCCTCGTCATCGAAGTCTGGTAAAAGGTTGCGTTTGCCCGACCGGCAACGTCTGGACTCAGTCTTTTAGTGAAGTGGTGAATGGTAACTTCGTTAGGGCTGTGCTCAACAGGGAGAATATTGACTGTAGTATCCCAAGGGACAAGTGGAGTTGCCAGGGCTCCACAGATATTAATTCTTCTTCCAAGTATATTTTTTCCTAAAACATAGTAATGCATTTACTTTAATACATCTAAAAAGTAAGTAAAATTGTACTTAATATAAGTTTAATTGTTTTTATCTAGAGGAAATATTTTTTTGAAATAAGTAAAAACTTCCTTAAACTTAAGGATTCTGTGGACCATTTGGAGTCCCAATGTGAGGACCCTACGGCCCCCAATATATGGGGTCCGCCCATAAGTATGTGCGTAAACTGTTATAGGGTCACTATTGATTTTGATCCAACATTTTTGTCAGGATTGCTCTATCTTGCTTACACTCAAAATAATCACTCTGTTAAATTACAGAGATACTCTGCTGAGCCAGCAGAAAATACCATAGATTTCCAACCAGCAAGATTTTTTGTTATTTTACGAAGAAAACTCTGTAAAATGATTTCGATCAAAAAAAAAAACTGTAAATTTACAGAATTATCTATAAAATACTGATAAAACCAAGAAGAATTTGACCAAAAAACTCTGTAAATTAACAAAGTTTTAGTTAAATGCATTTATGAGTTCAAAATTTTACAAAAAAATACTGTAAATTTACAAAGCTTTAGTTAAATCCATTTTATGAGTAAAACTTCTCTGCTTCAAAAACATTAATTAAAATTAAATAAATTAAAATTTTGTTAAATTTTCCCGCTTTAATGCTTCCAAATTTTAAATTTACTTTTTTATTTTTGTGAAAATTACAAGTTTTTAGCGAGTAACTCCAATTTTACAAAATTTTGTTTTTCGGTCACAAGAAAATACGAAGTATTTTCTTAAAATCTGTATTTCGACAGATAACTTTGTCAAATATCTGTCGAATTGAGATTACAGTCATTTTACAGAGTATTTAACAGAGTAATTATTTTGAGTGTACACTCAAAATTATTACTCTGTTAAATATAACAGACAGATATTTGACAAAGTTATCTGTCGAAATACAGATTTTAAGAAAACACTTTGTATTTTCTTGTGACCGAAAAACAAGGTTTTATCTGTAATTTTACTGTTTACTTTGTAATCTCTATTTTACAGATAATAACCAGTTTTTTTTTTTTTTTTGTTAAAATACGGATTTTAGAAAAATACTTTGTTTTTTCTCGTAACCAAAATACTAAATTTCATTTGTAATTTTACTTAATTTCAACTCGCGAAACTTGGATCAGATGGCATAGGTACCACCATAATGCTTTCACCGCCACTCCATTTTCAAAAGAAAGAAATCGAAATTTTGCAAACATTTTGAAAAATTTTCGATTTAAATTTTGAAAAAATGAGGAATATTAAGAAAAATTCCAAAAAAAATTATTGAAAATACTAAGAAGAACAAAAAATTAATATTTATGGGGGGGAAATAAAAAAGAATGACAATTTTTTAAATTTTCAAAAAGAAGAGAAAAAGCCTTAAAAAGATTTATAAATCAAATCCGTTCTTTTCAGGATGACAAATTATTTAAAAAAAAGAGTAAAAATTTTGTGGAACGAAATTAAAAAAAAAATAAAATTATTTAATAACTAAATAAAAAAACCTAAAAAAAAAAACAATTTTGAAGTTCATGGGATTCGAACCTGAGACCAACTGCTTGTATGGTCTACCACCTACCAGCTGGTCTAAACTATACCATAAAAAACTATGAATATTGAAATCCAATATCCGTCCTTTTCAGGGCTACAAATTATTTTTTAAAAGAATAAAAATTTTGTTTTTAAATTGTAAAAATTAAAAAAAGTTAAAAAACAAAAGAAGATGAAATTAAAACAAAAATTATAAATGTTTGCAGCACAAAAAAAAATTAAAACTGAAATTCAAGGGATTCGAACCTGAGACCAACTGTTTGTAAGGTCGAGCACCTACCAGCTGGTCTAAGCTATACCTACAAGGAAACTGTGCTTAATTGACATTTGTTAAAATGCAATATAATTTAAGATGCCTTAAAATATGCTAAGTAAATTAACATTATTGTTAAATTTTCTTGTTTCCCAAAATTTTGTTTCGGAGAAACTTAGTATTTTTATACAGAAGAACCGTTATATAAAAATTTATGAGCTCATTATGATGCTCGACACATGGATCATCTTCCGCAAAAAAGTTTGTTGTAATGGTGGTGTCTTTACAGGCTTCTATTTGTACACTCAAAATAATTACTCTGTTAAATACTCTGTAAAATGACTGTAATCTCAATTCGACAGATATTTGACAAAGTTATCTGCCGAAATACAGATTTAAAGAAAATACTTTGTATTTTCTTGTGACCGAAAAACGAAATTGTATCTGTAATTTTACTTTTTTCTTTGTAATCTCTATTTTAAAGATAATAAATAGGGCTTTTTTTTGTTAAAATACAGATTTTAGAAAAATAATTTGTTTTTTCTCGTAACCAAAATACTAAATTTCATCTGTAATTTTACTATTACTCTGTAATACAGTTTTCAAATTAAAATCTCTTTAAAAAACGTCCAAGTATTTCAACCCCTCTTTAAAAAACTTCTTAAAATGCAATAAAATATGCTAAATTTTACGAGGTGTAGTGCAAAATTGAAGGAACTCGTAATTTTCACAAAAAAAAAGTTAATTTACAATTTGGAAGCATTAAAGCGGGCAAATTTACATGATGGCATTTCCCAATTGTCAAAACAACTTGCACATTAAGGAAGGAGAAATTTATCAGGAATCAAATAGGGACCATTGTGTAAAAGCCATATCAAGCGCATTTAAAAGATATACAATAAAGTCAAGGCATTCTTAAACGATTTCCCTTTAATTTTATAAAAGTGTTTACTGGAATGACCCCGCTCAAATGTGGAACTGAAGATGAGAAGTTTATTAAAAAAAAACCGTGAGAACATCCAGTAAGTTTATAAATAATTTCTACAAAGTTAAATATTCGCGTGCGAAACATTTAAGCGGGCGTATTTAAATTATAGCATTTGACTTTATTTTGTGTCAAGTTATTACTATCCATGCTTCCTGGTAAAATTCTGGTCGCTTTCATCAACATTTTACAGATAATTCTGTAAATCTACAGTTTTTTTTTATCGAAATCATTTTACAGAGTTTTCTTCGTAAAATAACAAAAAATCTTGCTGGTTGGAAATCTATGGTATTTTCTGCTGGCTCAGCAGAGTATCTCTGTAATTTAACAGAGTGATTATTTTGAGTGTAGGCCTTCTATAATTTTTTTTCGTATATTTGTGGTCTCAAAATTGCTCGTGAAAAAAGATTTGTAAAGTTCGAAAATTTTTTCTGAAATTTCCAAATATTCGGTTGAAGCTATTACTATGGCTGATACATTTTCTGCCTTATATGCAGAAAATGTATCGGCATCTATTTCCCTTCCCACAGCTGCTTTAATACAACGCAAACAATTTATTTTGCCCAAAAATTTTTTGAAGATTGTATAACCTTTAAAATATTAAAATATTATGTAAAATATAAAACGCAAACAATTGATTTTGCCCAAAATTTTTTGGAAATTTGTATAACCTGTAAAATATTGCAGGGCTTCAGTGTCATATTCTTCTTCATGTACTTCTTCTTTAAGGATGTCACCATCTTCATCTTCACCATCCAAATCAACGTGGACATTTTGGGAATTAGTCATCACGCACGTGTTCGTTGCGGAGACATTGTCCTCGGTTGATTCGGTAATGGCATGGGTGTACTGAAGCATGACATCATCATCGTCCTCGCAATTTTTGTTTGAATTATAACTGAAAGTGGTTATTTTCATCGAAATAATTCTAGCTAATATATATTGCAGCTTGTTTATTGATGGATGCGAATCGCAACCACCTCGGGATCTCGCCTTTAAAATAAAATTTTAATAATTTTTTTTTTCGAAATATAAGAATGTTAGTTTCAATATTTTGAAAAAAATATTTTAATTTTTTAGATTTTGAGATATAGAAACTCACCTTAAAAAATACATTTTCCAGCGCATCCTGGTTAAATTTTCTAAATAAAACGTATTTTACGTCTACACTACCATATTTGGAAAAAAAAGTCGTCCGTAAGGTCAAGTAGTGCATGAATGGTTACATGGAATCCTTTAATCCATTTCACATTTTTCACGGTTGGAAATTTAAAGGATTTTATGTATATTAAAAATTAAATTAATTTCTTTGTTTTTTGGGATTTGTTTTCTCTCGATATCGGATCTTTGTTTTTTTTGTCACTTACGGACTTTGCGTTAAATATGTCAAATATTTGGTTAAATTTAAACATACCCAGCAAAAACTAGGTAATGAGTACCCATTCCCAATTGGATTACCTGGTAATGAGTACTTAATACTCGGTGCGTTACTTTATACCCCAAAAAAGGCCTTACTTTTAACTTACGATGTAAATGATTTGCAATCTAAATTTTAAAAACCAATTAAGTTTCATAAAAATATATAAAAATCAATTTTACTCTTAATTTATTTTCTCTCATTTAATAAGAGCATTTAAACAAACAATGCCGTTACTTTTTCAACTTTTCGTAAACGAGCTAGAAATGGGCTATTATTTCTTAGCTTTTTCGTAAGCGAACAAAGAAGGCCTTGCCTCCAATGACATCGCCTTGTTAAAGTAATTATTAGGGATGAGATTTTCATGCACTAAAAAATCGAAAATATGCGCTTAAAATATGCGCTAAAAATCTCAAAATATGCACTTAAAAACCTTAAAATATGCAATAAAAAAATAAAATTCGCGCAATAAAAATCTTGTTTTCATAGGATAACTTCTTAAAAAGCAAAAAGTAACGCCGGGTTTAAATAGTAACATGTAAAACTTTATGTAAGCAAGATTTTTTAGAATTTAGGACAATCCAAAAAAAAAATTAAAGAAAAAAAATATTTTTTCTAATTTCCAAAATTAATTTTTAAAATTTTAATTAGTTTTTGAAACAAATAAATTTCAATTCGTGTTTTTGCTAATTTATGCTAAAATATGCAAAAATATGCACTTAAAAGTGGAAAATATGAACAAAATATGCATTTAAAACCAAAATATGCAAAAATATGCATTTTCACCGAAATATGCAAAAATATGCAAAAACAAAACGATGCCATTTTAAAGCAAATTTCTTGATTCGGAAAGATAATTGGTCGATATCGTTTTTAGACTATCGACAAAAAACATGCATTTGCATGGAAATCTCATCCCTAGTAATTATCAATGAAATTGGGACGTAACTAGTTACTCATTTTCGTTATAAATTCCAAAGTTAATTACTTGGTAATGGAAGTTTTTGCTGGGTAAAATTTCCCAACACGAACGGCTGCATTGTGTCGGGGAAAAAGCCTTCTTTTTCGTTCATATCCGGCACTGCTGCAACACAACTGTTGCTCAGCAGTTGTGTAGCCCTGGATACCTTCATCACTTCGAATCCTGAAGGATACAAATGGGTTAAAATTTTTATAACCAACGAACCGATTTTCCATCCCTTCTCGGAATCTTTCAAAACTAAGTTTATTTATTGCACTCTACTAAACTAAGATAAATTTAAAATGTTGGACCCCTGGCTTTAATTGTTCCTGAAATAAAGCTCTTTGAAAAACGAAAAAATCGTTAAAAACTCACTAAAGTGGTCAAGCAGAAATATTTATATCTTCCTAAGTTTTTAACTCATAAGTTCGATATTGGTACCATTAAAAAGGTACTGAAATCACCTTTAAAATAAAAATTAGCTTAAATTTGTTTGCCAAAGGTCAGAGGTCATTATTACAATTTTTAATGTTTGGAAAGCTGTATCTCAAAAAATGAAATTTTAAAAATGTTTAAAAAAATATATGTTAATGCTGAAAGTCTTCTCTGCATTTTCTGCCAAAAAATTTGAGTGAGCTCTTATTGGTTCCGCAGATACAGATAAAAATGTGAAAATGAATGAAAATTTTTAGTGTATTTAAAAAAATGAAAAACAAAAAATATATGTTAATAAAAATTGTTTGTTTGTTTGTTTTCACATTTTTATTTATATCTCATGAACTAAAAGAAGCTCACTCAAATTTTTTGGCAAAAAATGCAGAGAGGACTATTAGCATTAACATTTATTTTTGTTAAAAATTTTTAAAATTTAATTTTTTGAGATACAGTTTCCTAAAAATTAAATCATAGAATATTGACCTCTGACCTTTTGCAAAAAAAAATTTAAATAAATTTTATATTAAAGTCGCTATCAAAACCTTTTGAATGGTACCAATATCGACCATGTAATTTGAGAACTTTAGAAGATATACTCAACTTTGCTAAACCTCTTTAGTGAGTTGTTGATTTTTTTTATTAATTTGTTAAAAATATTCATTATTTTTCACATTTTTATCTGTATCTCCGGAACCAATAAGAGCTCACTTAAATTTTCTGGCAAAAAATGCAGAGAAGACTTCCAGCATTAACATATATTTTTTTAAAGATTTTAAAAATTTCATTTTTCGAGATTCAGTTTCCCAAATACTAAAAATTGTAATAATAACCTGTGACCTTTCGCAAAAAATATGTTGCTAGTTTTTATTGTAAAGGTGCTTTCAATACCTTTTTAATGGTACCAATATCGACCTTGTAAGTTAAAAACTTAAGAAGATATAAATATTTTTGCTTGGCCGCTTCAGTGAGTTTTTACCGATTTGACCACTTTTCGAGGCGCC
Source organism: Pegoplata infirma (assembly GCA_963921195.1). Lineage (NCBI taxonomy): Eukaryota > Metazoa > Arthropoda > Insecta > Diptera > Anthomyiidae > Pegoplata > Pegoplata infirma. The sequence goes on from OY992537.1 coordinate 173,280,860, forward strand.
ATATTTCAGGAACCATCAAAACTGGAGGTCTAAATTTTTACCTTAGTGTTAGTTTAGTAAAGCGGAATATTCATGCTCATTTTTATACCAATTGAAGAGGGTGGGGTTAAAAATGGAAGTTTTTTTCGTTGATTTAAAATGGAAGTATCCAAATGTGGGTCAGTTAATTTTGGCAACACTTTCCTTATCTGCTTGGTAAACCTTTCGAATTACGCTTCGGCTTACGGCTCCTTTGTTTGTTTCTATGTCGTGGCGTAAAAATGTATTGCGAGCCGATTTAATCAGATGACAATAGTCAAACATATTTTTTATATTTTATTTTTGTTTCGAGTTTCGAAATATTTTTTTTCGCTGTCCATATCAATCCCCATTAATTTTGCGTACATGACGTTAGGATTACCTTGGTCCATGACAAGGGCACACACCGTCAATCCTATTTTCTCCGCAGCTTCAATGTTCACGTTAATGATATCTCGTAATATTTCTTCTAAGAAAATTACATAAAAAAGAATAGACATAAAGATTTTTTTAAATATTTATCATTTATTTATTATATTTATAAATTAAATTATATATCGAGGGCCTATATTCAAAACCCTCTATCTTCCATTTTCACGAAAATGACTTTTTGATGGCAAAATATTCAGTAAAACGACCCTCATCTATGGTGTAAAATTCAGAACAAAAATATTTTTTTTTGCTATTTTATTTGCATTTTTGGTTTTCTCTATCTCTTATACAAATAATTTTTCTGAATGCAAAACCCTCTATCTTTTCAAATAATTAATTTATAAATATTTTTTTTTAATAATTTCATCATGCATTACATGTTTTCATACTAATTTTTGCATGCTGAACATGAATTTGTCAAAAAAATTCCAAAATCACGATTTTGGTCCAGAGATGCTAATTTTTTTCTCAAAATTTTTGTTTGACTTTTTTGAAAAATATCGCTCAAAATTTGGATGTCTTGTGTACATTATGAAACAAAAATTTTAATCTTAAAAATCGGGATGCTGATCAGCATCTGTGGACCAAAACCGCGTCTTTAATTTTTTATTTTTTTTTACATAACATACTAAACAGTTTGTCATCTTTTAAGATGAAGTCGGTAAAAAAATATTTTTTGTCTCAAAAATCAGCACCTGTGGACCAAAACCGCGATTTCGGAATTCTTTATAAGCCGTTATCATTAATAATCACGTTAAAAATTTACCGGTGTCATAAATGAAATCATAATAATTCATTTTTATTAAAATACAAAACCCTCTATCTGACCATTTTCATTCATGAACTTAATGTTTTTGAGAAACAAAACCCTCTATCTTTCATAATATCCCCAATAGTGCAAAATTTAAAAAACTAATTATATGTGAGATTCAGTAGTTGATTTAAAAAAATATTGTAGAACATCGAATTTTAATTACTCTAACAATACGCGAAATAAACAGTTTTTTGGCTCTCCTGAAAAGTTGTGTTTTTTAAGATAGAGGGTTTTGAATATAGGCCCTCGATATACTACTTGCTCAAATACATACTTGTTAATTTTTTTCTTGTTGCGTAGTAGCTCACCACGCATTTCCAATTAAGGAAACCCCCTTCAACATCAAAACGAGCGCCTTTGATGCAATTTCTTGAGTCCTCTCTCCATTCGACAAATCGACGACTCCATCGATCCTGTCGTTGCACACTGTGACGACTAGAACAAGCTAGCGGGACAAAATTATTTTTTGACATATTTAAGTTCCTAAGGTCATCAGTGTTTCCAATTTGTATATATTTATCTGACTTGTGCACCCTACGTTCGGTATACCCTCTATAAGATAAAACATATAACAGTTATTTTTTTTTTCACATTTTTCATTTCCTAGGGTCATAAATATATCCAACTTGTATATTTCTAAATCGCTTGTGCACTCTACGTTCGGCATACCCGCTATATGGACAGTGCATGTAACAGTTAATTATTTTTGATCACATTTTACATTTCCTAATGTCATAAATACATATATCCAATTTGTATATTTTTATCTGGCATGTATACCCTACGTTTGGTATCACCACTATAAAGGAAGTGCATGTAACAATTATTTTTTTTTGTACATTTGCTCATGTTTATTTAATAGTAATAATAATTGTACAAAATTTGTGCATATTCCAAAATATTTATAAAATTTTATTGCCCATAAAATTAAAAATTTCAGACTTATTATATCCAAATTAATATTTTTATGAAAAAATAAAAAACTTAAATCAAATAAAATTGATAGTTATAATAACAATAATAATAATACATATACATATATAATTGAAAAAAAAAATTACTTGACCGAATATATAAATACTATCTAAAATTCCCAAAATATTGTGAATACAAAATATTTTCTTGTAGTGTAAATTTTATTTAGTGTATTTTTTTTTTTTGAGTGTAAAAATTTTGGAAAATGTCAGAATAGCTTTGTAAATCATATTAGTGGTCTATGAATGTCCCTTAAAGCGTGTTCAGGGGTTTTTTGAATATGTTAATTTGCGATGAAACCAATCCAAAACTAACGTTTTTGATCATAACTTCTAAACTCCTGGACCAATATCGCTATAATTTAATACCAGTATGACACGAGCAATTGCAAATATATATGCCAAGCTTCTGTAGCTTCAGACTTGTCCTTCGAAAGTTTTCGGGTTTTTATTAGATATACAGACAGTCAGACGGACATCGCTCATAAAATACCTGATGTGCAAGCGTGTGCAAAGAGATATTGACATGGTAATATAGCCTAGCATCATACCTTTCATTAAAAAAAAAATAGCCATGGGACACGTGGAGACAACATTTTCCTATTCTATTAAAGTTCAATGTAACAACAAAAAAAAAAATAGTTTTTTTGGGGCTTTCTGAAAAATTCGTATAAAAAAAATTTTAAGCTCTATTTAATAGGGAAAGTTTAATTCACTAGTTCCAACCCTCTTCTTAAAAATCCATTGCAAAAAAATATTGCAAAAATTCACAGGTTAAAAATACTTTAGTCTAGGAGCACTATTCAAAAAATAAAAAAAAAAATTAATTGTTTTAAAAGACCAATTTTTTTACTTCAACGGATTGGTTTATAGCTCACTGACATTATGCGCTTAGAAAAATGGCAATTTCGTGACATTAGGACTATTATCGATTACACTGAACCCATTTTTTAAAAAAAATAAGAGATTCAATTTTGTCCCTCTGGCTTGTTCTACACGTCACAGTGTGCGTTGTGCTTATTATACACTAAGTCCGGTGAGATAGACACCTCATCAACGAGCAAAATACACTCCTTCTCAACCGGCCTGTAATCCTTTGTAAGGGTTTGCAGATTGCTCCACACACGGTCATCTATCCCAGAAGTAATCCACTTAATGGGCCTATACGATTGTAATGAGGATTTTGAAGGCATTTGGAATTTAAATGTATCCCTCATAAAATGATACGCTTGCTACAATCTCCGCAAGTACTCTCCCATCGTCCTTACAGAGAGCTCCTTGCGGATTAGCGTATTTAATAATAGTATTTTCCAATATAATTGGATTGGTGTTTTCTAAAACAATTGTATCACCAACATTAAATTGGGCATTTGAAACACCTCTAGATGTTGATGGAATATCATCCATATACATTTGAATGATTTCAGGATCCATCTCATTTTGTTCAACAATTTGTTGACTTGTTTCTTCAACATTTTCCTTTTCGTATTCAGTATCATTATCATCATCCTTATCATGATCATTAACATTACCTTTGAGCATTGAAGCCACTTCAATGGACTCAACCGACTCCCTACAAAATCCTAAAAGATAATAATAATTAAGCTTGCTTTTGTAGTTCTTATTATTAATTTTTTTCAAAATTACTCGCGCGAATGCGGTACGCATGCCCCTAACTTTTCGTTTGACTTCGTACACCGTTGACTCAGGCTTGTATTTTTTAAAACAGCCAAAAGTTTTTCGTAGCCTTGCACAGTGGTTTCCCCCATTGGCCAAAAATCAAAAAAATTTATTGTTTTTTTCTAAGCTTTATTGCACTAAATTTATTGATAACACTCTAAATTTTATAAATCTAACCAATTTTCTTGTTTTATTTACGAGATTTAATGTTTGTGTTCGTTGAAAGTGGGGGAATGTTTATATTGCATATATTGTGGTTGCATAGTCATAAAATAATACTTAAGTTTATCTAACAAATTTTACGCGATATTTTGGCAGAAGTTTCAAAAAACCCTACAAACATTTAATTTTAACCTATTTTCTACCAAATTAAATAATGAAAGCTGCAAAAATATAAGCCCAAAAAAAAATCCCTGAAGAACACTTTTTTGACCTTTTCAAAACACATGTTTTTTAAAAACTTATTTTTCACATAGAGTTTTAGTTATTTGGCCCTCATCTGCCCACAACTTTTTATACATCAAATTAAAGATTTTTTAACCCTCTTTAAATTAAAAAATATTGTGGCCGCGGGTTTTTGCATATTTTCGCATATCGATGTGATTTACATAGTCATCCAACGAAAAATAGTGAAAAATTGCAGTTTGTTTTGTACTATTTCTTTTTAAGAATATGAGTAAAGAGAAATATTTTGTTTTTAATTGTTGCAATTTTAAACTTTATATTAAGCGAGAAGAATTTTTTAATATTGTTAATAATTTAAATTAAAGAATATGTTATAATCAATTTATTGTAATATATGTAAATATGCTTATATCCAGCATTGGATATGTAATAAAAGAAGAAGAAGAATTGCAATTTTAAGGTATTTTAATGTATTTTTTTTTTAATTGTTGTTCAACTTTATATTGCAATTTTAAGGTTTTTGACTTTCGTTTTAACCCTTTGACGAACATACATTTTCTGTGGAAGCGATTTTGAGTTTCTTCTAATGGTCGTGATCTGTGACATAATAATAGTTTAGAAACAAAAAATTGGACACCTTACCTATCTGCTTACCCCTTATTTTTCTTAGTGAAAAAGTTTGCCCTTTGACGATTCCCCAGTTCTGGTCAAAGCTTCTGGCTGTGATTTTTAAGATCTGTCACTTAATAATTGTTGCCAGTGTCCGACCGAATACCCCTTTTTGGCCGAAGTCGAATATTCAGCCAAATTTTCACTATTCGGCCGAAACCAAAGCGAAAGCCGAATATTAAAAAAAAATATTTTTGTAGTAAAAACAAGAAAAAAAGTTAAACTCCACTTGGCGGAATACACAGATGTATACAAATTTTATCTAGAATGATTTATTTTGAACAAAAACCTGTTCTCAGACATTTTTGTAAATAAAAATTTTTTTAGTGTAAATTTTTTTTCGATCGGAAAATTTTTTTGAGTGTAAAATCTTGTTTAAGCTGCAAAAAAGCTTTGTAAAATGTTTTCGTTGCTTACTAATGTGATTCAAAGTGTGTTTAGTGTGTTTTTCAACTCGTGAGTACAAATTTAATATAATTATTTGGAATTCGGCCAAAATTGTGGCCGAAGCCGAATAGTGGCCAAACAGTATTTTTGGCTGAATCCGAAGCAGACGATTCGGTCGGACACTAATAGTTACCCTACAAAAATTTGGAACTCTACCCCCTTCTTGCTCCCGATTTTGCTCAACAAGTAAAGATTCTTTTGTCCCTAAAATATAGACAACTATTTTACAAACTTGGAGGGCTTTCAGTGAGTAAGTGGATGAAATTAGAGACTTACTGTAAAGTAGGCTTTTGTTGCGAAAACCATTCTCTTCAATTCATCTTTTAATACATTTACCATATCTTTTACTTGAACGAAAATAATCGCCAAAAACGTTTTGGCAAGTGTAATTGCCTGTTGTCGTTAATGGGTTAAGTGTAGCTTACTCATTGCATTTAAAAAGTGTCAAAACAAAGGTCAAACTTTAGTTCTTATAATAAATTGTTTTTGCGATAGATTTAGAAGTTTCGAAAATATCAATATAAAAATTAAAACAAACTAATTTTCATCTTGAATATTGAAACATTCTTAAAACAGATCTATAAGCCAATCAACCCTTCAAAGATCAAATGGCTACTATGGCTACAGTTCTTAATATTTTTTCCTAAAAATTTGCAAACTTTAAGTTCTTCGGGCATACTATGAGGTGAAAAATTTTAAAGACCCTAGTTTTTTTAGTTTTGGAGATATTGATTTTTGACCGCTTGTCCATGTAAGGGAAACCACTGTGCCTTGGTTGCATTTTACTTCATTTTTATAATCAGTACTACCAGTGTCCCAAAAGCATACATTTTTTTTATACTCAGAAATGAATTCTTTGTCAAGGCTTGAAGGTGCACGGGACATGTTTGGACTACAACAATATGTTTTTGTGTTGGCACGCCATGTGATGAATAACCCTAATATGGAGTATTTCTCACAACAACAACACAAAAAACATATTGTTGTAGTCCAATGGACTATCGTATGTAAAATTGTTTTAAATATTTTTGTTGGTTATTGACAATCGTTGCCTTATTAGTATGGTACAATTTCTTCGTCTTTCTAATTCTCATTGTGAATAGAGGCGAATATGTATTAATATTCTAGTTTGTGCACAAACGATTTGTCATTAGACTCGTTTGCTACTTTGTAGTAAATCGTTTCTATTTTTGCTAAATAATCTTGACAATGGAATCTTGACAAATTCCGAAACACGTGTCGATTAAGTCTTGCAAAAATGACCAACATAAATAAATTTAAAACAAAAAAATAATTTTCTTGAAAATTATGCTATAAGAATATCATGGTGTTAATTAGTAAAGAAAATAATGACCTCGAGCCAGAATAAACATCCTCAAAATATAAATTAAATATAATAAATAATAAATAAATTAAATGAATAATTAAAAGAAATGAAACTAGTATAAATAGCAGTGCTTGTTTCTATTTTTGCTCATTTATAATTTACCACTCAAACAAGAAACATCGAAAAATATTTTTTTTTAAAATGAGCAGCTCTTCATCAACTGACACTGGTAGTCAAAACCAACCAAAAAAAATTCGTCTACAATCATCTTCCGATTCCGACATGGATGAAAATAATTCATCTTCTTCATCTATTGAAGCTATTTTATCGAATAGAAATTTTATTACAGATCTCATAAAACTGTATATAAAAGAAGAATGTTTATGGAAACGTACTCATGTTTTTTTCGATCGGAAAGCTAAAGGAAACGAAGCGATTGTAAAAATCTTCAATAAACTGTATAAATCTTACAAAAATGTGTCTATTGAAGACGTTAAATCTTGCTTGCAGCAAGTAAAAAAAGCGCTTTAAGAGCTTACTTAAGGGAGTGCATCGCTGAGCAAAAAGGTTCAAAATTTAAGACCAACGTGCATTATTATGAATTGCTTAAGCCCACTCTTAATAAATTTCAGCAAGAGAATCCAAACGCAAAAAAAAAGTATATGGAAGATTTCTTGAATTTTTTTGTTTCACAACAACATCTTTGGAATAAAAATCATAAGGATTTTCAAAACGAAACCAAAAAAAAATTACCAGAGAAAAAATGCTGTTGATGCTGCAAAAAACAGAGCCAAATGCAACTTTTGAATCTATGGACACCACGCTCCATAACCTACAATATCGGGCAAGAAAAGTTTATAATAGAAAAAAAAGCAAACCAGAGCTAACAACAAACTCCGACGAGACTCAATTTAATGAGAAATTATTTGCACTGCGACTGAATCCAGTTATTGATGAGAACCAGAAGAAAGAATCTGAAGTGGAAGAGCATGATGTCGACTCCGACGAGACTCAATTTAATGAGAACTTATTTCCACTGCGACTGAATCCAGTTATTGATGAGAACCAGAAGAAAGAACCTGAGAATCAAGCTTCTGGTTCTCATCAACAACTGAAGGACAAGCCTCCTTCAGTTTTTGAGAAGACTCAGAAGAATGTATCTGAGAGTCAATCTTCTGGTTCTCATCAACAACTGAAGGACAAGCCTCTTTCAGTTATTGAGAAGACTCAGAAGAATGTATCTAAGAGTCAATCTTCTGGTTCTCATCAACAACTGAAGGACAAGCCCCCTTCAGTTATTGATAAGACTCGGAAGAATGTATCTGAGAGTCAATCTTCTGGTTCTCATCAACAACTGAAGGACCTCCTTCAGTTATTGAGAAGACTCAGAAGAATGTATCTGAGAGTAAATCTTCTGGTTCTCATCAACATTTGAAGGACAAGCCTCCTTCAGTTATTGATAAGACTCAGAAGGATGTATCTGAGAATCAAGCTTCTGGTTCTCATCAACAACTGAAAGCTGACGAAGGCTCAGCATCACTTGTTAGTAGGAAAACACAGACGACAAGTTTATATGATTATCGTAGACGTTGTTATTTGTTTGGGCAGATGGTGAGACATAAAGTCTCCCTAATGAGTCCCGTGCAGTCCGGGCTTGCGGCGCAACAAATTTTGGAAGAATTAAACAAAGTTTTGAGTAATCGTTTAGATTTCGATCCAGAAAAAAAATAAAATCAAACAAGTAAGAAAGCTATATTCGGCTGTGCCGAATCTTTAAATACCCTCCACCAATGTAATGATTTAAAAAACAAAAAAGTATTTAAAACAAAAAAATAATTTTCTTGAAAATTATGCTATGAGAATATCATGGTGTTAATTAGTAAAGAAAATAATGACCTCGAGCCAGAATAAACATCCTCAAAATATAAATTAAATATAATAAATAAATTAAATGAATAATTAAAAGAAATGAAACTAGTATAAATAGCAGTGCTTGTTTCTATTTTTGCTCATTTATGATTTACCCCTCAAACAAGAAACATCGAAAAATATTTTTTTTTAAAATGAGCAGCTCTTCATCAACTGACACTGGTAGTCAAAACCAACCAAAAAAAAAATCGTCTACAATCATCTTCCGATTCCGACATGGATGAAAATCATTCATCTTCTTCATTTATTGAAGCTATTTTATCAAATAGAAATTTTATTACAGATCTCATAAAACTGTAAATAAAAGAAGAATGTTTATGGAAACGTACTCATGTTTTTTTTCGGTCGGAAAGCTAAAGGAAACGAAGCGATTGTAAAAATCTTCAATAAACTGTCTAAATCTTACAAAAATGTGTCTATTGAAGACGTTAAATCTTGCCTGCAGCAAGTAAAAAAAAGCGCTTTAAGAGCTTACTTAAGGGAGTGCATCGCTGAGCAAAAAGGTTCAAAATTTAAGACCAACGTGCATTATTATGAATTGCTTAAGCCCACTCTTAATAAATTTCAGCAAGAGAATCCAAACGTAAAAAAAAGGTATATGAAAGATTTCTTGAAATTTTTTGTTTCACAACAACATCTTTGGAATAAAAATCATAAGGATTTTCAAAACGAAACAAAAAAAAAAAAAAATACCAGAGAAAAAATGCTGGTGATGCTGCAAAAAACAGAGCCAAATGCAACTTTTGTATCTATTGACACCACGCTCCATAACCTACAATATCGGGCAAGAAAAGTTTATAATAGAAAAAAAAAGCAAACCAGAGCTAACAATAAAGCTCGAGTATTATGACATTTAAAAAAAAATGTTTGAAGTGGATTCGGAAACGGAAGTGTGTGATGTCGACTCCGACGAGACTCAATTTAATGAGAACTTATTTCCACTGCGACTAAATCCAGTTATTGATGAGAACCAGAAGAAAGAATTTGAAGTGGAAGAGCATGATGTCGACTCCGACGAGACTCAATTTAATGAGAACTTATTTCCACTGCGACTGAATCCAGTTATTGATGAGAACCAGAAGAAAGAATCTGAGAATCAAGCTTCTGGTTCTCATCAACAACTGAAGGACAAGCCTCCTTCAGTTATTGAGAAGACTCAGAAGAATGTATCTGAGAGTCAATCTTCTGGTTCTCATCAACAACTGAAGGACAAGCCCCCTTCAGTTAATGATAAGACTCAGAAGAATGTATCTGAGAGTCAATCTTCTGGTTCTCATAAACAACTGATTATTGATAAGACTCAGAAGAATGTATCTGAGAGTCAATCTTCTGGTTCTCATCAACAACTGAGGATAAGCCCCCTTCAGTTATTGATAAGACTCAGAAGAATGTATCTGAGAGTCAATCTTCTGGTTCTCATCAACAACTGAAGAACAAGCCTCCTTCAGTTATTGAGAAGACTCAGAAGAATGTATCTGAGAGTCAATCTTCTGGTTCTCATCAACAACTGAAGGACAAGCCTCCATCAGTTATTGAGAAGACTCAGAAGAATGTATCTGATAGTCAATCTTCTGGTTCTCATCAACAACTGAAAGCTGACGAAGGCTCAGCATCACTTGTTAGTAGGAAAACACAGACGACAAGTTTATATGATTATCGTAGACGTTGTTATTTGTTTGAGCAGATGGTGAGACATAAAGTCTCCCTAATGAGTCCCGTGCAGTCCGGGCTTGCGGCGCAACAAATTTTGGAAGAATTAAACAAAGTTTTGAGTAATCGTTTAGATTCCGATCCAGAAAAAAAATAAAATCAAACAAGTAAGAAAGCTATATTCGGCTGTGCCGAATCTTTAAATACCCTCCACCAATGTAATGATTTAAAAAACAAAAAAGTTTGTTTTATTTATACCTCAGGAAATAAAAAAGTACCAAAAAGTGTACTTCCGGTACTTTTAATAAAAGGTACTTTTTATAAAAGGTACTTTTTATGAGAGGTACTTTTTATAAAAGGTACTTTTTATAATAAGCATTCCCGAGTAAAAATTTTTATATGATGCAATACATAATGATATATAACACAATATATATTTATACGCAATTTAATCCGAATAATGGTGGATGTGTTTGCATTAAAAAAGATCAACTTGTATAAAATATGATTCGATTTCATCCGAGTTTTGTCCAGACATTGCCATATTTCATTGGATCCAATTAGATCTAATTGCATAAAAACATAAAAAAGTCTTGGTGTGTTTTGGTTTGGGTGAGTTACACCACAGGTCAACGATACATTCACCAAACATATAATTTTCAAAAACAAAAAAAATGTCTGGGTACGCTTCGAACCAGATAGGTGATATACATAACCCTTACAAGGAAATGTTTAGGAACATTTTAAAAGTTTCTTATACTTTGCTTAAAAAACTTAGAACATTTTTGGTTAATTGGAAACATTTATATATGGAACAAAATAAGCTATATATAATTTTATATTAAATTATACAGAAAAACAAATTTTGTATTGGCCCTAATATTATTTCATATATTTATATCAACCGTATACCTTTTAATCCGAATCATGATTAAATTATATATTACAACATATGACTGCATTTAAAAAAATTAGAAAATACCTCAAGGGATGTATAATCATATATAATTTATTATGTTTGTATCAAGTTATATATTGTTATATATGTTTATTTTTACTCGGGTAAAAAACTTAGAACATTTTTGGTTAATTGGAAACATTTATATATGGAACAAAATAAGCTATATATAATTTTATATTAAATTATACAGAAAAACAAATTTTGTATTGGCCCTAATATTATTTCATATATTTATATCAACCGTATACCTTTTAATCCGAATCATGATTAAATTATATATTACAACATATGACTGCATTTAAAAAAATTAGAAAATACCTCAAGGGATGTATAATCATATATAATTTATTATGTTTGTATCAAGTTATATATTGTTATATATGTTTATTTTTACTCGGGTTTTTATATAAAGGCACTTTTTATTAAAAGGTACTTTTTATAAAAGGTACTTTTTATAAAAGGTACTTTTTATAAAAGGTACCTCTCATAAAAAGTACTTTTTATAAAAGGTTATTTTATAAAAGGTGCTTTTTATATAAGGTACTTTTTATAAATGGTACTTTTTCTAAAAAGTAATTTTATAAAAGGTACTTTTTATAAAAGGTACATTTTATAAAAGGTACTTTTTATAAAAGGTACTTTCAATATATATTGTTATATATGATTATTTTTACTCGGGGGTACAATATAATTTTATACCCGCCAACCACAGTATGAGAATATACTCTCTTTGTCATGCCGTTTGTAACACATCGAAATACCGGCCAGCGACCCCATAAAGTATTTATATTATTGACCCATTATAGATTCTAAGACATTGTATGTATATCAGTCCATCCGTCTGTCTGTAAATACCACGATGCAGTCCGAACCCAAAGAGCTACACTCCTGAAGTTGTGCACGAATATGTCATTGTCAAACGCTGGTCAAATTTATATATGGGCAAAATCAAACCAGGGGGGAAAATTTTTTATTTATTTTATTAAGAATTACCACATAATTACAAATTATATACTAATTTTACCTAACCGAGAACTGGTAACAATGACCTTCGTCTCGCTGTAGCAAAACAGACCAAGGCCTCTGGTGGGAATCGAACCCACGACCCCCAGACTCATAGGCTAGCACGCTACCAACTAGCCTACTGGGGCACCTACCAGGGGGGAAAGTTCCCATTTGAAGAACTAAAATGATCTTAACGAATCGTTCATCTGTTGACAAGTTTGGACGTGTTTAAGTTTAACTCCGTGCTATTAATTGAATTACTGAAATTGTTCGTAATAGGTTTGTTCGTAATAGGTATTTTTGTGATATTTTCATGACCACATCAAGGAAAATTAAAATATGGACACAAATGATACCGGTTTAATTCGAGGCTCTGCCTCACCGGCTGGTGCTGGTCCTAGCACTAGTCTTAAGGTTGTGACCTTGAAATCCGGCCTTGATTCTGGTAGGGGTGCTCAGCCCAATATTGGTGGCAAAAAGAAACTTAAGCCATCAAACGTCAGGCACAACCAAAGAAGGCTTTGTTTGAAAATGATTAACAGACTAAGCCAACTCGATGGAACGAAGCTCTCCGAACGTGGGAGGGCGTCGCTATCATGGGCGAAAGGAGTCACCCGAGTAAAAATTTTTATATGATGCAATATATAATGATATATGACACAATATATATTAATACGCAATTTGATCCGAATAATGGTGGATGTTTTTGCATTAAAAAAGATCTACTTGTATAAAATATGATTTGATTTCATCCGAGTTTTGACCAGACATTGCCATATATTGTTGGATCTAATTAGATCTAATTGCATAAAAACATATAAAATCCTGGTGTTTTTTGGTTTGGATTGAGATACACCACAGGTCAACGATACATTCACCAAACATATAATTTTCTAAATCAAAAAAATGTTTGGGTACGCTTCAAACCAGATAGGTGATATACATAACCCTAACAAGGAAATGTTTAGAAACATTTTATACTTTGCCTAAAAAACTTAGAAAATGTTTGATTAATTGGAAACATATATAGTTTTATATGGAACATAATAAGCTATATATAATTTTAGGTTAAATTATACAGAAAATCAAATTTTATATTGACCCTCATATAATTTTATAATTATATCAACCGTACACCTTTTAATCCGAATCATGATTAAATTATATATTCCTACATACGACTGCATTTAAAAAAATTAGAAAATATCTCACGCCAAGTATAATCATATATGATTTATTATGTTTGCATCAAGTTATATATTGTTATATATGATTATTTTTACTCGGGGGTACAATATAATTTTATACCCGCCAACCACAGTATGAAAATATACTCTCTTTGTCATGCCGTTTGTAACACATCGAAATACCGGCCAGGGACCCCATAAAGTATTTATATTATTGATTCATGATAGATTCTAAGACATTCTATGTATATCAGTCCATCCGTCTGTCTGTAAATACCACGATGCAGTCCAAACCCAAAGAGCTACACTCCCGAAGTTGTGCACGAATATGTCATTGTCAAAGGCTGGTCAAATTTATATATGGGCAAAATCAAACCAGGGGGAAAAGTTCCCATTTGAAGAACTAAAAACACCCCAAACAATTTTTTTAAGTTTTTTTTTTTATGTTGGATGGTATTAAAGATTCGGCACAGTCAAATTAAACATGCTCACTTGTTTGTTTTAATATTGACCCAAAAAGAAACTTTTCCGACGATTTTGGAATTTCAAAAATACATACACTACTTTTGTATGATCTTAACGAATCGTTCATCTGTTGACAAGTTTGGACGTGTTTAAGTTTAACTCCGTGCTATTAATTGAATTACTGAAATTGTTCGTAATAGGTTTGTTCGTAATAGGTATTTTTGTGATATTTTCATGATCACATCAAGGAAAATTAAAATATGGACACAAATGATACCGGTTTAATTCGAGCCTCTGCCTCACCGACTGGTGCTGGTCCTAGCACTAGTCTTAAGGTTGTGACCTTAAAATCCGGCCTTGATTCTGGTAGGGGTGCTCAGCCCAATATTGGTGGCAAAAAGAAACTTAAGCCATCAAACGTCAGGCACAACCAGAGAAGGCTTTGTTTGAAAATAATTAACAGACTAAGCCAACTCGATGGAACGAAGCTCTCCGAACGTGAGAGGGCGTCGCTATCATGGGCGAAAGGAGTCATTGAATAACAGGACAAACTTTCGGCAATGCGCGCATCTGATAAACAGAGCGCTGTTTCTGTCTCGTCATCGAAGTCTGGTAAAAGGTTGCGCTTCCCCGACGAGAAACCTTTAAATAAGAGATCTAAGGTGACCGGAAACGTCGGGACTCAGTCTTTTAGTGAAGTGGTGAAAGGTAACTTCGTTAGGGCTGTGATCAACAGGTGGAATGACGATTGTAGTATCATAAGGGACAACTGGAGTTTAAACTAAATAAAATGAAATCTCCTTGAGAGTATGCCTGATTTTCTCCCTACTACTGTCAACGAAGGTTGGTATCAAGGGCGAGTAAAACTCGTTGCTGTTGGGAACGAAGGATCCGCAGCCGTGTTTAAGATTGTCATTAGCCAAGTGGAAGAGTTATGGCCTGGAGCCAGATTGGACGTTGCTTCACGATCTTTCTGATTTGTCAGATGTCAAAGTTCAATATCTTAGGAGTTTCATAAGAAGCTCAAATTGGTTTAAAGGCAGGGACCAGTAGGGAAACCTATTACGGTCCCGTGGTATCACAATGGACCTCGGAGTCTACGTGTGCTGACGTTAAACATCAGCAGCCACTTACAAACTAAACTAACCTATGATCTTAACTAGTTTTTTTTTACCAAAAATTCGTAATGCAACACACAAGTACATTAGAGTGGAATTTTTCAGTTCTCCGATTTTCAAAGTCCAGGCATATTTTTTTCTACTAGACCTAAACCTTATGTAGTACAATTTTGAGGCCTATCGGATTAATGGTGCCCGGCAATCTAAGTTTTGGATTTTTAAAAATTAAAAAAGATGTCTTTCGAAACATTAAATTTATTAATTTTGATGACTGCTGAGCTAAGCACGAATATCAAAAAGGTTTTAAAATCTTCATATAGTGATTTTTAAATTCTTGAACATTGGGAAAAACAGTTTTTTTTTGCAAATTTCAAATTGCGATATCTCGAAAACCATTCGACAGCTTCTAAAAATTGGTTGATAAAATTAATAAATATAATGTGTCGCAAGATATTTTATTTTTTTAAATTTTCAAAAATCTAAAACTTTGATCGCCGGCCGCAACGGGATAATTTAATCTAGGTTTAGACCTAGTACTATAAAACTTTGCCGGTAGACTTGGGAAAATCGAAAGTTTAAAATAAAATGTCACTCGAAAGGTACACCTAGAAAAGTTTTACAGTAACTATTTACAGTTATTCAAAACAGTTTTTGGTTAAAGTTGTTTTAAACGTTTTATCGTTTGTTTTTCAAAAAAACTAAAATATTGAAAGATTTATACAGTTATTAAAACAATGAACTACAAAATTTACGGAAAAATATTTTTATCAGTTAAATTATTTGTGACTGATTATACCGAATAATTTTACAGAAGTACGGTTTTTGTAGTTTGTTATTAAAAAAAAAATATTTTTACTCCACAAAATAAAAAATTTTAAACAGTTAAAATAACTGAAATATCGTTTGTTTTTACGGAATATCTAGTCATTTTTTAACGTTTAAAAATAACTGAAAAAGTATGTTGTTTTTAATGAAATATAAGTAGTCCGTTTTTTAAAAGGAAAAACGATTGTTTTAAATGTTTTTCAGTTGAATTTACTTACAAAATATTTTGAGTGTACATATTGTGTGTGTAGTTGTGTGGTATTTCTATTGTACACAGTATCCCTATATGAGCTTCATATAAATATATATTTTTTATATCGCTTAGTCCTGTAAAACGTTACCCCTTCCACTTTTCATATTGCATTTCTGTTGTGTAGAAAAGATATCCGCTTTTGGTTTTAACAACTTCGATGGTGATATTTTTGTCATTCATTTGTGTGTTGGCCCATGGCCACCTTTATTTTTTAGTTGTTAGTTTTAGTAACTTATACATAAGTATAATTTAGTGAAAATATTAACGTGTTGTAGAAAATGTTTTGAAATGCTTTTTGTATTACTTTGTATCCTTTATATGCTAGTCCTGTATATGAATATGTATGTATTTTTTATTGTTATTTAAAAAAAGGATTCTCGCTTCTTTTTTTCTTTACTATGCATAACAATATTTTTGCGTAGCATTTTGTTTAGTTTGTTATACATGGTGACAGGTAATAAATACAATTTTTAATGGTTTATACTGCATTTACAAGAGCAAAAACTATGAATTTGTACTGTTTGTATGTAGTGTGAATCAACAATAAATGACATAAACAGCAGCAGTTTCATCGTTGTTTGAAAACCATTTAGGAATTCTCTTTTTTTTTAACAGAATATTTTTTTTGGTCCGCTGTGATCTCTTTTATTGAAATCAACCAAAGTAGAAATGTTTAAGAAATTGAAAAGGAAAACCTGGTTTTTGCACAGACATTTTGAATACATTTTCTAAAGTATTTTGGCTTCTTAAACACGAATCTGTCAACAGAAAAGTTGTATCAAATCGGGTTCTCGAGATATAAGCATTTCCATTTTTTGTGGACCAATCCCTCAAAACAGACAATTTTTTTTAAATTTGAAAAAGTGTACGAGGGCGGTCCCAAAACTAGCCGACCTGACGTATAGATGGTGGCAGTAGTTTAAAAAAAATATTTTGGTAAAAAGTGCCAACCTAATAAAACAATGGTTCTCAAACGATGGGTCGCGACCCCTAGGGGGTCGCGGAAGTGTTTCAGGACGGTCGAGAACAAATTTGTTAAATCCTTAAATTTTGTTAAATTTAAAACACATTTTTTTATTTGTTGTGCTATAAAAATATACAAAT
Organism: Pegoplata infirma; assembly: GCA_963921195.1. NCBI lineage: Eukaryota > Metazoa > Arthropoda > Insecta > Diptera > Anthomyiidae > Pegoplata > Pegoplata infirma. Next base: position 173,298,123 of record OY992537.1, read on the forward strand.
ACTTTTATTAAAGAAAAATAAAATGTTTCCATCACTAAAGGTCCCTCCGTAATCACTGTGCAGTTGTTAATTTCTCGGGATGCCCAACACTTATTTGTGAAGTGTTTTGGCTCAGTCTAGGATCTGACAGTTCGTTTTCTATTAACTGTTCAATGCTGATTCCGAATCTGGGTTCCAAATTTTTCTAATACGTTAGGTTTTTGAGAAAATTAAAGGCAAAGTTCACAAAGTTGTGCATTTTCCAGAGCTTTGTTTGTTGTTTTCGGATCCGTCTGGGATCTGCCCACGTTTTTCGATTTACTTTTTAATGCTGATTCCAAATTTGGATCCGAATAAGGGATCTGGATTCGTGATCGAATAAAATTTCGATCAGTACTAGAGTTGTCAAAACCGATTTCCGAAGTATTCGAAAAATCGATTTTTTCTATTTTTCCGGTTTTTTAAAACCGGTTTTTTAAAAAGGCCGGTTTTCGAAGTATTCGAGAAACCGATTTTTTGGTCTCGAATAATCGACTTTTTCATATATTTATTTTTTTTTTCGTTATTTTGCATTCAATGAAATTTTTTAGTAAACATCTCTAAGTTGAGAAATCGGATGTCCCCAAATCAATTGAAATGTATCCTTTTTTTGCCTTACATACGAGCATATTTTTTTCTACTCACAATCACGTGAGTAAATTTATGACAACTCACACTCACGTTCATTCACACTCACGTTCACTCACAGTCCCGCACTCAAAAAATTATGTTAGTAAAATCAACTGAAAATGTCAGTTAAAATGACTACTTTGTAAGTTATTTTGGGGTCAACTACTTTTTCAGTTAAATCAACTAACAATGTTAGTTATTTTAACTGACAAAAAACAACTGACTTATGTAGTAAAAACTACTAACATTTGTAGTCAAAACAACTAAAATGTAGTAAAAATTAAATAATCAATATATAATTTTTTTTTTTCAAAAAATTAAAAAAAAAAAAAAATTGAAGACCAATCTTTTTTTTTTAAAAAAAAAAATTGAAGACCAGACTTTTTTTTTAAAAAAGTTGTGAAAATAAAAAAAACGAAAATTTATTTTTATTTTTTGGAAAAAAACTTTAAAAATTTTTCAGATATAAAAAAAAATAAAATTAACTACTTTAAATAACTGTTACTACATCACAGTACTTTTTTGTTAGTTGTTCAAAAAAACGACTTAAAATAACTAACAGAAATAGCTGTTTGATATTTTTCATACAAAAACAACAGACTTTGTAGTTGAAAACAACTGACTACTGTAAAATATACAAATAACTAGCATGTAGTAACATACATAATTTTCTGAGTGCGAAACTTTTTATACAAAAAAAAACTTTTAAAAATTAAGATTTCAAAAATGTAAGAAAATTTTTAGCAAAATTTTTTTTTTTTTTTTATTAAGAATTACCATATAATTACAAATCATATACTAATTTTACCTAACCGAGAACTGGTAACAATGACCTTCGTCTCGTTGTAGTGAAACAGACCAAGGCCTCTGGTGGGAATCGAACCCACGACCCCCAGACTCATAGGCTAGCACACTACCAACTAGCCTACTGGGGCGCCTTATTTTTTTTTTTTAGCAAAATTTAAATTTTTGCTTTTTTTGGGACGAAAGGAAATATGAAGAAAAAATAAATCACGCAAACTCACGCAAAAAAATCGTCTCATGCATACTCACTCACCCAAAAATCTTGCTCACACACACTCACTCACGCAATTTTTTTCCTCTAACACCCACTTACAATCACGTGAGTTACTTAAATTGCAGTCACACTCACGCGTGAATCACGCACTAAACTGCTCATGTGCCAATTCTCTATTCTTGTTTTGTTTTACTTTTTTTTATCAAATAAATAATTAAAAAACAAAAACCGAAAAACCGATTATTCGAAACCGGTTTTTAGTTACAAAACCGAAAAACCGATTTTTTTAAAAGGCGGTTTTTCGAAGTATTCGAAAATCGGTTTTTGAAATTGACGAATATTTGACAACTCTAATCAGTACCAAACATTGGTACATAATTTTGAAAAAAGAACTATAATTACTTCAAATTGGACTTTAAATGTTTTCTTCCCTGGAAAATTTTTTGAAACAAATTCCTGGTTCAATAGATTCTTGAATACATTCTACGGTGATCACAACAAAATTTTCTATGTAAAATTATTTTTCAAAAAAACTACTTGCTGTAAAATACGATTGCTTTCGGGACAATTTCAAACAAAAATCATTGATTCTGGAATGTTAAGTAGAACCGGTTGCAGGGTAGTTTGATACGTTCTGGAACCGATTATTTGGAACAGAAAATTTTGCTGGGTTGGTAAACATTTCTTTATTTCTGATCAGGTTTAACTGGTGTTTTTCTTTTATTTTCGGAAATAAAAATCTATGAAGATAGTAAGTTTTGATATAAAATGCCGTAGTTCGGGACCTGGTTTTAAAAATTTTGAGAAAATTGAGGTGAAAGTCCACAAAAATTGTGTTTTTTTTTATTTTTTTTAGAAATTTTTTACTTCAATTATTTGGTATGCGTCTAGGATCTCACCACACGGTTTCGATTAGTTTTTCAATGCTGCTTCTGAATTTGGTCTATCATTCGTTCCATTGTCTTTAACAAAAAAGAAGACAGACTAATTGGTCTGAAATCCTTTGGAGCTGTGTGGGAACTTTTCCCAGCCTTCGGGACAAAGACGACTCTGGTATCCCTCCATTTTAAAGGAATATACGACCAGTTGATACATGCTGTGTATAGATTATACAGCAACGGGGCTATATAGTCCAACACTTGCTGCAACTCAGCCGGGATTATACCATCAGGTCCCGGGGATTTATAGGGCCTGAAGCTTTTTATCGCCCAGATTAATGTTGGCATATTTATTATTTCCGATGCAATTTCAGATGCTTGGGCGTCAGAACGTTCCAAAGCTTGAAACGGCGCCATGGAATTTCCCGGAAAATGCGTGTTTAAAAGAAGATCCAGCGATTCTCCACTGGAGGAAGACCACACCCCATTTGGATCTTTCAGGTATCCCAGTGTGCAAGGTGAAGAAGCCAGAACCTTGCGCAGCCTGGATGCCTCAGAAAAGTCTTCTATGTTTCCACAGAAGTTTTTCCAAGAATCACATTTTGCATTTCTGATCATCTTCTTATAACTCTTAAGTTGCAGCCTGTATGCAGACCAGTCCTCGTCCGCTCTTGAGAATTTAGCCTTATTAAAGAGCTTTCTGCAGGAATCTCTGCTCGTCTGCAACTCATTTGACCACCAAGGTGGCTTTTTTTTCCCTCTAGGCTTTGCAGAAGGGCAAGACGCATCCAGGCACCTATTACAAACATTTGGTATATGGTCAACCAGATAGTCAATTTCCGCCAAACTATGCGGTTCAGATAAGGGAACTTCACCCAAAAGCAAAGAAAAATTCTCCCTATATTTCACCCAGTTTGTTCTCCTCAGATTTCTAGAGACTGTCTCAACCGGGGCACGCTCCCTGAGTAAAAACTCAATGTAGCGATGATCTGAGAAAGAATGGTCATCCAAAACTCTCCAGTCATCAATTCTATCAGACAATGTATCTGATACAAGTGTTACGTCAAGAACCTCTTGCCGCGAACTTGTAACGAAAGTTGGTTCAGTACCCTTGTTACAAATATACAGGTTAGTGCTTAACAAAAACTTCAAAAGTGATTCGCCTCTATCATTTGTGTCTGTACTTCCCCATATCGAATGATGTACATTAGCATCACAACACACTACTAACTGGTGTCAGACTCCCGAATTAGACCGACAACCTTCTCCGGGGGTATTGACCCCGGATTAGGAAAATACGTAGAGGCGAGCCAAATAGACTTCCCATCAGTGAAGCAAGCCGATGCAAAATTTTCGGCGGCGGCTGAAGAGCAAAAATTTTCGGCGGCGGCGGCGTTTCGGCTGCGCGCCGCGTTTTTTTTAGAACAGCGCGGCTGAAAAAAAAATTCGGGTGCGCCGCTATTGTATAGTAAAAAACGGTTTAAATCTAGGCATATTAATCACGATACCCTACCGAACAAGTGGTCGATCAATTAATGGTTTAATTACCATTTTATTGGAGTTATGGTAACAAGTAAGAAAACCAGTGTTTTCCGGAAAATGTGTCCGAAGTCCAAACATGAACCGATTGGATCTATATTTTGTGGCATCTTTAATGGCGTACGGACATAACGCCCAAGTGCATATCGCCCAATTTAAAAAAGTCATTGTGTCAAAAATGTGTGTTAGTTGTTGTTGCAAAATTTTTTGGACGATATGGCCATTATTTTTGGGTATTTTAACAATTTTCTTTAAATTAATATAAATTATCAAAAATGTCATATTACCCAAATGTCAAAATGTTGAATTTATAAAATGTCATAGCGCCCAAAAAAATAATCATAAAACTCACCAATATTGTTTTTTTTTAACACAATGTTTCAAAGGTTTTATGCGTAGCCGGCCTTCGGCCGGGCTTAGGGATTACAAAATCCATTCATTAAACCCACCCTCTCCGCAAAGTAAAGTTTTCTAGGGTAGCAGGCCTTAACACTATCAAATTTGTTATGCATCAAAAAGGCCTGATAACCAAAATAGCTTTGGTTTGCAGAGAGGGTGGGTTTAATGAATGGAGTATGTAATCCTAAAGCCCGGCCGAAGGCCGGCTACGCAGAAAACCTTTATTACAAAAAACCAAATCATAGAAGTCGTAATTTCGACATTTCGCCCAAAAAAAATATTTTGGATTTTTTGACAATTTTGTTTTGGGAGAAATAACATTTTTAGACCTTTCATTTTGGGCTATATGTCGCAGCTTGGGCGAAATGACTTTTACGGTTTTGGGCGATAAGACCTTGGGCGCTATGTCCGTACGCCATCTTTAATTAGTGCACAAACTTAATTTGAGTCCAAGAATGGTCTAATTACACCGCTCAACAAGCTTTTTTCGGTTTGAAATCTTAGTTTTTAGTTTAGATATCGCCATTTTATGTTTTATTAAAAAAAATTCTCAACTTTTAAAAAATTTACTAAAGTAGTGAAAAAAAAAACTTTCTTAAATCTAAGAAGATAAATATGATAAACTAATGGGTAGAAAGTTTCCAAACTTTTCTAAATTTCTAAGCTTTTAGTTAAATTTTACTAAATTGTGGTAAAATTTATGAACTATTTTGAAGAAAATAGTATCCCAAAATTAAGTTAGCTCTTTTGTTAGTGTGGGGACAACAAGTAGAAATGGTCAGATTTCTTTATAATTTGGAAATATTCCAAATATATGATTACAAAATATGTTATTTTTGGGATATTTCTTTATTCACATGCTAAATTTCGAAAGGATACCTGTTAAATGACGGGTTTAAAAGTAATGTTAGCCAAATTTGGGGGGCGTTTGTATGGGGGCTAGGTCAAAACATGGACCGATTATTTTTTTTTAATTTCAAGAGGCTTCTTCCTTGGGAAAAAGGAAGCATAAATTTAATTTCAGTCAAATCAATTGATTGTTGCGACCTGTATCGTGCTCACTATGTTTACATGGACGGACATCGCTAAATCGACCCAGAAAGTGATTCTAAATCGATCGCTATACTTGAAGTTTGGTTTAGGACCAATATTTTGGATAGTTACAAACATTAAGACAAACTCATAATACCCTGTACTTGAGATGGGCACATGAGCAGATTTGTGCGTGATTCACGCTTTAGTGTGACTGAAACTCAATTTTACTCAAGTGGTTGTGAGTGAGTGGAAAAAAAATTGCGTGAGTGAGTCGTTTTTTTTGCGTGCTTTATATTCTCTTTATATTTTCTTTCATTCCAAAAAAAGCTAAGTTTTTTTTTATAAAAAAAAGTTTCGTGAGTGTGAGTGAAGTTTGTGTGAGTACTCGTGAGAGTGAGTCAAAAGTCACTCACGCGACCATCTGTACCATGTACCATAGAGTGGTGTAGACATAAGCGTATCTAGGCCATTATTCTGGGGTGGGCAAAAGCCCCCCCCCCCCCCCCCCCTTCCGAACAAACAAAATTAAAACAAAACTAAAAAACATACATATAATACGGTGTTCACTAGCTGTTTTGAAGTGTTTAAGAGTGAGATGTTTAAAAAAGTATTTGTTCCTTGTCCATTACGTTTTTATTCTGTTACTGGTGTTTTGTTGAACAACTTGTTTAAGGTCGCAAGTGTGAACGCCATTTAACACGAAATCACAAAAAAAGTATTTAAAAAAATTAAAGTTAACTACTATTTTCGTTAAAAATATATAAACATTAACACTACTCTACACGGTTTTTGCACAGACATTTTCTAAAGTATTTTGGCCTCCTAAACACGAATCTGTCATCAGAAAAGTTGTATCGAATCGCCTTCTCGAGATATAGGCATTTTCATTTTTTGTGGACTAAGCGCTCAAAACGAAAATTTTTTTTAATATTGAAAAAGTGTATGTTAAAGTTATTCATATTTTTATTTATTTGAACTTGGTCCACAAAAATTAAAAATGCCTATCTCTCGAGAAGGCGATTTGATACAATTTTTTGGTGTCAGATTCGTTTTTAGGAGGCAAACATTTTTAGGAAATGTGATTTAATCTTTTTTTAATTTTACCAAAAAAATCATAAAAATTGGTACGAACAAATGTATGAAAAAAATATTCAAATTTGGTTCAATATTTTGACTTCTTTTGCAAATATTTCAGGATATACTTAATGGATTTTAGATTTTCTTTTTATTGGAGTGTCTATTTAACACATCTGTTTTGAACAGGAAATTTCTTGCAAACTTCGGATACTTATAAGGATATAACCATAAAAAGGATATTTTGAACTTCCTTACAATATCCTGATGGTTTCCTTGATCGTACCGATTCCGGATTTCTTGCAAAAGTTAGGTAATTTTATTGGGAATTTGAATAAAAAAGATATGAATAACTTTTACATAAACTTTTCAAATATTAAAACATTTTCGGATTTTGCGTAAGATTTTACATTGAAAATAAATGCAAAGTGCCGTGGATCGCAAATTTTTTTTTAATTTGTAAACAAGAGTTATTATTTCTCAGAAATAATAAGGACTCAAACCGAACTAATATATCTATTAAATTATAAAATATAAAGCCCAACAATATAAAACACAAATAAAACAGACAATTAAAATTCAGCAATCGCAATTAAATTTGAGAAAAGTTTAGTTGAAATTCAAATGAAATCTAGAAAAAAGTATTGAAACCTAGAAATTTTATTTGAAATTTGGAAAAGGCCAATAGTCATTCAGAAATTGTAATTCTCTATTAGATTTCTATATTTTAATTGGACTTTTTTGAATTCCAATATGACTTTTAGAAATTTTAATATCCAAATGGAACAAAATTGAGGAATATGCTCTTTTTAATTTCAAAACCGCCAAAATCGGCTGGAGTTTGAGCCGCCGATCAGCCGATGGTATCGGCGGCGGCGCGGCTCGTGGAAAAATATCGGCTTAGCGACTCAGCCGTCAGCCGCGCCGACCGGCTTGCTTCACTGCTTCCCATGAAGCTCTAAGCTAGCCGCTGTAACATCCATATCACTAAAAGTTGATAAAAAGAATATATTTAAGCCATTTTTTGCCAAGATGCAGGCTCTTGGTGAACCCTCACCTTTGGCAACCACCAACTTAAACCCAGGGGTCTTCAATCCGCAAACCCTGCCACCCCGCACCCAGGGCTCTTGGATAAAAACCAAGTCAACTGCTCCTGTCGTCAGGCGCAGCAAGAGTGCAACTGAGGCTGCCTTACAGTGATGGAGGTTTATCTTTTCCAGATTCTCCATCCCAGCCGACTCTGCCACTGGCTTGTCTGCGTCCAAAATAGGCTTCTGGTCGCCTTTGTAGACATTGACTCCTATATAAAAAAAGCCAAATCTAATAATGTCGTCAGCCCTGGCTAAAAGCGGAAGCGATTTCTCATTAACCAAGACCACTGCTTGACGACGAGCGCCCTCCATCTCACCCAATCTGGCAATTTGCCAATTCTGAGTTGGAAGGTCAGGATTGCAGACTTTTATCATCTTAAGAATCACCGCAGTGTCATTTGTAGCCATTGGGATCCATGCATGAGCTCTGGGTTGCGAGGGGATATCATGTTTTTCCACAACGTCCAGTCTGGCTCCAGCATAGATGGGAATTTTTCATTACCATTGAAATTTAATTACCATTGGTTGATATCAATGGTAATGAAAAAAATTTCATTACCATTTAATGTTAATTAAATTTTTTTAATTGAAAAAATAATTACCAATTGTAATGAAATGCACCAATTGTTGAAAAACACCAATTATAATTGGTTTCAAAACAATTTGTTTACACGTTTTTGTCTTTTTGAAAAGTTATAAATTTAAACATCAAAGCATGTTTTTTTTTTAAATATGAATAAAGACAAAAATCTAAACACAAATAAAAAAACTTCAAATATTGTGTTATACAAAAGGCAAACGTGCGTTTGGTTCATAAAATGTGAAAAATTGAAATACAAAATAACAAAAAACAACAGATATTTTCAAATATTAACGATTTTGACAATATTGTGACGACTTTTACTAATGGTAATTATTTTTTTAATTGATGCCATACCAATGGTAATTATTTTTTTTTAATTTTCATTAGTAATTAAATTGATTAGTAATTTAATTGGTGCAATTGATACAACCAATTGTAATGAAAAAAATTTCATTACCATTGACATCAATTTAATGGTAATTAAACCATCAATTAATTGGTGCCATTAATTAATTAGTCCCATCTATGGGCTCCAGGCCATAACTCTCCCACTTGGCTAATTGCAACCTTAAACACGGCTGCGGATCTTTCGTTCCCAAAAGCAACGAGCTTTACTCTCCCCTGATACCAACCTGCGTTGACAGTAGTAGGGAGAAAATCAGGCATACTCTCAAGGAGCCTATGTAGATTTCATTTAGTTTAGTTTCAAATAAACTCCACTTGTCCCTTGGAATACTACAATCCCCGTTTTGCCTGTTTATCACAGCCCTAACGAAGTTATCTTTAACCACTTCACTAAAAGACTGAGTCCAGACGTTGCCGGTCACCTTAGATCTCTTAGGTAAAGGTTTCTCGTCGGGCGAGTGCAAACTTTTACCAGACTTCGATGACGAGGCCGAAACAGCGCTCTGTTTGTCAGATGCGCGCATTGCCGAAAGTTTGTCCTGTTCTTCAATGACTCCTTTCGCCCATGATAGCGACGCCCTTTCACGTTCGGAGAGCTTCGTTCCATCGAGTTGGCTTAAAGCCTTCTCTGGTTGTGCCTGACCTTTGATGGCTTAAGTTTCTTTTTGTTTTTACCACCAATATTAGGCTGAGCACCCCTACCAGAATCAAGGCCGGACTTCAAGGTCGCAACCCTAAGACCAGTGCTAGGACCAGCACCAGTCGGTGAGGCAGAGCCTCGAATCAAATCGGTATCATTTGTGTCCATATTTTCATTTTCCTTGATGTGGTAATGAAAATATCACAAAAATACCTATTCCGAACAAACCTATTCCGAACAAACCTATTACGAACAATTTTAGTAATTCAATTTATAGCACGGAGTTAAAATAAAACACGTCCACAGTTGAACGAGTTGGAAACTATCGAACACTTTATCTGCCATTGTCCGTCATTTTCTGGTCAGAGACTTGCTTTACGCTGCACGATCTTTCCGATTTGTTGGATGTTAAAATTTTTATCTTAGGAGTTTTTTAGGAGCTCAAATTGGTTTAACAGCAGGGACTAGTAGGATAACCTATTACAGTCCCGTGGTATCACAACGGACTTCAGAATCTATGCATTTTCAATGCCTTTTTCAACGGAAAACTAGTTTCAATTGTAAACTTTAAACTTGATTTCTTCAAAATTAAATAAACGTGATACAAGTAAATGAGCGATATATCCTTAAACATTTGAAACACTATCCATATATGTATTTGCAATATTGTCCAATGTACACAATTTCTCACAAATATTTAACTCATCATCAACAATGATGATGCAGTAGCAGAATCTGAACAGCAGCAGCTGTTACAAATGGGCATATATTCTACTCGTATATGGATGGCAAAGACTCATTCATATCCTTAATAATAAGAATTTAATGTTTTGAAAGTGTTAAAGCATTTAACATGTCTGCTTGATATGATAATTGGAAATGGAGGCTAATAATCCTGTATACATTTTGTACATATCAGAGACATGATGGCATTGATGACAAAATATATGTTTGTATGCAAAGCATACATACTCGTATATGCAAAGTAGAAGAGATGGAAACAATAACCAATTGCTTTACAGTTTACAGTCAATCCAGTTATAAACAATAATTTCATGATTTTAACCCTTTTTTACGTATCGCATTACATACAGCTAACAGGCATTTAAGAAAGTCAATTGATAAGTAATTGTAATTTGTAACTCGTAAGTTTGCATATTTTAGACTTTCGGATAAGGAATTATTCTCCATTTGAAGTTAATTAATATTTGGTCAGATTTTGTACCGTGCTGTTACAATGGACCTCAGAATCCCTGTTGTATGATTTTAAGTTTGCAGTCACTTTAAACCGGGGTTTTGGTAGCATATCGCGAGATAGTGTTTCTCGCTATTTTCATTTGTTATAATTTTTGTACTAAAGTAAAATAATTTTATTACTATTTATTTTAATACTTTATATAAACGCCAATTTTTTTTATTATGAAGAAAATAAGAGAGTTTAAACAAGTAGAAAAGTAAATTCGACTTGGCCGAATTATGAATACCCTCCACAGTGCCCTTTTTAAGTGGTAGTAAGTTTTCTAACGTGAAAAAAATAAAATTTTTGATTTGAAATATTTTATTTTGTGTAAAAAACCTTTTTTTAAAGTAATTTTTGAAAAAAAAAAATAATTTACTAAATTTTTTTTGAGTGTAAAACTTTTTTCGAGTGTATTTTTTTTTTTTAGTGTAAAAATATTTGTGAATGCCAAAAATACGTTATAAAATATTTTTGTGGCTTAACAATGTTTTTAAAACATGTTTAACGGGGTTTCAACATGTGAATTTAAGGTTAAACTAATACTTTTGAACCACTGCATTGTGGCCGAAATCACTGATCTAGCGGCGTTTTAGTCAAAATTAAAAAATTAAAACTGATAAATGTTTTGCACTGTATTGATTACCTATACTTTACAGAGAAAATTAACGTTTTCACTTTTGTTTTTCTCTTAATATTCGCACAGCTGTAAGCTATCAAATATACATTTTCTGCAGCAAGTGTATTAAAGGAATTTGGGGCCTAATTACTCAGTGAGTTTTCTTGACACTTTTAAGTCAATTGTTTATACATTTTGAGCCAAAAAGTTTTAATTGAATGTAAAAGGTATGTTTTAACTAAAAAATAAATGTTTGTGGCCTGTGTGTATCTAGTTTATTATTAGTTCATTATAGAAGTTTACATTTGTTATATTGACTATAGTTTCATGGACTGTAACTTTTGAAATTCGATCGTATTCGGTCCAATTCCTGTTTTGTTTATTATTTTGGGTTATTTTTGTTGTGACGTTTCAGTATGGCGTGCTAGTTCGCGCAAGTTGTTCGGTTTTTAGGGACCATCTGCCTGTCCAAATAAACAGTATAAACGCGATACAGACCACAATTTTTGATCGATTTGGCTGAAATTTGAAATTTAAGTTTCTTTTATCGCAAGAACAAAACATATTAAATGTTGACAAAATCAATCCATGTTAACCCATAGCCCCCATGTAAATGTCCCCTTCAAGTTTTACTTAAATACCCCTAACAATAGTATTCAAGATATCCTCTTGAAATTCGACCGATAAATGTTTTTTATATTCATAAACAATCGCTCTAAATTTTAACGGAATCGGACCATTTAAATTTCTAGGCCTCATACAAACCACCCTCCCAATATTCACATAAATTTCCCAAAATACATAAAAATAAATAAATATTGTTTAAAAATTAATTCTTTATAAATTTTATAATCGCAAATAAGCATTAGTCTTTATTATTTTACATTTCCGAATTAAGTGCCGCTAGATTGGCCATTTCGGCCACTGTGCACTGGACCGATTTTGCTGGATTGCAATACCAACCTGACCAGGAAAATGCCCAATATATGTGCTAAACTTCAGGAGCCGCAGTAAAGTATTTAAAAAGTAAGCGGGTTTTCAATAGACAGACAGACGGACGGACGGACATCGCTAGATCGTCTTAAAATCGATCGAGGATCATGAATATATACACTTTATGGGATCTTAGACCAATATTTCGAGGTGTTACAAACGAAATGACATACTTATATATACCCTCTATCACTAGAGTGGAGGGTATAAAAAAAATTTAAGGAAATTCATTTTTTATTCAAATACAGTTAGATATGTTTGTTTTTAAATTCGGCATACCTGAAATAAAAAATACAACAAACCAAATTCACCAATGTGTTCCGAAAATATATATACTTATGTATATTTTTTTAATTTATTTATTTATTTAAGGGTGGATTACTCAATGAAAAGTTAGCTGCTAACTGCCGATTTAACGGAGCCTTATGTCAAAATTTGTATGAAAAAGTTAAATTTAACGGAGAGTTATTTTATAATGGAGCATTGAGTAATCCAGCCTAAAATGTTGAAGTCAAACGACTTTTTTTAAAAGTTAAAAAATTTAAAAAGTTGGCAATACCTCGAAAACTGTTTATTCTTGAACTTTTGAACTTTATTTTTGGATTCAACGTATGATTTTACATGAAAAATAAATGCAAAATGTGGATCGCAAAATATGTTTTAATTTTTAAAGTAGTGTAATTGGACCAAAACTTTTTGTGGTGTAGTGCTGTGTTAAATAACCCTATCTCTGCAGAAGGCACAATATGTATGCCATTCAGTGGCGTATTATTATTTTCGAAATTTTAGGAAATACATTTCAGAATCTGAAAATTCTTCTGAAGAATATTTCCGAGTCTAAAAATTTGTGTGCCAGCGATTGTCTTAGAATCCGAAAGTGTTTCATGAGGAAATTAATACCATTAATGTTTTTAAGAAAAAAATGTTTAAGAACCTAAAACTTTTTCTATACAAAAAATGATTCTAGTCTCAGAGTCTGAGACATCTTCTATAAGCAAAATGACTCAGAATCTGAGACTTCTCCTATACATAAAATATCTTAGTAGCTCAGAATTTGAATGTTTCAAAATCAAACATTTTTATAAGAAAAATGTCTCAAAATCTGCGACTTTTGCTATAGGAAAAATGCCACACAATCTGCTACTCTTTCTTAATCACTGAATTTAAAACTTTTTCGATAGGAAAAATGTGTGGGAATCTGAATCTTTAATCTCTATTAATAATATCTCAAAATCGTAAACAGTTTCTTGAGGAATACTGTCACAGAATCTAGAAAATATCGCAGCTTCTAATGCTTTCCATAAGAATAATGTTTCAGAATTTGAAACTTTTCTGCAGGGAAAATATCTTATAAACTAACAGCCGTATTCAAAATGAAGTTTTAGACACGGTTTGTTCACCCTGAACATCGAGTTCGTAACTAAAATGTTTTTAAGGCTTGTTCACTGTTTGTTCAAGAGTCTATTCAAAATGATTTTTGTTAAGTCTGCTTAACAAAAAGTTGACCATCCCTGTTTTAGTAAATCACATAAGAAAAAAACAAAAAAAAATATGAAAAACCACTAAAAATATCTTAATTTTTTACTAAAAATTGCTTTAATTATAAAAGCAAGTTCTGGAAATGATTTTTAATAAAAGCGAGAGTTTTAAAATAACTTTAACTCTTTGGCATTTAATTTGTTGTTTACATTTTACAAAATCAATATGGCCTCAGTTAGGCAAGAGATGTTTAGCGTATGTTCATAGTTTAAGAAAATGTGTTTTGAATAAGAAATCCTTAAACAGTACCTAGACAGTGCACACTGGGTAATTTGAGCCACTTTTTAGGCCAAAATTAGTTACGGCCAAAGTTTTGGACCGATATGGCTGAAATTTGGAATATATGAGTTCTTTTTTGAGCCCGCACGGCTGGGTTTTTTGATTTTTTAAATGGTGGAATTTTTTAGGGTTCCCACCATATAAAAAATATTAATAAGACTAAATATCTCAAAATCGCACAGACCATTTTTTTTTTTGAAACTTGCCACTGTAAAAATAGGCAAGGAGGCAAACAAAATGGCTTATAAGCCGTTTTGTTTGGTTTTTCTTGGGAAAGTCGTAAATTTTTCAGTGGGCCTTGTGCTACCTCAACGGCAAATTTATCCAAAAAGATCTTACTTTTTTCTTTAACGAAACGAAATATTGTTTTAAAACCTTTTTTTAATCAGTTTATTAATAAATTAATTAATAAATAAATTAATAAATAAATTTATTTATTTTTTATTTATAAATAAATTAATAAATAAATTAATAAATATTAAATTAATAATTTAATTAATTTAAACTTTTCGAGATATTCAGTTTTTTCTCTTTTTTTTTATGTGGTGGCAACCCTAAGAAAGTACCACAATAAAAAAAAACAAAAATCTTAGCTGTGCGTGCTCATGGAAACCTCTTACATTTCAAATTTCAGCTATTTAAAAAAGTGATCCGTCGAGATATTCACATTTTCAAATTTTTTCATATGGTGGCAACCCTAAAATTTCCCTACAAAAAATCAAAAAAACCAGATGTGCGTGCTCGTGAAAAACATTAAAATTCCAAATTTCAGCCATATCGGTCCAAAACTTAAGCTATAATTAATGTTGGCCTAATAAGTTGCTTAAATTGCCAATGTGTGCACTACAAGATGAGGCTGTCTGAAAGAAAATTGATATCTCAAAAAGTGCAAAAAAGTGCAACGGAAAATAAAAAAAAATGAATTCAGAATTATTTTCTTTAAATTTTTCATCAATCAAAAACACGGCACACCACGGCTAACATTATTAAAAGCTTATGCGAAGTTTATATTCATTGAAAAAGTCATTTATTTAAGGTTAAGTTCTAATTACACGTTTTGTTAAAAAAAGCAATAACGTCCACCAAAATATTTTGCTATTTTTTTATTACTTAATATCCCCTCTCTTCTCCATATTATACACGATATCCTTCTTTATGTTTAATAGCTGAAAAAATCGTTTGAATTTATATCAAAATTAGGCGTTTTATATTGCACTGTGCACGTTGCTTGAAAATGCCGAATTCGACTGCCCGTCAATCAGTTTATATTTGTTTTTTGGAAAAACCAAATATGCAGTTATTTGCTTTAATATTTTCTAAATCGAACGTAATTAAAAAAAACATTATTATTGTTAGTTCGAAAAATGATTTTTGGCCAAGATTTCGGTTCAAATTACCTACTGTGCAGTGTCTAGAATTTAATTTTGAATACGGCCATAAGACTTTTTCTACAGGAAGAATAGGAAAATAGACTTACAAGGGGAGAATGTCAACCCTTATGAACCAATTTTCATGAAACTTAAAATATATTTAAAAGAGACAAATCTAAGGTTGGGGTGTCCCAGCTTATCGGCCATATCGGATTCGTTAAATATTTTTTTTCATGAAAATGTGAAAATTTTGGGAGATATGTATAAGAAGACATAGACCTATGATATCCATATGAATACGACGATATTCCTTTTAGTTTGGGAGTAATCAAAATTTTCCCGAATGTCCACATTGTTTCATAAGGGGACAGCGAAATTTTTAAACACTGATATGGCCGATAAGCCGAGACACCCCAACCTTAAAATCGTCTTTATACCCTCCACTCTAGTGATAGAGGGTATATATAAGTTTGTCATTCAGTTTGTAACACATCGAAATATTGGTCTAGGACCCCATAAAGTATATATATTCATGATCCTTGATCGATTTTAAGTCGATTTAGCGATGTCCGTCCGTCCGTCCGTCCGTCCGTCCGTCCGTCCGTCTGTCTGTCTGTCTGTCTGTCCGTTGAAAACACGCTAACTTTTGAAAGACTTTACGGAGGCTCTAGAAGTTTGACATATATGTTCTCCATTTACCGGGTCAGGTTGGTATTGCAATCCAGCGAAATCGGTCCAGTGGTTCAAAAGTTATGAGCAAAATAGTAAATTTCGGCAAGGGTATTTTCCGAATTTACAAGATTAAAACCACTATAACTTTCGAAAGACAATTCTGAGGGGTCTGAAGCTTAGCATATATATTTGTCGTTCCCCAGGGCTGTTTGGTTTTGAATTTCAGCAAAATCGGTTCAGTGGTTCAAAAGTTATAAGCAAAGCAGTGAATTTCAGATTTGTTTCACCTTAAACTGTTGAAAACTCGTTAAACAAGTTTTAAAAGCATGGTGAAATACCAGTTTTGTAAAACTTGTTGTTGTTTGTTTTCTTGTCGTGGGGTGCAGTTTAGTTGTTAGACAAGTAAATATTTGTTATTGTTTTGTTATTGTTAGTGTAACTGTATGTAACGGGAAAAAATCAAATAAAGTATGTGTATAATTGAATGTTAATTTGTTTTTGGTTTTTAAAGAAGAGGATGCTAATATAAAAAAAGGAAAATATGTGAAATAGTTTTTTTTTGTATTACATATAGGTATAAAACAACAAAAATATTTTACAAAGTAATTTGTTACTCAAAGAAATTGTACACTAAAAAAATATTTACACTCAAAAAAAATGTTACACTCAAAAAAAAAATGTACACATTATTATTATTTTTTTTGAATGAAATGGCAGACTCAAAAAAATGTTGACAGTCAAAAAAATTTTACACTCAAAAAAATTTGATTGATTAAAAGAAAGTTTGACTCAAAATAATATACATAATTCTAATAAAAAATTTGTAATGCAATTTTTTGAAATTTTTTTTAGAAAATTACTATCAGATAACATTGTGGAGGGTATTCATAGATTCGACCAAGTCGAATTTAATTTTTCTACTTGTTTTTATATAAATTTTAAGTTTCCGACAAATCGGTTCATAAGGGTTAAGATGCTTTTTTGTAAGACCTTTTTTATAGAAAAAATGTGTCAGAATCTGAGACTTTTTTTTTATGAATAACACAGCTCAACATGAAAATGCGTATTGGATTCTGGTAAGTGATTTAGGCAGTGGTTGTTGCGCTGATTCCAAATCTGCGACCCAAATATGTCTATCACGTCAGGATTTTGAGTCATTCGCGGTTAAAGTGCACAAAAAATACCATTTTGGACCCTTTTTGAAAGCTTATAATATAAAATTCTGACATGCAATTGACATGGTATTAAGCTCAATCAAAAGTATGTGATTTTTTCTATAAGACAAGATAAAATGTTCTTGAAATTTAATTTTCTAAAACGAAATACCTTCCATTTTTTAAATATTTAGTTTATTTACACAGTGTTTTTTAACAAATTTCCATACAAATACACACTAAAATATTCGATTTGGAGCACTTGTGGCTAATGATTTTTTCACCATTATAAAAAAATTAAATTCCAAAGTATTTTTTTTTTGTGTCTTAAAGAGAAAATTACGCACTTTCGAATGAGCTTGATATTTGCATGTCAGAATCTTATTTTATTGGAGCTCAAAAATGACCAAAATGGGCCTTTTTTGACACTTTAACCGCGATTTTCTCAAAATTGTGACGTGATAGAAAAATTTGAGTGACCGTTTTGGAATCGGGAAACCAAAACCTATAAACTTTTTCTGGTTTCATTCAAAACGCAGCGACAAACCTCACATTTGTAGAGCGGTGTAATGTGTCAGAATTAGAGTTTTTCGCGGGAATTCCCGTAAATTTTCGATCCCGAAATCCCGGGAAATAGAGCGGGAATTCCCGGGAATTTTAGTTTCTTTGAAATTGTTGATTTTTCGACTTCTATTGATTATTTTGTATGTGATTTTTTTAGATTTAATAAAATTCTTGATAATTGATGACAGAAACGTACGCAGGGACAAGGAGGACCTTCTAACTAAGAAATTTCATAAAATCTTAGACTTACGAAATGAAAAAAGTCTCACAATATCTAAATCTTCGATAGGATACAATTGCATAGTGATACAAAATCGAACTTTCCGAATCGGAATGGGATGAAACCAAAAGCAATTGAAAGTTTACATTTTATCAAAACGTTTTTTTAGTTCAGCGCTAGATTATTTTTTACACGCATTTAAAGTTGGTGATTTTAAAGCCTTTAAAGCTTTTGTTTACTAAACATGTCCTACATTATGTGCCCCTGGTGGGGCACTTATTGGACGTGTGGGGTCCAGCGTCTAAACTTAAGCTCGAAATTACGTTAGCTATAACCGGTATGAATTTCGCTGCAATCGCTCTCGTACCTACTTACTGAAAAGCCAAATTATTAAAAATAATCCACCGTTTACCGTTGCGTATGATTGTTATTTAAAGGCAATTACAAAAATTAATCATACGCCTTATACAATTTTCAAGAAATTATTATTCGGCCTTATTATGAGTGTCGTTGTCGTCTCGTAAACAAGGCGTTTTCTTAAATCGGTATTATGAGTGTCGAAAAACGACAAAAAAGCAACACTGTTAGCAATTCTATTACATATTTCGGTACCATGAGTGTCGTTTTCAAATGTCAAAAATTGCAAATATTGTCGTTTAAGTTTTTGTTCACGACAATACAAAAAACCTTTAAAAACAAGTAAGAGTGTTAAATTCGGCTGTGCCGAATCTTTTATACCCTCCAACATGCAAATAAATAAAAAAAAATAATTGCAGGGGCGTCTTGTTTTTTTTTTTTGAATAAGTGTTTTTCCTCTCGAATAAGTGTTAAAAAAATAATTCTTATGCTTTTTGCACTAAAGAAATACAAATTTATCATTATATAAAAAAAAAAATTATTCCACGCCCATAAAGGGGGGGGCGTACCGTAAAACGATTTTTTCTAATTCTGTGGGTCCAAATGCAGGACCTTGAACTTCTTGTAGCATAAAAATGTTGGATTTGTTAAACAAAAACACAAAAAATCATGTAAAAATATGGTATTTTTTAGAGGTTTGTTTAGTTCTTCAAGGGGGAACTTTTTCCCCCCTGGTCCGATTTTGCCCATCTCCGAACTTAACCAGCCTATGAACATAAGACATATATGTGCCAAATTTCAGGAGTCTATCGCTTTTATTTTGGACTGTATCGTGTCTTCCACAGACGGACGGACGGACGGACGGACGGACGGACAGACGGACATCGCTAGAATGTCTTAGAATCGATCACTGATCAATAATATATATACTTTATGGGGTCCTAGACCGATATTTCGATGCGTTACACACGGAATGACAAAGTGAGTATACCCCCATACTGTAGTTGGAGGGTATAAAAATGGATTTAATCAAGGAAGATTAATTATTCCATAGATTGTATTAAACAAATGGGTATTTATAACATTAAAAAACTATTTTATAATCATGTATTTTAGGGCTAAAGTCTAGTTGGCAAACATTTCTCTGATCCAAAAAAAAAAAATAATATTACGGATAGAAATTTTAGTGCTGTGTCCAACAAAGAAAAAAAAAATGTCGGCGGCCCATGGTTCCCGAGTTATGGGCCTCCAAAGTTGGGATATCGAATTTAATATATCTTCTCCAATAATGGTCCCATCAAACAAAGATTGCTTTCATTCGAAAGCTTATTAAAATGCCTTTAATTTGACATTTTAAAAAATTTGGATTTATTAGCCCATTGTGGCACAACACCAAATTTTTGATTTTTAAACAAAAGTTTTTGGACAAAATGCGTTATATTTCAAAATTAGGCCTATTAAGGCATCTATTAATACAACCAGATTTAAAGCTTATATATTAGGCTTTCATTTGAGCTTTCATTGGGCCTTTTAACCCTTATAGAACCGGAGTTATTGACTGTTAACCATTGACCCCGCTTATATTTTAGCACAACAAAAAAAAACTTTATTTAGTGAAGCCGCTAAATTAATTTGTGGAGTTTAAAATCTCTACGTCTAGGCAGAAAAACTTTTAAGGCAAAAAAAAACTACATAGAGGTCTGGTATGCATATTTAAATATGTTTTCGAATGTTTAAACGTTAATAACTCCGGTTCTATAAGGGTTTAATGGTCAAATGAAAGCTCAAATTAAAGCTTAATATCTAAGCTATAAGTCTAGTTATAAAAATAAATACATTAATAATGCATAATTTTAAAATTTTATGCATTTTCTTCAAAAACTTAGGGTAAAAAATCTAAAATTTAGGATTGTGCCACAATGGGTTAATGAATCCAAATTTTTTAAAATGTCAAGTTAAAGGTATTTTTATAAGCTTTTGAATGAAACCAATCTTGGTCTGATCGGATCATTATTGGAGAAAATATATTAAATTCGTTATCCGAACTTTGGAGGCAAATAACTCGGGAACCATGGGCCGCCAATATTTGTTGGACTCACCTAAATCATCCCTATTTCTAAAAAAAAAAAAATTGGACCAATGTCTGCCAACTAGACTTGTTCCATGTTTTTAATACCACCAAACATGTGTTTTTGACAGTTTCTATAACCAGGTAGTTCAAAAATGTTTTAAATCGTAAGAATTTTGAATCAATCTGTTGTTTTCTATTACAAAAAAGTCTATTACAAAAATGTCGTTGTCGTAAATTTTACATGATACCAAAGAATTTTAAAAACGACAACGACTACGACAATTGTCGAAATTAAAAAACGACACTCATAATAAGGCCGATTATAATTATAATAAAAGTTCACCAACTTCAAATGCGTGTAAAAAATTCTAGTACTGAGCCAAAATATAGTGTCGAGAGTTTTGTTATGTTTTCATTTGCTTTTAGTTACATTACATTCCGATTTTTTTCAGAAGCTGAGAAATTTTCTTTCTGAGACCTGCATTATAAAAATTTGAAGTATGATTATTTGTTTCAATAGAAAATATTTATGTCTCTGGACATGATTCTTTTTTAATCGATAAATTGATAAAAAATCTGTGTAAGGAATGACTCTGAAATTAACAGGTTTTTCTTTTAGAAACCAGAATTTTTAATTTTTAATTTTTTTAATATTTTTTATACCCTCCACTCTAGTGATAGAGGGTATATATAAGTTTGTCATTCCGTTTGTAACACATCGAAATATTGGTCTAGGACCCCATAAAGTATATATATTCATGATCCTTGATCGATTTTAAGTCGATCTAGCGATGTCCGTCCGTCCCTCCGTCTGTCTGTCCGTTGAAAACACGCTAACTTTTGAAAGACTTTATGGAGGCTCCTGAAGTTTGACATATATGTTGGGTATTTACAGGGTCAGGTTGGTATTGCAATCCAGCCAAATCGGTCCAGTGCACTATAGGAAATTTTACCAATTTTTTTGGCCAAAAGTCAAAAATAAAATTTTGCAAACATTATTTTTTTTTACATTAATATAAAAAAAACTTAACAAAGTAAACAATTCTTTCTCAATTTTTCGACAGAATTGATGTACTGCTATAAAACCATAAAAGTTCTCTAGGACAATCAATTACCTTCCGAATTTATCAAATTTCAAGGTCGGGTATGTGCAAACTTTTTTTAAAAACGCATTTTTCCAGGTGACTACTGAGTGCCAAATTCAGAGTTATTTAATACATGGCGAGAGAAATAAAATAAAGATGGATAAGGAGCCGCTATTTCTGGCCATTTCTTTTCACACATTGCTGAGAGTGAATGTTTCGAAAACTTTAAACAATATATAAAGGAGGAATTAAGAATATTTTATTCAAATATAAATATGAAAAGGATTAAAAGTTGTAGGTGTTTGAAAATTTTTGAAAGACAGCATGCTGTTTGGCTTAAAGGCAATACTAGGCTAAGAAAACTTGAAACGCAGCCTGCCTCCACTAAATCGAAACCTGGGCGACCGCAATTAACTTTTTTGTCAAAATCTGCAAGAACAATAATACGAGTTACAGCAGAAATCCCTAAAGATCTAAATAGGGAAGTTGAGCCCCTAGCTCTTGCTTCATCTACGGCTGCCCGTAGTGGCATTTTGAAATGTAGTTGACGACTTGGAACTCAAAAATCAAATTTTTGAATAAAATCCTTATTAAAAAGTAGATTTGTTTGACACTTCTTAAAATTGTTAAAATAAATTTCTACTGTTATCTTCAAAAGTTAGTGTACACAAAAAAAAAAAAAAGAAATAGTAAAAACAGTTTATAAAACCATATAATCTATCAAGGATCTAAAAAATCTTAGATGCGGAAACTTATAACCCGGGAACCCTGTTTGGAACTAATTATTAGCTAATTTTTTAGGTAACTTTACTAAATTTTTTTTTTGAGTGCATGAAAAACTTAAAGAGTCACTCCCTCCCTCTAAAGAGTCTTCCAAAAGTCAAATAAAAAAAAATCATTCAAATCGGTCCAGCCGTTTGGCTGTAAATAATTTTGGCCAAAAAAAGGGTAAAATTTCCTATAGTGCAGTGGTTCAAAAGTTATGAGCAAAAGAGTAAATTTCGGCAAGGGAATTTTGCGAACTTACGAGATTAAAACCACTCTAACTTTTGAAAGACAATTCTGCTGAAACGTGTTACATATCTTTGTCGTTCCCCAAGTCTATTTTGTTTTGAATTTCAGCAAAATCGGTTCAGTGGTTCAAAAGTTATAAGCAAGGCTCTGAATTTCAGATTTTGTTCACCTTAAACTGTTGAAAACTCGTTAAACAAGTTTTAAAAGCATGGTGAAATACCAGTTTTTTTTTAAACTTGTTGTTGTTTGTTTTTCTGCCGTGGGGTATAGTTTAGTTGTTAGACAAGTAAATATTTGTTATTGTTTTTGTTTTTGTAACTGTATGTAACGGTGTATAGTAAGTATTTTTGGAAAAAAATCAAATATTAGTTTGTTTTTGGTTTTTAAAGACGAGGATGGTAAAATAAAATGAGGGAAATATGTGAAATATTTTTTTTTAACATATACGAATAGGTATAAAACAACAAAAATATTTTACAAAGTTACTCAAACAAATAGTACACTAAAAAAAATATTTACACTAAAAAAATTTTACACTCAAAAAAAATGTTTTTTTTTTTTAATTTTTAATTTAATTATTTTTTTTTTAATGAAATTCACACTCAAAAAAATGTTGACAGTCAAAAAATTTTACACTCACAAAAAAATTTGATTGATTAAAAAAAGTTTTACTCAAAATAATATATTTCTAATAAAAATTTGTAATGCAATTTTTTAGAAAATTACCATCAGATAACATTGTGGAGGGTATTCATAGATTCGACCAAGTCGAATTTAATTTTTCTACTTGTTTTGTTGTACATTTTCTTATAATTTTATTTCTCTAAAACAGCTGCATTCAGTTTCAGAGACATAAATGAGAGATATTCCTCTGAATTAGTTTCATTGTGTTTAAGAGGCAAAGCGCTGTGAACCAATTGTAAAAATGAACTGATATGAATTGTTCTTTTTTCCTCTAAACTTTTTTTTTTGTTTTAAATGTACTAAATACAATTTTTATGATGTTAATAACCATTAATAGTGTAATCGAATTTATAAGGTTTTTATATATTATTTTGACAAAAAATTTGGGTTTTTACTTTTTGCGGGAATTCCCGGGATCCCGGGAAATTTAAAAATGAATCCCGCTTTCCCGGGAAAAGAAAAACTCTAGTCAAAATCTATGATTTTTTTATTTGAGAAAAATTTTCCTTTTTTCGATGGGAAAAAGTGCTCATAATCTGTTAGAGCATGAGATTACACACAAAAAAAACTTGTCAAATTACTACAAAAAGTCCCGTAATCCCATTTTACCAATATTTAACAGTTTTCCTTGTTTTTTAACTACAAATTTTTAATCAAAATTTACAGTTTTTTTGTAATTTTACATTTTTTTTTTTGTAATTTTACAAATTTAATTTTACCAAAAAATTTAGTGAATTCACGAGAATTTCTTGCAATTTTTATTGCACCAAAAAAGTTGTAAATATACAATTTTATTGCTAAAAAGCTTACAAAATTTTTACTAGAAATTCTTGTTAAATAGGAGGCAGCAAAAAATATAGTAAATATACGAGAATGCCTTGTTAATTGTATGTCTTCAAAAAAATTGGAAATTTACAATTTTATTGGTAAAAACTTTGTGAAATTACAAAATTGTTGGTGAAAAGCTTGTAAAATTACTAGGAATTCTCATCAAATAGGAAGTAACAAAAAATATTTTTTATAGCAAAATATCTCAGAAACTACACTCAAAAAAAAAACCTTGTTAAAATACTAGAAATAGTCCCGTAATCCTATTTAACCAATATTTGACAGTGTTAATTGTTTTTTAACAAAAAATGATTGATCGAAATTTAAATTTTTCTCTGTAATTTTACAATTTTTTTTGTAAATGTCCAAATTTCCAAGTTAATTTTACAAAAATAAATCTAACTAAGTAATGAGAATTCCTTGTAAGTATTATCGCATCAAAAAATTTGTAAATTTACAATTTTATTGGTAAAAAATCTTGTAAAATTACGTTATTTTTACTAGAATTTCCCGTAAAATAGAATAGGCACAAAATCTCCTCAAGTCACGAGAATTCACTGTAATCTTTATCGGGTCAAAAAAGTTGTAAATTTACAATTTTATTGGTAAAAAGCTTGAAAATTGTTTGTAATTTTACAAATTTTTCAACAATAAAATTGTAATTTTTAGTAGGAACTCTCGTAAAATAGAAGGCTTTTTTGGTAATTTTACAAGATTTTTTTTTTAACGCATAAGCACATTTTTAGACGGATCTAACAACGGTAAAGACTTTTAGCCGGAATTGGATAATTCTGGCCATTGATGCTCTGTGCAGTGTAATGAAAGGGCCTTAATTAAGATTGCCAATTGGCAAGCCCCCAACCTAAACGTTTGACACTATAACTTTTTACCCGCATACAAATATTAATTTGCGCCCGCTCTATGACAAGTGCGCAACAAACCAGTTATAAAAAAAGTCCCTCTAGATCAAATGGGGTATCCATTTCCGTTCACTTTTAAAGTACTTAAAAAATTAACCACTCTGCCAATGCAAAACAGTCTTTTAAATTGTTTGGTTAGTTGTTATTAAATAACAATAAAATATACAATTAAAAAGATACATTAATATCTACCGTACGAACGACAGACAATCAAGAAACTGCATGTCTCTTCATGGTTGTACAAAACTGTATCAAATTGCACAATATGGATATTGTTTTATTGTCTGTGTGTAGTACTTGAGCCTTTTGATAATTGTATTCGTGTTTAATCAAAATTTATAACAATACTCATTTTTATTGTGAAATGTTGAAGTACTTTACATTTTAATGTCTGTTGTTGAAAATCCTCTTTTTTGTGAAATCGTTATAAATGTAAAATGATAAGTAATGTTTAAGAAATTAAAATGTTAATTAACATAAGGACTGTCTCTCTCTCCAGCAATCAAACCAAAGGGGGTTTGCTGATATTTTTATACCCTCCACTTATTGTTAGTAATAGAGGGAATATATAAGTTTGACATTCCGTTTGTAACTCATCGAAATATCGGTCTGGGACCCCGTAAAGTATATAAATTATTGATAAAAGATCAATTCTAAGACATTCTATCGATGTTCGTCTGTTGAAATGGTGATCGTGGTCAAAGCATTAATCATATATAGTTGAGACTTAGCACATTTACTTGTTGTTGTCCTTAACTATTTGGTATTGCATTTGAGCAAAATCAGTTTAGGGGTTCAAAAGTTATGAGCCAAAATGTAAAACACCTCGAAAATGTTGGTACATTCCATAACCTAAAAATACAAAATGCTTTAAATTGGCTGCTGGTTGGCATATGTAAACAGAATTGGACACATAATGATATTTTAACAAGTACAAACCTATTTTTTTCCAAAAAATTCCGCCATATTCACCAAAAAAAATTGTCCGCTTATTTTTTTTTTCCAAAGATTTTTTTTTTTTTCAAATAATCTTTTTTAACATTGTAGAGGGTATCAATATATTCGACAAGGCCGAATTACATGTTGTATGTAGTATGCCTTAATGAAAATCGAAAGACATTATAATTTAACAAATTTTTATCTTTGCTTCTGTATTTAGTTGGTTATTAAAAAGGATATTATTTAATTTTATAAAATCCTTTTTGATTTAAAAACTAACTTGTTTAAGAGTATTTGATATATTTTTTGTTAACAACAATGGTATACTCTGTAGCATATTGTATCGGTTGTAAATATGAATGTGTTTTTAGATATTTTTGGTATATTATTATAGTTATTTAAAGCAATTGCAACACATTAGTTTATTTGTTGCTAATTCGAGATAATGCACTTGCATATTATGCACACAAATTCACACGCATATAATTTTAAGCTGTACACATTTACTAAAAACAGGCATTCAACCAGGCGACAATTGCACTACTTATTCATGAATGACCATGATGCAGAGGCATAGTAAAATGGCTGAAAAAGAAGGGTTACAAACTGTGGATTTTGTGTGTAACTTTTAATAAGCATCACTTGAAAATCGGAATGTGATTTAATAACTTAAAATATAAGTTAAAATTTGGACATTACTGAACAAATAAATTTATGATAAAAAACATTTTTTTTTGTCCAAAAAAATTAAAAAAAAAAAAATACCATAAAAACACTTTCCCAGTAATGTCCGAATAGTAAGTAATATTTACGGCTAGAAAAAATATATTTTTTTTTACTTTGTTCGGAACTTTTCGATTTTCAACCAAAATAACTAAAATTTGTAGAAATTTACCCACCCAGCTAAAAATAAAGTACACTCAAAAGAAAAACTCTTTTCAAAAATTTATTAAACGACATTCGCTTAGATTTTTAAGTGCTAGCTTTGCAAACTGATGGAAAATTTCATGAACGTGGGTTCGATTCCAATCAGAGTTAAGTCTGTTGATGAAAAAAGATATAGAAAAAACAGTCTTACAAAAAATCAAACAATTTAAATCCAATGTAATGTTCTCCACTGAAGACTTAGAGGTGGCTACAGAAACCATGGTCTGGAATAAATCCACATTAAAAATAATCTTTAGAAATACAATGTTTTCTTCTTCAATCACAAAACCCTTGACATTTAACTTGATTTAGCAAACTTTCAGCAGATTTTTCTGCTAAAATGAATATTTTTACAGAGTTCGTAAATGTGAAAAATCGGACCTGGGAAAAAAAATTCTCCCTGGAAAAACTAAACCCACCTCTGAAAAAAAACCCATTTTTTTAACATGATTTTTTATGTTTTTGTTTAACAAATGCAACATTTTTATGCTACAAGAAGTTCAAAGTCCTGTACTTGTACCCAGAGAATTAGAAAATGTCGTTTTTTTCGGTCCGCCTTCTTTTTATGCGCGTGGAATACATTTTTTAAATAATTACATATAAATTGGGCATTTACCTGGTCAGGTTGGTATTGCAATCCAGCGACATTGGTCCAGTAGTTCAAAAGTTATGAGCAGAATACTGAATTTCGGCATGGGTTTTTCGTGAATTTACGAGATACAAAACACTATAACTTTCAAAAGGCAGCATCCTCAATTCTGAGGATGCTGAAGCTTGGCATATATATTTGTCGATTTGGGTATTAAATTTCACCCAAATCGGTCCAGTGGTTCAAAAGTTATTAGCAAAACCGTGAATTTCAAATTAGCTTCACCTTAAATGCACCTGTTGAAAACCCGTTAAACCTGTTTTAAAAACATTGGTAAGTCACAAAAATATTTTAAAACGTATTTTTGTCACACAAAAATATTTTGAAACATATTTTTGCCACACAAAAATATTTATATACACTCGAAAAAAATTTTACACTCGAAAAAAATTTTACACTAAAAAAAAAATAAGAAAATTATTTTATTTTTGTTTTTGAATTATTTAAAAAAAAGTTTTTTTACACAAAATAAAATATTTATAATCCAAAATTTTATTTTTTTTCATGTTAGAAAATAACTATCAGTTAAAAAGGGCATTGTGGAGAGTAGGTATTCATAGATTCGGCCAAGTCGAATTTAACTTTTCTACTTGTTTTTTTTAGTTTTTATAAAAATAAAATTTTTTTAGAAAATATCTTAGCAGATTTCTCTGCTGTTTTGACAGATTTCTCTGCTGATTTCACATAGATAATTTTGACAGATTTTCAGCAAACCGCGTCTGAGAATTTTATTTGAAGTTTAAGAAATTTGATGTTTATGGATTCCCATATATAATTTCTATTAGATTTTGGTATGATGATTCCGAATCTGTGCTCCAAATGTCAAAGTTAGCTCTAGTTTTTGAGATATTCGCAAATTTATTATTATGATAAATTCAGACATTTCTTATTTTTTTTTTGCAAATTGGCTTAAAGTTGAAGACTGTTACAATATTTGTTAAATTTTGTTTAACCTACAGAATACACCATACCATTAAGGCTTAATTGCAAAATGGTAAGTTTCAGTATACTCCTTATACATAAGGGTGGAGCAAATATAGCTTTTTTTCGAATTTCGAAAACGTCGGGGTCGGGAAAGTTGCCTTTTGGGGTCGATATAAACCCACAAAAATATTGGACCTCTAGGGCAATGGCTTTGGGTTCCTTTTTTTGACTTGAAAATCGGAAAGTCCCAAACAAATTTTCAAATTTTCAACTTGGTTTAAATTACAAGTAATTAAATACTTTATTAATTCTATTAATACTATATTTATTCTATTAGGGTCGATGATGTGCATATTTTCAAATCTCGTTAACTAATAGCAAAAAGTCGGAGCGCGGAGGGTACTTTAAGTCCCCAACAAGTGGGTTTAGTTCGCCGTTCTTGGAAAAAAAATATTTTTCTTTAAAAAAAAAAAATATTTTTCTTTTTTTAAAAATAATATTTTAATATTTTTGGAAAATAAAGCTTATTAATTGTAAGAAAAAAATTCCAAAAAAACATTTAGTTGATCAGTTTTGATCCGTGGAAGCATTTCAAAAGCCAGAAAAGTTAGATATTTTTATATAAAAAACTACGCAATCAATGGTTTGATCACAATTTTTGTTACAAATTTTCAACATACCAGATTTTTTTCGCTTTAATTTATTTAAATAGATTAAATCAAAAATATACAAAATAATCGGAATTTACTTTTTTTTATTGTTGGCAACATATTGGAAAGCAAAAAGATGAATTATTTGATAATTTTGTCATAAGCTTACAATTCATTTGTTAAATCAATCATTATAAATATTCACATATATAAAAAACAGTTTTCATTAACAAGACAAACCGACATTTAAAATCCTACTGATGATGACACTAACTGGGGTGTTTGAAACCGGTATAGGAAATACCAGAAATGTCT
Organism: Pegoplata infirma; assembly: GCA_963921195.1. Lineage (NCBI taxonomy): Eukaryota > Metazoa > Arthropoda > Insecta > Diptera > Anthomyiidae > Pegoplata > Pegoplata infirma. Next base: position 173,327,443 of record OY992537.1, read on the forward strand.
ATAGTTTTTAGAAATTCAATTTTTCTTCTGCATTTTATCAACTTGAATCCTTATAATCATTATTTTGATTGACTTTAAATAAAAAATTGATCAAATTTTTGATCAAAATCGAAAAAATGTTTGATTAAAAAAATTTTCTATCAATCACCTACAATTTGATGATTGATATAACAATTTTTTTAATTGGAGGAATTTCAATCAAAAAATTTGATTGAATCCGCGTTTTTGTTGATTGAAATTCGTGTCAAAATTTTTCTGTGTATATTTTACTTCAAAATAGCATTCAAATGGTAATATAAGGCTGAATTTAGTATAGGAAAAATAAAAAATTGGCGGGTGCTTATACACTCAAAAAAAAAACTGTAATGTTAGCAAAAAAATCTTGTAAACCCACAAGAAAATTTTCTGATTTTGAATCCACAATTTTTTTGGTAAAGTTAGCAAAAATGTTTTGCTAAAAATTAGTTAACTGAATTTTTTTTATTTCAACTTAGTTCATACACATTTTAGGACCCTATTGGGTTCGGACCCGATAGATCCAGACCCCGATGGGCCCAGACCTAGTTGGGTTCCTTTAAAGTCGTCATAGTTTTTGACCCAAAATTTGTGTCCGTTTCGCTCTACCTTGCTTAGTTTTTGAGATACGTGATTTTAGGGGACCACTGGGGTTTTGAGAATTAAAAATGGCCTCCATTTTGCTCTATCTGGCTTATCGCCATTTTAAGTTTTATTAAAAATAAGTACTTAGATCAGAATTGATGAAGGAGAGGAAGAAGAATAATGATTACTAAAAATAAAAGTTTATTTTCATAAAATAGCAATAACAACACTTCTGTTAGAAAAAACTACAGCAACAACACCACTCGAATTGAAAAAAAATCAGATTTAGTTGATACTTGCTTAACAGCCTTCGTGGCGTATCGGTCTAGAGTGATTGTACGTTACAAGCAGTTAATAGCAAAGTATTACAGATGATGATGGGTTCAATCCTCGGCGGCTTCGATCTGTACATAATTTTCACATATAGAGTTCTATTGACTATTAACTAAATAAATTTGACATTAAAAGTTTTTCTGAAGATTATTATAACTGGATAATAGGAAACTAGTAAGAAACAAACCAGGATGTCTTAAATTAGAAAAATTAAATTTTTCTTTCACACTTTTCTCAATTCAATTCAAAAAAAAAAAAAAAAATATTTACAATTTATTTTTGCTAATATTAGCAAAAAAGCTTGTAAAAATTTGGTCAACTCAATTTTAAATTTAACAAAAAAAATTAGTTCAAACTTTGTTTAAAATTACTAATGAGCTAAATGAAGTTAACAAGATATTTTTGCTAACATGCTTATCTCAACTAAAAATTTGCTAAAGGTTAGCTTACTAGCATTAGCAAAAACAAATTAGTAAATCTACTAATGCATTATTTTGAGTGTAGCTATCCGCGAAGTGCAAAAAATTATCAGTTTGCAAAAGTTTGGTAAAATAAAGCGTATTAAGAAGATAAAATAAAAAAAAGTTAGCTGATCGGTACACTAAAAAAAACCTTGTCAAGTGACACGAAAAACTTGTTGTTATTTTTATTTTTGCTACCTCCAACTTGTAATTGGTAAAAAACCAATAATTTTGTAATTTTACAAGATTTTTTTTGACGCTATAAAAGTTACAAGGAGGTTTCGTGACTTCACTAGACTATTTTAAGAGAATTCCTAGTAAAAATATGTTTATAGAGTTTTTTTTGTAATTTTACAAGCTTTTTACCAATAAAATTGTAAATTTTTGGCTCAATAAAACTTACAATGAATTATCGTGAATTTATTAGATTTTTTTTATTGTAAAATTGTCTTGGAAATTTGTAAAATTAAAAAACAAAAATTGTAAAATCATAAAAAAAGTGTAAATTTCTTTCCAAATCTTTATAAATAAAAATCAATTGTCGTTCGTTGATAACCGCATCAGTTGAGAACCACTGGACTGATTTGGACAATTTTTTTTTTTGAAATGTTCGTCATAGTCAAACTTAGGTTTTTACGTAATGAAAAATCTACCACGTCCACTTTTATGCCCACTGTTTTCGATTTATTTATTTAAACGTTTGTAGTAATCCAATTTAAGTTTTTACTGAAAGAAAAATCGACTACTTTTACAACCATTTTTACAACCAGATTTGACCAAATTTTTTAAATAAATTTTCGTTATATTGAAACTTTGGTTTTTGCAAAAAAATAAATTGATTACTCCCACTTTCACTAATTTTTGTTGAAAATGTTCGTCATAATTCAACTAAGGTTTTTGCGGATAGTAAAACGCCCACCTTTATCTATGCATAGAAAGAACTATAACGGCTAGACCGATTTGGTTATAGTCCGCGAAAGATTTTTAGTAAAGAAAAATTGTCCACGCCTAATTTTACGCTCACTTTTTCCGATATGTATATATTTTAATTCTTGAAATGGCTGGATCAATTTGTCTAATTGTGTTTTTAATGTTCGTCGTAGTCCAACTAAGGTTCTTCGGAAATAACAATTTTCCATTTCTACACCCACTTTTGAATGAATAAACCGATTTAATTAAATTCAAATAAGGTTTTTGAGGTAAGAAAAGTTGTCCACCCACTACTTTTTTCGATATGAGGCATTCCACACCAAATATCCCGCTCCAGAAAACATGTGTCCCGTAAATTTCTGAATAGGTTGTTTGGATAGCCCTATATTTAACTAAGAAAATTGCGTTTTTGGTTTTTCTAATTTTCAAAAACTGGGCTTAGAAGGCGTGGTCAAATATTGGAAAAATGGTCAAATTTGTGGCGAGTTGCCTTGATTAAATATTTATCACATTAAAACGAAATGCACCACAATCTCAAAAATGTTCATTCTTATGTAGTTTTGTATGGGCTATCGAATAAAATTTTTTTCTTTGGAAAATTTTCAAACCCCGTTCTGAAATTTTCTATTTTTTAAAAAAGTCAATTTATCAAAAATCCGGCCACTTTTTTTCCTTTTTTTTTAATTTTTTTTTTTTAAGTTTAGATGTTTGTCCATCCACACAAAAAAAAAATCAGAAAAACATTTTCGTTTTTTTCGAGAAAACCGTATTTGAATTTTAAATTTCATAACAATTTTGTAATTTGCTTGTACACATTTTCCTATATTAACGTTGCGAATGAGTAATATTCATACAATTAATATTACTCATTCGCAACGTTAATACAAGAAAATACAAGCAAATTACAAAATTGTTATGAAATTTAAAATTCAAATGCGATTTTCTCGAAAAAAACGATGAACGTGTTTCTGAATTTTTTTGTGTGGATAGACAAACATCTAAACTTTAAAAAAAAATTAAAAAAGAAAAAAAGTGGCATGTATTTTAATTAATTGACATTTAAAAAAAGGAAAATTTCAGAACGGGTTCTGAAAATTTAAAAAAAAAAAATTTTTAATCGATAGCCCATACAAAACAATATAAGAATGTAAATTTTTGAGATTGTGGTGCATTCCGTTTTAATGTGATAAATATTTAATCAAGGCAACTCGCCACAAATTTGACCATTTTTGCAATATTTGACCACGCCTCCTAAGCCCAGTTTTTGAAAAATTGAAAAACCAAACCATTTTCTAAGTTCCATATAGGGCTATCCACATAAGCTATTCAGAAGTTTACGGTACACGTGTTTTTTTTTCGCTGGACATTTGGTGTGGAATGCCTCATATATATATAAAATTTTCTCTATTGAGAAATAAAATATAAGACAATAAATAAAATCAAATGTAGTTCGTTCACATGTAGTTCACTTGAGAACTGACCGATTTGGATAACATTTTTTTAAAAAGTGTCCCGAAAAAATGGAAAATTCGGGAAAACTATAAAGGTTTGTTTAAACTCAAGACAATAACTCACGATAAAAACGAAGAATATACGTAATTTATTTTTCTGTTGTTCGTAATGATACTACACTCAAAGAAATACGTTAGTAGATTTACTAATTTTTTTTTGCTAACGCTAGTTAGCTAACTTTTAGCAAATTTTTAGTTGAGATTAGCTGTTAGCAAAAAATTATTGTAAACTTCATTTAGCACATTAGCAATTTTAAACAAACTTTGAACTAATTTCTTTTGCTAAATTTGAAATTGAGTTGACAACATTTTTACAAGATTTTTTGCTAATATTAGCAAAATAAATGGTAAATTTTTTTTTATTTTCAGAAAACTTAAAATGGCGCTATCTCGGAGACTAAGCCAGATAGAGCAAAATGGAGGCCATTTTTGGTTCTTAGAATCTCCATAGTATCGCCGGTCCTCTTCACATGTGTGGACCCTAATGGGCCCTAACACTGGATCCAAAAAAGTTAGCATTCCCGAAAATTTTAAAATGCTCATATCTCGGTAAAAAGTGCCGACACAACAAAAAGTCCAAAAGCATTTTTGTAGCTCTCAACACGTAGAACAAGACCGCAAAATAGTTAAAAGCTCTCCGAGTAATATTTTTGAAGTTATCGAGTTTTGTAATTCTCAAGATCCCAGTGGTCCCCTATAATCACGTATCTCAAAAACTAAGCAAGGTAGAGCGAAACGGACACAAATTTTGGATCAAAAACTATGACAATTTTAAAGGAACCCAACTAGGTCTAGGCCCATCGGGGTCTGGACCTATAGGGTCCGAACCCAATGGGTTATCAGATGTGTATGAACTAAGTTCAAAAAAAAAAATTTAGTTAACTAATTATTGGCAAAACATTTTTGCTAACTTTAGCAAAAAAATTGTGGGTTCAAAATCAGCAAATTTTCTTGTAGGTTTACAAGCTTTGTTTGCTAACATTACAGTTTTTTTTTTTGAGTGTAAATAAATTTTAAATTTGTACAGTTCAAAAAGTCTAAGACATGGTCATTTTTTTTAGTTCCTAAAATATAATTTGAAGATGATTATCTGCGAAATCTGGTCTTGCTAAGCCAAGAAATTCATTAAATTCAGGAGAGACGTAATATAACACTGATCTTATATTTGGGCCAGCAACGCGGACCGGACCAGATAGTTGTTTATAAACAAGGAAAACTGTTAAATATAGGTAAAATGGGATGACGAGAATTTTTCTAGTTTTTTGTTTTTTTTTTTGTTTGTATGGTCCATAAATGCATTTTATACTTTACAGCAGAGACCTATTAAAACAGTTATATGTGTTATTTTGCTTTAAAAAAATCATTAAACGAATGTTGTCCAAAATATGTATTATATATATGGAAAGACTTCTAGAGATGTCCCGTGTTAAAATTTGCAATAACTTTTATTTTTTGATTTTTATCAATAAAAGTATAAAATAACAGTAATTAAAAACTTTTTGTTCAAAAAGTTTAAAATAACATTTATTTATTTTAAATAACTGTTATAACAGTTATTTGTATTCAAATCAATCAAAGTTTTAATGTTCAAATCAATAATTGAGGTATTAGCTATCAATAGGATTCTTTTGTATGCGTTTATTTTAGTTTTACTTAAATATATCAAATTTTATAAGGCTCAAAGAGTATTTGATAACAGTTAAAAAAAATAAAAGTTTTTTATTTCTGTTTTTTTGGACAGATATTTATATAAATTTTTTGAAACTGTTATTTTAAATTTCTATTTCAAAATAATATTTTTGAACAGTTAAATCTGAGTTTTTTCAATAAATCTCATAACGGTTATGGTCTCTGCTTTACAGATTTTTAAAATGCATACATGGACCATACCGATCCGCTCACATATTTTTGAATTTTATTTTTTTGGTACGCTTTAACTTAACTTACAAGGTACCACCATCCGATCTTCATGAAATTTGGATATGATGTTCAGAACGAAAAATAATTCGACACTTATTTTTATTAGCGGCCAAATTTATTTTTAGGGGGGGGGGGGTCGATTTGTATGGGAAGTTGACCTTTTTCATTTTTTTACCATTTACGTCTATTTATTCAAATTTAATAAAGGCATATTATCATCAGATTAAAGGTATTTAAAATACCAGTTGCAGGTACAGATTTTTGGTTTGCGGGGGGATTCATTAAAAGAAAAATTATTGGAAAGCTATAAAATCATCAAATTTATTAGTTTTTGCCGAAGAAGGTTGTTAATTTTTTTTTAATTTTTCTAAATCTAAAAATTTTGTTAATGTTTTAGAATCTAAGAATTCTTCTTATGAAAAATGTCTGAGACTTTTTTCGCATAGAAAAATTTTTAGATTCTAAAAACTTTGTTCCACAGAAAATTTCTCAGATTCTGAGATCTTTTACTATAGAAAAAGTCTCATATTTTAAAGCATTTTTGAGATATTTTTACTATAGAAAAGGTCTCATATTATTAGATTTGTTCGTACTAAAAAATGTTAGATTCTTAGACCTTTTTTTATAGAAAAAGTTTTAGACCTTTTTCCTACAGAAAAAATCACAGATTCTGAGACCTTCTTCTTAAAGAAGAAGTCTCAGATTCTCAGACCTTTTTCCTATAGAAAAAGTGCGGCCTTCTACGAATTGAGTAAGTTTCAACTTCTGAGACTTTTTTCAACAATAAAAAGTCTCAGACTTTGAGACTTTTTTCTTTTTGAAAGAGATTCAGATTTTGAGATCTTTTTCCTTAACATAAGTCTCAAATCTGACCCTTATACCCTTTTCCTATCGAAAAAGTATCAAATTCTGCGACTTTTTCCTATAAATAAGTCTCAAATTTTGAGACATTTTTCCCGTAGAAAAAGTCTAAGATTCTGAGACTTTTAGAACTCGGGAGTTCTTCTACAAAAATCTGAAAAAGAAAATGTTTGAAGATGTAAAAAATTTTAGAGCTTTTTGTACCTTTTTCTATAGAAAAAGTCTCAGATTCTGTGACCGATAAAAAATAAAAAATTTTGTCTATAAAAATTTTCGGATTTTTTCCATGGAAAATTTTCAGATTTCGAGATTTTTTTCTTTCGTAAACTTTTTTTGAAATTTTCCTTTCTTTTATTTCCTTTTTTACTTTTTTTTCTTTTTGAAAGTTGGTCCTTGAGGGTTGGGGGGGGGGTGGATTTCTCCTTCCCCCCCCCTTGTACCCGCGCATGAAAATACCTCTCTTGTGATGCTAACAGCGTGTCTAAAAAGTTAATAGTTTTTGATTATTAACAAAAATTTCCAAAAATTTTGGTATTTTACTCAATATGACGAAAAGTTGTGCACGTTTGGACACGTTCTTTGCACACGAGGATATGTTTTTTAAAGACCTTTCCTTTGGTATGCAACATAACTAGGTTTCTTTGCATAATATAGGAGATGCAAACAACTGAAAAAATACCGTTTCTTTCCCCTCATTTTTACCTCTTATATATGAATTTGGGCCGCTAAAAAAAATACATGTCCCTTTATTTTTCCTGCTCTACAAAATGAAACCAATTGCATAAATATCGACGGGTGACATTAGGAAGACTTCCCTTGTTAGTCAAATATTAATAAAAGGTCTTGTAATTTACGCCAACCAAACTTTAGCAAAAAAATGTAAAAATTTGATTTTTACAGAATTTTTTGTTAAAATGCCATAATTGTTTGGTATTTTTGCTATATTTTCTTTCTTTTTTTATTTTTTATTTTACTATAATTTTATTTTTATTTTACTAAGTTTTAAGAAAAAAACAATTGTTTAAAGTGTTCCATCCATTAACTGAATGAATGGTTCAGATTCTGAAAAATTTTTTTATTGAAAAATTTTCAGATTCTAAATAAAGAAATCTCGACAGAAAAATCGAAAATTTGTCAACTCTAGCATTCTTAAATATCATCTCTAAAAAAAAATTTATTTTGTTTACGTTTTAATTTTTTTATTAAACAAACTAAAGACTTCAAATCAAAAATAATATCAATATCTTCCAAAAATCTGTAACATTATCAAAAAAAGGTAAGAAATAATACGTTTTAGAGGAATTTGATTTGATACAATTATTGAAAAAGTCAAATGCACAGGTTCACAGAGTCGTTTTTTGGCCTTTGTCTAGCAGTTTTCTCTCCCGTGTAAACGCGCTTTTATAAAAAAATCAATTTCAAAATAAATTTTCCTTTTAAAAATATTTAGGTGCAGAGACTTTTTTCTATCAAAAAGTCTTCAATTTAAAAACAGAACAAATTCTGTGGTGAATTATTTAATTGCATTTTTTCGGAATAGGCATAAATAATATTCAGCATTAAACAAAGGTACGTAACAAATTACGACCCTCTGGCCAATCGCGGCCCAATGATTAGCACTATATGTAATTAAAAAATTCAATCAAATCGGTTCAGCCGTTTTTTTATGCGGCAAAAATAAAAAACTTTTTTACAAATAGCACACTTGAGTTCCATCGCTAAAAGCTGATCATAAGGGACACCCCTGCGTATGAGCAACATTTAATAGCAGCGTATTTTTATATTAATCATACGCAATAGTAGAACTGTCAACATTAAATAAAACTGATTTATTACACTAGTTTACAAATTATAAAAAAACTTGCGATCACAACATTTTGCATTGCTTTTCCTTGCATAATCTTACGCTGAATCCGAAAATAAAGTTCAAAAAATTTGAAGTAGAAACGTTTTTGAGATATTGCAACATTCCAAAATTTTCGGCTTTTTAAAAAAAGTGGGTTTAAGTACCAATGTCTCCAGAACAAAAAAGATGGATTTATTTTTTCTGGGTTTTAAATTAATGGTAATTAACTGCTTTATCATTTCTACATACAATATTTTTCAATTTGATTATCGCCTTCAAACCTATTAATCGATATATCGACAATTTTGCTTCAATTTCACCGAAACTCTTGGAAAATAGGGAATTCTATTGAAAATTTTAGAAAAAAAAATAAAATAGTTTTGTTTTAACAGATCAAGTATGATCTAATATGAAGAAAATAAGAGGTCTTTAAAAATTAACCGTCGAAATATTGAAAAGTTGCGTGCATTTAAGTTAAAATGCAGACATTTAGTTTTGTACAAATGAAGTTGAGGGTTTCTTCGTCAACCGGCCCACAACTCTCTCCAAAATATTGACTTTTTAATGCCGAGTGGCAGTTTTTGGATTTCAATATGGCGGAACCAATATGGCGTCCAATTTTTTAAAAACATTATAGATTCGCTTAAAACCCTTTATACACGGGTTTTTGAGGTCGCTTTAGAAGAATGTTGGAATTTTAAAATTCAAAATGGCAGATTCAACATGGCGACCAATAATTTTAAATAATAACAGATTTACCGCTAAGTGAATCTGTTATTTAAAAAAAAAATCGCCATGTTGAATCCCTCATTTTGAATTTTGAAAATCCACCTGCAGATTCTTGTTAAGCGACCCCAAGAACCCGTGTATGGAGAGTTTTAAGCGAATCTGCAATATTTTTAAAAAATATGGGCGCCATATTGGATCCACCACATTGAAAATCAAAAACAGCCACTCAGCAGTCAAAAGAAAATATTTTTAAGTAGTTTTGAAATTTTTTTTTTTAATTTTTAAACCCATTCCAATTTTGGAAAGAAGGGTGGCCTGGTACATTTGGCACATCCGAAATAAACAGATGCAACTGTTTTTGTATAAAACTGATTTTTTGCATTTCTGATCAAATGCATGCAACTTTTAGAATTTTTGACGGATTTTATAAAAAACCTTGATCTTTACATACCAAACTAAAATAAAAATTTGGCATTCCCGAAAATTAAAAAATGCTTATATGGGCAAGACTATTTTTCTTTTGCACCTCGTGATACCTGAGTTTAGTTGACAATTATTTCTTGTGTCTACATATTAAAATGAATCTGTGAATACAGAAAGATCAATAATGTAAAAAACTCGTCCCAATTTTTTTGCCCAAAAATTCTTTTCTACAAAATTTGTTGCCAAAGTTTTTTATCCTTTTTTTTTGCACTGAAAAAAAATAACTATACCGAAATTAAGTAAACACTGTAATTAGTTTAAGAAAACATTTTTTTTTTGAATTTATACTTAATATAAGGTGTTTTATATATAAATAACAATATAACTTAATATAAGGTGTTTTTACTTAAAACAAAGAAAATAAACTTGAAGAAAGTACATGCAAATACTTAAAAAAGCACAAGAGTTTTCCTTAAATTGCGTTTTTTAATTAAGTTAAATATTCTTTACATTTATGGCAAATTCATTGCATTTAAGAAAAAAAGAGTTTATTAAAAATTGTTGTTTTACTTAAAAGAACCCTTATAACAAATATAATTAGAGCCCGTGCTCGATCTGTACTTACAGAAAAAATCAAATAAAGTTACTGACAAAATACAGTGTTGGAAAAAATAATAGGGACGACGAGCTTAAATTTAATTAATTGTTATAAACTTGTTCATAAATATCTCATTTTTTTTGCTTCAACTGAAAAATTATCAGTAATTTAACGGGATTTAATAATCTGTATAGCTTTTCACTATTCTGTTTTAATTTAAATTTTTATTGGCAGAATAGTAAGAAAAGTATTGAATTTACCTGGAAAAAATAATAGGGACGAAATGCTTTAAATGAATTAAAAGTTATTTTTAATTGTGTTAACCTTTAAGTTCTTAAATAATATTAATAAAAAATGCAAAAAATAAATAAAAAAATAATTCTGTCTATTCTTGACTTGTTTTAGCTTCTTTTGTACTCAATAATTGTTTAGGATAATGGGTACGGGTGCCCATTGTAGGAATTATAATCGAAAACCCAGTTTAAACTTAAAAGCGGATAGGATATCTATGATGTAAAGGTTCGTAATAATAAATTGTTCCAAAACAAAGCATTTACCTCGTTTGGCTCAAAGAATGGGCCCAAAACCACGGGTAGAGACTGAAAAATATCAAAGCATTTTGACCAAATTCTTGGTTGTCATTCGAAATCTACCCCTTTTATGGCATCTTGTGAACTTAAATATGAAGTTTCTGCTCCGGTGACGAGTCGTACAATAAAATTTTAACTCCTAAAATCTGTTCTAGAAGGTCGAAGTACAAGAGAAGAACCACCACTGAACTTACAATTAATACAAAAAAGTTCAGTATTTGTCAGAAATCACCTTGACCGTAAGAACTGGTAATATGTTCCATTGCCCGATGAAACAAAGATTAATTTGTTTGGATATGATTGAAAATTGTTTATTGGGCGTCAAATAAATAATTTTTATTTAGATCCAAACAAATAAGTCTTCGTTTTATCGGGCAATGGAACATATGACTAGTCCTTACGGTCAAGGTGATTTCTTGCAAATACTGAACTTTTTTGTATTAATTGTAAGCTCAGTGGTGGTTCTTCTCTTGGACTTCGACCTTCTAGAACAGATTTTAGGAGTTAATATTTTATTGTACGACTCGACACTGAAGCAGAAACCTCATATTTAAGTTCATAAGATGCCATAAATGGGGTATTTTTCGAGGGGGGGTGAAATAAAGCCATAGGCAATAAGGCCAATCGTGTTGGTAATAAAGCCATATGGCTTTATTACCAACACGATTGAGCAATAAAGTCATATTGATTTTGCAACCAAAGTGGAAATAAAGCCATATCAGTTCAAAATGTGGAAATATATTTTCCCGTAAATCCTGCTACCCAAAAAAAATATTTAGCGAATTCGCTAATTAATTTATGGAGTTTGAAATCCCTAAGCCCGGCCAAAGGCCGGCTACGCAGAAAAAATTTTTTTTTTTACTATCTTTAAATTAAAAAACCACACATACCACGAACCTCCGAACTTAGAGTTGTCTAGAGGCACCAATTTTTTATTGGCAGGGTTTTTAATTTAAAGATTGTTTAACAAAAAAAGTTTTTCTGTGTAGCCGGCCTCCGGCCGGGCTTAGGGATTACAAAATCCATGCATTAAACCCACCCTCTCCGCAAAGTAAAGTTTTCTAGGGTAGCAGGCCTTTGCGCTATCAAATTTGTTATGCCTCAAAAAGGCCTGATAACCAAAATAGCTTTGGTTTGCAGAGAGGGTGGGTTTAATGCATGGAGTTTGTAATCCCTAAGCCCGGCCGAAGGCCGGCTACGCAGAAAAACTTTTTTGTTAAACAATCTTAAAATTAAAAATCCTGCTATTTAGTGGAAAATTTTTTCCACATTTTCCCCTACACTTTCCGGAAATTAATGACGAGTACTTTTATAAATTTTCAAATGAGTAATAAAGTCATATATGGCTTTATTTCCAACAGTGGTTGGTAATAAGGCCATATGGCTTTATTTCTCAACTCATTGAGAAATAAGGCCATATGGCCTTATTGCCTATGGCTTTATTTCACCCCCCCATTTTTCGAATGACAACCAAGAATTTGGTCAAAATGCCTTGATATATTTCAGTCTCTACCCCTGGTTTTGGGCCCATTCTTTGAGCCAAACGAGGTAAATGCTTTGTTTTGGAACAATTTATTATTAGGAACCTTTACATCATAGATATCCGATCCGCTTTTAAGCTTAAACTGGGTTTTCGATTATAATTCCTATAATGGGCACCCGTACCCATTATCCTAAACGATTATCGAGTATAAAAGAGGCTAAAACAATTCGAGAATGGGCAGAATTATTTTTTTTATTTATTTTTTGCATTTTTTATTAATATTATTTAAGAACTTAAAGGGTAACACAGTTGAAAATAACTTTTAATTCATTTAAAGCATTTCGTCCCTATTATTTTTTCCAGGTAAATTCAATACTTTTCTTACGATTTTGCCAATAAAAATTTAAATTAAAACAGAATCGTGAAAAGCTATACAGATTATAAAATCCCGTTAAATTACTGATAATTTTTCAGTTGAAGCGAAAAAAATGAGACATTTATGAAAAAGTTTACAACAATTAATTAAATTTAAGCTCGTCGTCCCTATTATTTTTTCCAACACTGTATGTCGCCATTAGGCACGTCTCCGAAACAGAAAAAGCAAATTCCTTCATTTGTGTCTGCAATTCCAGATCATGTTGGTAACCCTTGCAAAATAATGTAAGAGACAAAAAAGTTGAAAGAAAGTATGAAGTGAGGTTGAGATTGCTAGAAATAGAATTGTAGTGTTGAAAACTGTCAAAATTTATTCTGTAGAAACTATAAATATTCACATATATAAAAAACAGTTTTCATTAACAAGACAAACCGACATTTAAAATCCTACTGAAGATGACACTAACTGGGGTTTTTGAAACCGGTATGGGAAATACCAGAAATGTCTATAATTTTTAGAAATTCAATTTTTCTTCTGCATTTTTTCAACTTGAACCCTTATAAGAAAAAAATTTAAATTGTATGCAAAAATAATAAATTAGTACGTAACTTACTTAAAAATAGTATAGACATTTTCAAGACCTTCAATCAAATAAGTACTATTCTGAAATTCATAAACGTATTTTCTTAAATTTAAAGAGTTTTTGTTTTAATTTAAAAAAAAAATTTATTGATTTCATTGACTTTATTTGTATCCATATCTTGATCAGTTTAAGAAAGAATTTAATTAACTTAAGGAAAAAGTTATTTTGGGGACCTCATCTGGGGCGCCATCTGGAGACCCCACGAGACCCTTACTTTAAATCCAAATTTCGATTTTCGCGGAATTTTCCAATTTTTACAACTCTGCAAATACTGCAAATACAAACAAAATTCCAAAATCATTTTTGTAGTCCTTAACTAGTAGAATATGACCGCCGAAGACCCAAAAGCCCTCCGAGTCATAGTTTTCGAGTTATTTCATGATCAAATCTCAAGACCCCATTCCCATATCTCGAAAACTAAGCATGATCCAAAATTTTGGATCAAAATCAATAGTGACTCTAGTGTACGCACATACTCATGTGCGGACCCCATATATTTGGGCCCGTAGGGTCCTCACATTGGGACCCCATAGGGCCCACAGAATCCCTAAGTTTAAGGAAATTTTTACTTATTTTAAAGAAATATATTTTTCCTCTGGATAAAAAGAATTAAACTTATATTAAGTAAAATTTTACTTAATTAAAAGATATATTTAAGTAAAGTCAATACTTTTTTTTAGAAAAAAAAAAAATTTACTTGGAATAACAAAAAATTTCTTTGGAGCCCTCGCATCCCCTTCTTTTCTTAAAATAAGTTCAACATGCTTTAAAATTGGTAAAAATTTTGTTCAGTGTACATTTTTGTTTTAAATGTCAACCAGCATACGATTGACTGATTATACCTCAGCATGGACGTATACAGGGGGTGAGCACAGGGGGCACGTGCCCCCCCCCTTTTCGATTTGAAAATTTTTAAAAAATTAATACACTGCAACGCATTGTACAAAAAAATATACAGGAATCAAAATATTTTGGTTTTTAAAGAAAATATTTTAGTTTTTTTATAAAAGCTCAAGAGCGTAATCTAATTTCATTTCTAAAAAGCCATTTATATCGAAATATCTGTAAAATATGTTTAAGAAACACATAAAATGGTTTTATCCAATAAAAATTATGCATGCACTGAAAAAAGAATTTACCATTTTTAAAGCATGTTGAACTTAATTTAAAAAAAGGAGGGTATGCGAGGGCTCCAAAGATATTAATTCTTCTTCCAAGTATATTTTTTCCTAAAACATAGTAATGCATTTACTTAAATATATATTAAAGGTAAGTAAAATTGTACTTAATATAAGTTTAATTGTTTTTATCCAGAGGAAAAATATTTTTTTTAAAATAAGTAAAAATTTCCTTAAAATTACGGATTTTGTGGACCCTATGGAGTCCCAATGTGAGGACCCTACGGGCCCCAATATATGAGGTCCGCCCATGAGTATGTGCATACACTATTATAGGGTCACTAATGATTTTGATCCAAAATTTTGGTCAGAATCGCTCTATCTTGCTTAGTTTTCGAGATATGAAAATGGGGTCTTGAGAAATTTGATTATGAAATAACTCGAAAACTATAACTCGGAGGGCTTTTGGGTCTTCGGCGGTCATATTCTACAAGTTAAGGACTACAAAACTGTCTTTAGAATTTTTTTCGTATCTGCAATATTTGCAGAGTTATAGGCATTTGAAAATTCCGCGAAAATCGAAATTTGGATTTAAAGTTAGGGTCTCATAGGGTCTCATAGGGTCTCCAAATACCTAATGTAGATTTTCCTTACGTTAAGTAAATTCTTTCTTAAACTGATGAAGATATGGATTCAAATAAAGTCAATGAAATCAATAAAATAAAGATTACTTTTTTCTTAAATTAAAACAAAAATGGATCAAATTAAAGAACATGCGTTTTGAAATTAAAGATTAGTACTTATTTGATTCAATGTCTTGAAAATGTCTATACTATTTTGAAGTAAGTTACGTACTTATTTATTTTTTTTTGCTCACAATTTAAATTTTTTCTTTTAAGTAATACAAAATTTTTTTATAAACACTTTTTTTCTTAAATGCAATCAATTCGCCATAAATGTAAAGAATATTTAACTTAATTTAAAAAAAACAAATTAAGGAAAACTTTTGTGTTTTTTTAAGTATTTGCATGTACTATCTTCAAGTTTATTTTCTTTGTTTTAAGTACAACCACCTTATATTAAGATAAGTTGAAGTAAATTCCAAAAAAATTGTTTACTTAAATTAATAACAGTGTTTATTTAATTTCAGTATAGTTATTTTTTTCAGTGTGAGGATAATAAAAAAAAAATTCTAAAAAAGTGTCTAAAAAAAATTTAAAACTACAAGATTCTAAGATTAAATTGTGAGATTCTGAAATATTATATCTATAGGAGATTCTCAGATTCTGAAAGCATTTTTTAGAAACATTTTCAGATTCTAATACATTTTTTCGTTAGGGAAATTGTTATATTTTGGGAATTTTTCTTTCTTATTGAAAAATTGTTAGATTCTGAAACATTTTATCTATAGAAAATTTTGAAATTCTTAGTTTTTTTTTATAGACAAACTATCAGATTCCAAACTATATTTTCCATAGTAAAATTTTCATATTCTCAAATATTTTTATACAAAAATATATCAGATTCTGAAAGAAATTTTATCTAAAAACTTTTTAGATGCTGATACTTTTTCTATCAAGAAAATCTTAAATTTTGAATCTTTTTTATAGCAAAATCATCACATGGTACTACGGAACAAGCTAAAATCTAAAACAGCGCGATCACCAGACTTTTTACTGAATATGAATTTGGAATATCTAACAACAATTTTTGGATATAAATCTAAAATTTTCAATCTAGCACTTTTTCTGGGTTAAAATTGCACAAATGAACAAAGTTTTCAAACGATACTCAAAAATACTTAAACCTCAAAAATCTGCCCAAAATACACCCATTTTGATCCATATGAGGATCTGCTGATTTTAGCAGACGCGATTTGCTAAATTTCTGTCTGGATAATCTAGGTCGAGTCAGCAGAAAAATCTGTCAAAACAGACATTTTTATGGCTCTCGCTTATGACTCTTACGTGAAGCAATAAATACGGGGGGGGGGGGGGGCGATTACTAAAAAAATTTCAAAGTTGTGCCCCCCGTTTTCAAATTCCTGGATACGTCGCTGTACCTCAGCGATAAATCTGATGTTAATAGGCCTGCCATAATATCACTTGATCAAAAAATATATGGGGGTCCAAAATTGAAACCAGATTTGAGTTTTTTTTAAATTTTGTGGTTTTTTGGCCATGGCATGTGTGCGCATTAACGTAAATGAATTCTGATGAAAGTACTCGATAGATGCTGTAATTATCTGCAATTTATGGAAGAACAAATCAATGTGCCCTATCTACACTGATAGAAATTTGTACATGCCAATTATGAAAATCTACATTAATGTTATGAAAAATGATGTTAAAAAGGAATCTATGTAGGGTTTCATTGAATTAATGAAATAGGTATCATAAAATGTAGTTGCTAGAAAAAGTTTCATTACATTAATGAAAATTGTTACAAAAATATAAATTGTATTTTTGAAATTTTTTCATTACTTTAATGAAAAAAGTATTTAATTCTTATGAAATACTTTCATTGAACAAATCCTACTTTTTATTTTTGAAATGAAATACTTTCATTAAATAAATGCTACTTTTATTTTTTAAATAAAATAAATATTTAAAATTGTAAAGATCTTTTTATCCCAATAAACCAAACGATACCGTTATGATATCGAGGCAATATCACCTAATTATCACATATTATACGAAAACGATAGTGTTTTCGTTTTTAAAGTACCTTTCCTTATGACATCGTTATTCCATAAAAATATGATATCGTTTTCGCTATCGCCCTTTTTCAGAAGTTATCGAAAAACTATCGCTATTCCAAGCGATAACGATGTCGTTTCAATACGAAAATGTGATATCGTTTTCGCTATCGAAATTTCCAGGAATAACGATAGCAAAATCGCCTAAAAATCGAAAATGGTATCATAATTTTAATTTAAGGTGATACTATTTTCGCTATTACTTATCGTTATTTGGTTTAATGGGATAGAATTAAAAATAATAAAAATGGTTTTGACTTACAAGGAAGTTCTTTCATAGGGCACCCACCGATTGTCCTGAAACTTGCATATGGGAAAGAGGGGAGAAAAATAAGAGTTACCTGTTTTTTCTTAGCTGCTCTTGTAGCTCTTAACACGTATATAATTGTGGATCAGAAACTATGTCGATCCTTTAAGAACCCAACTGGGTCTGCGCCTATTGGGTCCGACCCACAAGAGGCTTCACCCGGTCGGGTTCTCAAATGTGTATGAAATAAATTAAAATGAAAATGTTTCCATTTCCATCAAACAAAGAGAATATATCAAATAAGAGTTTTCGTCCGCTAAATTTCGGACAACATCCTCTCAGGAATTTTGGTCTTTAAATTGAATTATCTTGAAAAAAATTTGGAAAATGTAAAAAACACATCGAAAAGTGAAAAAAAACACATCGAAAAATACCAAAAAACACATCGAAGAACCGAAACAATAAAGAGAATCATATCGAAGAAAAAAACAATTAAAGAAGAATTAAAAAAAACACATCGAAGAAAAAAAAAATGATAAAGAAGAAATAAATGAGAAAATGTCAAACTAAAAAGGAATACTGATATGTAGTGAGAGGATTCGAGATATTCCATTACAGACTTTTTGAAATAAGCTGATTTGTTAGTAGACTACTTGTCGGACGAATACTCTTATTTTTCTATACTTTTTGGTTCAAATTCGCAAAATATTAAATGATTTTTATTTTCCCAATTTTTGAGAACATATAAATAACATAACTTTTCTTTCCCCCATTTTTAAGAAAAATATGAACTTAAAGGAAGAAAAACAAGGCTATTGTGCTACAACATTATTAATTTTCCTTGAATTTGGTTCATATTTTTTAGTTCATATTTGTTTAATTCGATAGTTTTTCTTTACGATCGCGTAGATTTTATGTGCCAAAAAATCCCAAAATTTTTAAAAAATCCCGAAAAATTTTAAAAAAGTCTGCAAATCCCGGGACGCGTAGATTTGAAGTGCCAAAGATTCCCAAAATTTTTAAAAATCCCGAAATTGCTAAAAAATCCCGCGAATCCCAGGATTCAAAATATCCCAAAAACTCCGGGATTCAGAAAAAACAATCCTGATTGGAACCCTAATGAATAGGCTTGTCCATATTTTTTCTTTGTAGTACATTATCTTAAAAAAATGATTCGTTTCGCTTTAACGGCTTAGGTTTTAATATATCTATTTATAACACTGCGGAACACTAAAAAATAAACAAGAGTTACGACCATCATTTCTATATATTTCGGACATGCTGATTCGAATGGCGTACTCCGTTTTTCGATGTATGGTACAGTTTTCTTGCAAAATGTCGTTAAAGATTTGCTGATTTCGAGCCAGTTTTTTAACAAAAAAATTTGCAAAGTAAATGGTTTATAAATTTTATGACATGGAAAACAAAGATATGACTTGTAGCAACATTTCATATGCAAATTTGGTTTAAAGCTTTTCAATTTAAGCACTTAAAATCTCGAATTTCTTCATTTTTTAAGGTTTTCGCGAAATTAACAGCCAAATTGGTCTTTGATAAAAAACTTGCTTTTAATGAATCAAAAATGCATCCCTAACAATACGAATAGTGGGCAAAAAACAGCTATATTATATGGACCATCATGATGAAAATCGCGAAAAACCGTTTTTTTGTATATGCCAGCATCACTTTACGAGATGATTTAAGGTTCCATCTTTTAGTATATTTATAATGTAGGATCCTTAAACAACTAACTGACCAAAAATTCGGCCAAAAAAGTTTTCATTTGCAAAAGTTATCTTAACAAAACTATTATTTCATTGTTTGCGATACAATAATTATAGTTTTTGTTAAGATAACTTTTGCAAATGAAAACTTTTTTGGGCAAATTTTGGGTCAGTTCATTGTTTAAGGTTCCCACATTATATACTAAAAGATGAAGCCTCAAATCATCTCCTAAAGTGAGCCATATACAAAAAAACGTTTTTTCGCGATTTTCATCATGATGGTCCATATAACATAGATGTTTTTTGTCCACTATTCGGAGTGTCATGGACGCCTTTATGATCCACAAAATGCGAGTTTTTTATCAGAGACCAATTTAGCGGTTAATTTCGCGAAAACTTAAAAAAATGAAGAAATCCGCGAATTTAAGGGCTTAAGATGAAAAGCTTTAAACCAAATTTATATTAGAAATATTGCTACAAGTTATATCTTTGTTTTCCATGCAATAAAATTTAAAAATCAATAGCTTTGGAATTTTTTTTGTTAAAAAGGCAACTGAAAATCAGACAATCTTTAATGACTTTTTACAAGAAAACTGTACCATACATCGAAAAACAGAGTACGCCATTCGATTCAGCATGTCCGAAATATATTGAAATGATGGTCGTACCTCTTGTTTTCTAAAATAGTGGTTAGTTTTGTCACGCAGTGTAATTTTTTAGTAAAAAAAATGGCAAAGAAAGTTTTTTTAGTTTTACTTAAGCTGCAAAAAAAAAACGATAATTTAGTAAAATTGAATTTAAATACAAATTAAATTAACTATACTGTGTTAAGCTTTGAAGATAAATAATGGAATACCCGGGCGTATGAGTAATGTTAAATAAAATACACTGTGTTCTATGTTAATCATACGCACTAGCAAAACATATTAAACTTTTATACTTTTATTCTCTGATCGATATATACAGTTTTTTTTGCAGATCGGATTAAGATTAGGATTAACTTTATTTAGTTAAAAAAATAGATCAAATCAAGTCCATAAAATTAAACGTTGTCCAAAATATAAAATTGATAAATAAATTTGATTAATTCCTGGGATTTAACTAAAATAATTTGTGAAGTAATAACAGAGACTAACAATAAGTAAATAAAATAAAATAAAACAAAATAAAAAAAAAATAAATAAAAAAAATTAGTTTGTTTGGGAAAAATTTGTTGGTGCAAAACTTTAACCCCCCAAAGGCACTGGTTAATTTGACTAAACATTTAAACATATACGGCCAAATTCATAAACCAATTGTAATTTGTCTTTTAAGCACACAATAGTTAAAGTACAATAAACCTTTAACAAACCTTTTTTACGAAATTGTATTCATAAACGTACTTTAACAATTTTATAATTTTGCGTTTTAATGTTGGCAACACCCTTCATTTCATTTAATTGTTTGTGATGTATAAAACCATGAATCGATTGACTCGGTAGTCATAAGTAAATATGCTTTTTGCAGATTTAAGAGTTAGAAAAGATTTCGTGTGAAATAAAAATTTGTTTAAAACGTTTTTCTTAACATTATATAGAAATCAAATAGAAGTAAGAGCGAAATAATTGTAATTGTATACCAAGAGTACAAAAAATATTCGAATACCGAATATGATTTGATTGCATGTACATTAGGGTGGGTCGATGAAATGCATATTTGCGAATCTCGTTAACTAATAGCAAAAACTCGACGGGCATTTTCGAGCTGATAAGGAGAAAAATAATGAAAGAATTTTAGGAGGGTACTTTTAGGCCTCTACAAGCGGTTTTAGTTCGCGGTTTTTGGAAAAAAAATATTTTTTTTAATTTTTTTAAAATATTTTAAAAATTAAGGAAAATAATGCTTATTACGAAACATGTTCCAAAAAAAATTTATCTCGCCAATTTTAGCCCGTGGATGCATTTTTATACCAAAAATTTGATACCCATTTCTCCATTTTTTTATTTTTTTTGGTACTTTCGAATTTTTTGCACTTGCGGATTGTTATAAATAGCCGCCAATTTGTTTTGTTTTTTTTATCATTTTCTTAAAACGCTTTATTTTACCAAAATTTTGATACCAATTTTTAATTTTTTTGTAATTTGCGAATTTTTTGCACTTGTGGATTGCTATAAATACCCGAATTTTTTTTATCTTTATCATTCATGTTCTTAAATCGGCCTTATGCACCATTTGAGTGCTATTATGAAATAAAAATTTTTTTTTTTATAAAATAAATCGAACTTTCCTGGATATAAAAATGCATCCACGGGCTAAAATTGGCGCGATAAATTTTTTTTGGAACTTGTTTCGTAATAAGCATTATTTTACTTAATTTTTAAAATATTTTTAAAAAATTAAACAAGTAAGAAAGCTATATTCGGCTGTGCCGAATCTTTAAATACCCTCCACCAATGTAATGATTTAAAAAACAAAAAAGTTTGTTTTATTTATACCTCAGGAAATAACAAAGTACCAAAAAGTGTACTTCCGGCACTTTTTATAAAAGGTACTTTCAATAAAAGGTACTTTTTATAAAAGGTACTTTTAATAAAATGTACTTTTTATAATAGGTACTTTTTATAAAGGATACTTTTATATAAAAGGTACTTTTTATAAAAGGTACTTTTTATAAAAGGTACTTTTTATAAAAGGTACTTTTTATAAAAGGTACTTTTTATAAAAAGTACTTTTTATAAAAGGTACTTTTTATAAAAGGCACTTTTTATAAAAGGTACTTTTTATGAAAGGTACTTTTTATAAAGGGTACTTATTATAAAAGGTGCTTTTATAAATGGTACTTTTTATAAAAGGTACTTTTTATAGAAGGTACTTTTTATAAAAGGTACTTTTTATAAAAGGTACTTTTTATAAAAGCTACTTTTTATAAAAGGTACTTTTTATAAAAGGTACTTTTTATAAAAGGTACTTTTTATAAAAGGTACTTTTTATAAAAGGTACTTTTTATAAAAGGTACTTTTTATAAAACGTACTTTTTATAAAAGGTACTTTTTATAAAAGGTACTTTTTATAAAAGGTACTTTTTATAAAGGTACCTTTTATAAAAGGTACTTTTATAAAAGGAACTTTTTATGAAAGGTACTTTTTATAAAAGGAACTTTTTATAAAAGAAACTTTTTATAAAAGGTACTTTTTATAAAAGGTACTTTTTATAAAAGGTACTTTTTATAAAAGGTACTTTTTATAAAAGGTACTTTTTATAAAAGGTACTTTTTATAAAAGGTACTTTTTATAAAAGGTACTTTTTATAAAAGGTACTTTTTATAAAAGGTACTTTTTATAAAAGGTACTTTTTATAAAAGGTACTTTTTATAAAAGGTACTTTTTATAAAGGTACCTTTTATAAAAGGTACTTTTATAAAAGGAACTTTTTATGAAAGGTACTTTTTATAAAAGGAACTTTTTATAAAAGAAACTTTTTATAAAAGGTACTTTTTATAAAAGGTACATTTTATAAAAGGTATTTTTTATAAAAGGTACATTTTATAAAAGGTACTTTTTATAAAAGGTACTTTTTGAAAACGGTACAGAATTTTCGGAACGTACTTGTTCCAGAATGTTTTATTTCACTAAAGGATCCTACATTTAAATTTCAAGTTTGAATAACCATTATTTCAGTAAATAAAAAAAAAAGTACCAAAGGTACTTTTTTTACCCCCGTAGAATCAACATTGGCTAAAAACGCGCCTTAGTGAATCTTTTTTCCGGGAGGTGAACCGACATTGCAAATTTCAAATTTCTAGTACCATTATTTAAGAAATATAAAATGTAATAAAAGTACATATTTTTACCCTTTTTACCCTATAAGAATCATCATTGGCAAAAACCCAGCCTTGTGGGATCTAAATTCGGGAGGTGAACATACAGTCCAAATTTCAAGTATATGTGACAATTTTTTAAGGAAATATAAAAAGTACCAAAAGTACAGATTTTTACCCTTTTTACCCCCTTGGAATCAACATTGGCAACAATCCAGCCGTACTGGATCTATATTCCAGGATGTGAACATACTGTCCAAGTTTTAAGTTTCTATGACCATTATTTCAGGAGATATAAAAAGCACCAAAAGTACAGTTTTTTACCCTTTTTAACCCATTAGAATCAACACTGGCAAAAATCCAGCCTTAATGGATCTATATTCCGGGAGGTGAACATACAGTCCAAATTTCAAGTCTCTATGATCATTAATTACGATATTTAAAAAGCACCAAAAGTACAGTTTTTGTCCCCTTTATCGCCTTAGAATTAACCTTGGCAAAACTCCAGCCATAGTGGATCTATATTTGGACCTACAGTCCAAATTTCAAGTCTCTAGCTTCAGCAGTTTGGGCTGGGCGATGATGAATGAGTATGCCAGTCAGTCAGTCACATTGCTCTTTTATATACATAGATTTTCCGGATTTGGGCGATTTTTGCCAAAAAGTTTATTTCTGTTTTTTATTATTTAACAAAATTTATTTTTTTTAAATTAAAATATTTTTTTTTTAAGAAATCTAAACAAAATTGAATTTTGGCGATATTTTACATCCGAGTTTGCGACAAAGCCAGAAAAAAGTCTGGCAACCCCGTCAATATGACGAAGCAAAAAAAAGGGACACACACACACATGCTTTGTACATACAAATGATTATCAATGAAAACTTTTTAAAATATTTTTTTTAAAATTTCTTAAAGAACTTTTTTCTTAAAAAACATTTTTAAATTAAATTTAAATATTGTTTTACATATTTTTAAGCTTTTTTGTAAAGATTTTTTTCCTTTTTCTCAGTTTTTTTTTTTTCATTTCCGTTTGTATTTACACAAAATATGAGTTAATTTAGGGTTATGTTAAAAAAATAATGACTTTTTTTACGAATTCACTCATAACTTTTAAAATACTTAACCGATTTAAAAAAAAAATACAGTAGAGTCTGCCTGGATAAATTCCGCAACTTTTGGTACCCCAAGCGTTTAAATCGGTTCCGAATTATTGCCAAAAACGTGATTTCAACAGACAGACAGACAGACGGACGGACAGACAGACAGACAGACAGACAGACAGACGGACATCGCTAGATCGACTTAAAATCGATCAAGGATCATGAATATATATACTTTATGGCGTCCTAAACCAATATTTCAATGTGTTACATACGGAATGACAAACTTATATATACCCTCTATCACTAAGTGGAGGGTATAAAAAAATATTTTTTTCCAAAAACCGCGATCTAAAACCGCTTGTAGAGGCCTAAAAGTACCCCCCAAAATTTTTTTCATGATTTTTCCCGTTATCAGCTCGAAAATGCGCGTCGAGTTTTTGCTATTAGTTAACGAGATTCGCAAATATGCATTTCATCGACCCACCCTAATGTACATCACTATTTTGTTTTATTTTATTTTAATTTAACAAATATTTTACAGTTTTTTATTGAAAACATCCTAAATATGTTAATTGCTGAAGATATCTTCGATTTTCAGAATATAAATTGATAGAATATAACTATTCTAGGGAGGAGAATGTTTCATTAAATGTTTAGATAATTATAGATTGAATGCCGAGCACAAAATGATTGGCTTCTTAACTCCAAACTTTATTGAAGGTTTATTGTTGACTATACCCTACTATAAACCTTTTATAAATATTTTGCTTTTAAACGATTTTGAGTAATGTTTTAGAAATTTTTCCCTATAAATCTTTTATTAGCATGTCTTACAACATTATAAATTTGACTGATAGTGTGTAGACCAAAACGAACCATAATTTGCCCGGCGATCGACTAAACTCTAAAAGAGACATTATTCGTGCCACAATAATATGGGTTTGATAGATCATTAAATTACTTTTAATTTGAAACCATACACAATGAAGTCCATCAACTTGTGTTGGAGATATTTTAATTTAAGTAAAACCACATTTTTTTAAAGATTGAAATTTTAAAAGTTGTCAATATCTGGAAAACTGTTCTACTTTTTAAACTGTAGAGTAGGTTTTCGGATTCAGCTTAAAATTTTACATGGAAAATAAATGCAAAATGTCATGGCTCGCAATTTTTTTTTAATTTGTAAACTAGTGTTATTAGCATTTTTCAGTGACCCGCTAAACATAAATTCCCCTTTGTACAATTTGTGGTGAAAATTTCAATAAAATCGCTTCAGCAATTTTGGCATAATAACGGGACAGAACAAATTCTGTGGTAAGTTTTAATACCCTCCACTCTATTGATAGAGGGTATATATAAGTTTGTCATTCCGTAAGTAACACATCGAAATGTCGGTCAAGGACCTAATAAAGTATGTATATTCATGATCCTTGATCGATTTTAAGTCGATCTAACGATGTCCGTCTGTCTGTTGAAAACACGCTAACTTTTGAAAGACCTTACGGAGGCTCTTGAAGTTTGGTATATATTTTAGTCATTTACCTGGTCAGATTGGTATTGCAATCCAGCGAAATCGGTCCAAAGTTATGAGCAAAAAAGGTAATTTCGGCAAGGGTTTTTCGCGAAATTGCGAGATAAATAACACGATAACTTTTGAAAGACAATTCTAAGGATTCTGACGCTTGGCATATATATTTTGCGTTCTCGTGGCCTGGTTCGTGTTGAATTTCAGCCTAATCAGTCCAATAGTTCAAAAGTTATTAGCAAAACCGTGAATTTCAAATTGGTTTCACCTTAAATTCACGAGTTGAAAAAACATTGGTAAGCCAAAAAATTACTTTACAAAGTAGTTTTGTCACTCGAAAATATTTTTGGACTAAAAAAAAATTTACACTCCAAAAAAAAATTTATAGTCAAAAAATAAAATTAGTAATTTTTCTTTTTTTTTACAAAGTGACAAAAAAAAGTTTTAAACCAAAATTGTGCTTTTTTCACGTTAAAAATTTTACTATCCTTTAAAAAGGGCATTGTGGAGCAGTAATGCGAACTTTTTGGAGGCAAAACGCGCAAAACTGTGACTCGAAAAGCGCTAAATTTGAATAAAGTAAAAAGCGACAGAATGCGCTAAAAAAATATGTTTAATTTAACAGGTTTAATATAAATTTTTATAAAATCATCAGGCCTATTCGCAGAATAAGTCTAAAAAATTACAAAATATAATTTTCAAACTAAATTTTTCCAGTTTTTATTATAAAAACCACATTTTTTTTTATTGTTTGTGTTTTTCTGAGTGAAGAAGAAAATTGTGTCTTCTAAAGATTAAATTAAATGTGGATTTACCCTAGACCATGATTTCTGTAGCCACTTCTACGTCATCAGTAGGCAATTACATTAAATTGATTATTTGATATTTGCTAGAAAAATTCTTTATATCGTGAACCTATATTCAAAATATGCCAACTCAAATTTGACGGAAATGAGTTTCTGATGGCAAATAGCTCCCCTATGTAATACTTATCTGCCATAAAAATTTCAGAGCAAAAAAATAATTGGTTGTCGTTTTACATCCATTTTTGTTATTCTGCTAACTCAAAGTACATATTTTTTTGGTGGAAATAAATGCCAACTCCCATTGTAAATTTCCAAAAATTTTTCAAAAAATTAAAAAAAAAAAATTAGACCACATATCTTATTGCATTTGCCATGCTTAACACGAATCTTGTAAAGATTTTGATATCTAATGACTGGTTCTCGAGATATTGCCATTTTGAAAATATCGGTAAATAGTGTTTGCAAAAAAAAAATTGCTTATATTTATGTAACTTTCAAACTATTTATCAGATTGAAACATAATGAATGGGGCAAATAAAGTCAATGATATAAGCTTTCAAAATAGCTAGTTTGGAGTGACCCTATTGCAATACAGCGTGAGTTACAGAGTGCCAAAGTTGACCACCCCGAGATTAAAAGGCTTTCGGAGCTAGTAACTTTTAAAAATATGCAAAGATTTTTAATTTTTTGTTCAGTTTTTGCAATTACCGTACTAAGGATAACAAAAACCAAAAAAAAAAAAATTTTAAATTTTTCAAAAAAAAAATGTATTTTTATTTTCCGACAAAATATGCCAACTCTAAAAAAATATTTGTTTTTTGATATAGTAATAAATGCCATCTCTGAAAAATACGCGAACAAGTGCAAAATATGAAAATTTTCACATAGGTAAAAATTGTTTAGAATATTTAAACCATCTTGTGGAAGGTACATTGTTTATTTTTGCAATAATATGCGAAATAACTAGTTTTTTAGCTCTCCTGAACAGTAAGCTTTTTCGAGTTGGCATTTATTGAATATAGTTCGACGATATGTTTTTTTATCAACAGACTAGCCTGACATGAGCTTCGAACCTGTGTCATTAAATCACTCATGTTTTTGTAAACCGAAGCTCTAACCACTAGGCTATACTCGGTGTACAAACATCAGTGACTAAACATAGTTTGTTTTAACTCACAGTAGGTTTGTGTGTGACGTATGCAGAAAAGCTTTTTCTTTAACTCAAGCAATGCATTTAATCTAGAGACCAACAACAATTTTCTTAATCTTTCATTGACTTTATTTTATGCAAACTTTACTATAGCGGAGATTTTTCAGAAAGCGCTAAATCTAGCGCGAAACGTGCTGAATTGGCATCGCTGTTGTGGAGGGTATTCATAGATTCGGTCAATTCAAATTTAACTTTTCTACTTGTTTTAATTAAATTAGTTTAGATTTATTTGCGTTGTTCCGGAATAGTCATATATAATGTCCAGCATTAAAAAAAGGAGTAGTAAAGTACGCTCCTCTGTCCAATCGCAGTCCAATATGCCCATGATTCAAAATTTCAATCAAATCGGTTCAGCCGTTTTTTTGTGCGGCAAAAATTAAAAAAACATTATAACAAACTTTATAACTTTTGAATTCCATCACTAAAAAACTCACCATGAGGGACACTAATGCGTATGAGCAACATAGCAGCGTATTTTTATATTTATCATACGCAATAGTAGAGCTATCAACATTAAACAAAAATGATTTATTACACCATTTCTACATACAAAATTTTTTACTCTAATTATCGCTATTAATCAATTTAACCGAAGTTCGGGGAAAAAGTAAATTTTATTGCCCTTTTTTCATAAATTTTTCTTCAATCAGCTATTCCATGGCCATCGTTCGGCAGGTATTACGACACGAAATTCGAAAGTTTAGATTTGACGGGACGCCCTAATATACATACAGATATGCCGTGCTTCAGCATCATCGAGGTTCATGTGAAATACGCAAATCACGTGACCAGCGTCTATCTCTAGCTTGCACATATAATTTTTTTCCAAAATGGGGAACCGATTTTATTTTACCCCGATTGCATTTAATTTCTGATAATCAATAAATTATAGCAGTAATTTAATATTTGTTATCTACTCACCTGACTAAATACGACAACAACATGTTCAATATATATGCAAGTATATTCGTACATATGATTTTGTGTCTCTGGCATATTAAATTAATTACTCGTGTTATTATTTGGGTTGAAATTAAGTACGCAACAATTTATAATTTTCCAAACATGATTAGAATAACACATGTACAAACTAACACACCACTCCAACTGGATATGCACACAACATTAGATCTCTCTATATTCTCGAGTACCCTTAACAGTTGCACAAATTTGTGTTTCATATTGGCATTTTATGTTTTGTACACCAGTACCTCATTTAACGGACAGATAACAAGAGTGGTGTTGAGGGTGCAGTAAAAATAAGGCGGAAGAATTTTAAATTTTTTGTTAAGATTTTTTTTTATATAACTTTTGTTATTATAACGAAAAAATTATACGAATTTAATCTTAATACTCGTTGCGCTTTAGAGTGTACTAAATTGTGTCATCACCCACAGGAATTTTGCATAAACTTATCTAAGATTTATTGCAACTCCATTTTCTTATCTGAGGTTATACATAAATATATCGGACTTTATGCAATTATATAAATCTATATTAATTTATATAAAATTAGATCAAGCATATTTAATTGGATGTGACCGAAATTCGGATCTAATTGTATCAGTTTTTATATTTGTGTGTCTAAAATAATACATTTAGATCAATATCTCATCCAACTTGATATAGCCAATTTGAAGATCAAATTAGATCTTAAAAGATTTTTTTTTTTACTCGGGATACTTTAAAATTCGTTCAACTGTTGACGAGTGTGTTACGTTTAAATGGGAAGTCAGTCTCAAGTTTTTTAATGATAAGCTCTAAAGCCAAGCCACCATAAGCCAACGCATACAAACACATATAAATGGTCATTACTTGCAGCCATGAAACGAATGTTTACATAGCGTCTCAAGTAACGAAGTATGGGATGATGAAATGTTCTTTACCGAAAAGATTCTTTGTTTACATTAACTGTGAACAAAGACGGTCTTAAACTTATTCGTTGAATAAGTTGCCTTTTAGCATTTCAGTTGTTTACGATTTTTGGATACGTAAGCAGAATATGTTTTATAATCACAAGCAGAATATGTACTTTTGAGATGGTACGATATTCGTTTCATATTCCATAGAATAACAATTCTATTGCAAATATACATACTTTTGAGTTGGTATGTACATTCCTGGAATCATGTGATCAGATGCAATACATACATATTTTTGAGATAATATATACGTTTGCTAGATCAATATATATATATATTTATAAACATAAATAAGCCATCAGCTTAACACTTCCAACCCCAAGAGGAATGATACCTCGGGTGTCATTCATATGTGTGAATGCATACAGTTATACTTTAATAATCATATACATATAAAGATATATACATGCTTACTAGGTTTTGGCTTCGAAGAAAAGCGTTACCCAAAAAAAAAAAATGAGCTTCCATTCTTTATTGATTAAAATATATAAGGTTTACAAAAGTGATACAAATATAATGTGCTTAAATTAGAATATAATTAAGTGACTTAAGACTATACTTAAATAATAATATTTAGATAAAACATTTTCCATTAAAAATTTTTACCTTTTTCTAATAAACTAATGATTAAAAAATTTTAATTTGTCTTTTGTTTTATTTTATTTCTAAAAGTCATACTTATATTTACTAAGCCTTTTAGAAGGTTGTTCTTCAAATGTTTCCTTTTTTATTTCAATAGGTTTATTTTCTATTGTATTTGAGGGTTGTTGTTCCCTTCTATAAGTAACCACATGTCTGGTTGTATCTTCGGAATTTCTATTAAAACAATTTTTAAAGACACTCAATTTCAAGTTTCCCTTTACAATTTTTATAAACAGTACAATTACAAAAATGCCAACAACCATTCCAAATATGCTCCATGTAGTTTTGTCGTTTTTTAAAGGAAATTTTTCCAAAGTTTTTTCTAAATAAGTTTTTTCATTATTAATTTCAATACTAATGTCTTCGATTTCTTTCATATTGTTACTACGTATTTTATACATTGGTTCTATATATTCAATATCGTTTAATTTTACATTTATGCAACAATCATCAATATAAGGGTGATAGACATCGTTATTTTTCTTTTCAGTTAAGTTATTATTTATTGTTATTTTGAAATCTAATGTGGAAAACGTACAATTATTTTCTATGTTAAACACTCCAACACCCTTCAGTAAATCTTTTTCAATTAACTTATTTTTACAATCGTAGGAATATTTTGTATTATCAGATATGGCAAACAAATATCTGTTTTCATATAATTTTACATACATTTCAAGATAATATGGAATATGTTTAGCCTTACAAATTTTATTTCCCCTTTTCATGAACGTATTTAGAATACAATTATTCAAGGTAACAGTTGATTCTAGAATCATATCCGTCACAATATAAAAATTTTCTATTTTAATTAAACTTTCTTCCTTTACATTTAAATCGGAGAAATATTCTTTATTTTCCGATATAGTGAAATATTCACTTTCTTTTTCAAAAATAATTTGTTTCTTATCGTCTAAAATTGGTATTGGTATTACCTTGAAAGTATCAAAGGTTTCATTTTTTACAAATGGAATTGATATTATTACAATTAAATTTTTGTTTTTCTCATAGCATTTTACATATATATTCTTAACTATCTGATTGTATGTATCAATTCTAGGTACATAAATTAAATTATTTTCGTATTTACTGGATTGTAAAATACTTATACATTTTTCTGGTGCAATTATCATTGGATGTACCTGATTAATTTTCAGGAACAAGATTGCATCAATTATTTTATCCAGTTCTCCTTCTAGTTCTATGCAACCAGCTATTATTTTTAACTCAATTTCCTCCAGATATTCCAGAGTTACTTCCTTCTTATTCAAATCATTAATAAAATATATCATAGTATTCAATTTTTCGCCGAAAGCGATAGTTTTGTTATTCAAATTTTCAAAATTAGTTTTCATATTAATACCTTGGTCATTCAACGTTTTAATCAATTTTATTTCCTCTTTCAACCCGTTTCTGATAAATTCTTCATTATTCTTCATTACTGTGAATGCTTTATCATAGAATTCAGCATCCTCATTATCCATCGTACCGAACAATGCTTTTAAACCCGATCCTACTACATTAATAAGACCTCTTTTATTTCTTGTATTCTCGTATGTTTTTATACCCAACATATTATGTATATTCTTCAGTTTTTCTTTCCCATTTTCGTGATATCTTTTACCTAAGGAGAAGATACTTTCACAATTGGAAAATAGGTTCTTACATTCGACTTCAATCTCTTTAGTCTTCTTTTCAATTAAATTTACTTTTATTTCAAGTGTTGTTAAATTTATATTTGTCATGATATTAACATATCCATCTATGATTTTAGTTTTACCCATATGGTAGAAATAGAATCCACCGTATCCATTCATTACTTCAATATTCATTCCCAGCACCAATGGTACCAAAAGACTACAAAAAACAGTACAATGTTTCATTAGTGTAATTCAAATCAAAGATTGTGACGTTAAGACAATTCCTATTTAAGATTTTATAAAACAAAACTAATCTAATGCCTTATTTGGAACTTTCGTAAAATTTTTTAACGAGATTTCTTGGTACTCTCCTTATTCTATTCTTATTTTTTATTGTCACGTTTGCTTTCGAACTTTTTATTACTCTAAAAGGTCCTAGGTAGGTATTTTGCAATTTTTTATTAACTGACAAATTTTTTACTAAAACTTTATCTCCCACATTTATTTCAATATCATCCCCTCTTACCCCTTTTCTGTCATATATTTCTTTTGATTTTTCCTTAGCTTTTATTAAATTTTTACTAACTTGTTCTTCTATGCTTTTGATATTGTTTGAAATTCTTTTCACGTAATCATGTACGGTCTCCAAATCAATATTATTAATACCACTCGGTTTGTTAGCATTTCTTCCAAACAGAATCTCGTGAGGGGTAAATCCCGTTGCTGAGTGTATTGTGGTATTATAGCAGAAACCTGCAAATTTTAGGGCTTCATCCCAATCATCTTTATTGAAATCAACTGTATTAAGGTATTCTTTCAATCTGCCATGGATTCTTTCTACTGATCCATTAGCTTGTGGATGTGCTACACTTGTAGTTATGTGATTAATTTTAAAAATTTTTGCCAAATTTTTGAACAGTTCATTACAGAATTCTGTTCCATTATCGGTTAATATAATTTTAGGAATACCAAAATAGGTTATCCAATCTTCTACAAATTTTCTTGCGACCGATTCCGCAAATTTATCCTTAATCGGGATAAATCGTACGTATTTAGATAAATTATCTTGTATACTAAGGGAATAATAGTTACCGCTGTTAGATATCGGATAAGGCCCAGTTAGGTCCATACTAACTTGTTCTAGCCCATGAGAAGCGTTCGAAACAATTTGCATTGGCAATCTCGTTGGTTGTCTATTTATTTTTCCCAATTGACAATTTTTACAGTTCTTTACATATTCACCAACCATTTTATTTAAGTTTTTCCAAGTGTATCTTTCCCTAATTTTGTCAATAGTGGCTTTCTGGCCCACATGACCCCCAATTAGACTGTCATGATTTTCCTTTATTATATTCCATTTTTGTTTTTCATTTATAATTTCAATTTTATCCCCATTATTTTCAATGCTATCATTATTACACTGTTCATCCAGTCCACCTTGAACATTTTCAGTTTGGTCATTTTCAACTTGCTCATTTTCAATTTGTTCATTTTCTTCTTGAACATTTTCATTTTGAATTTGTTTATCTTCAATTTGTTCATTTTCAGTTTGTTCATTTTCTTCTTGAACATTTTCACTTTGGTCCTTTATTTCTTCGACCAATACTCTATCTTTATTTATTTTTAAATTTCTATTTGCATGTGTATGATTTATACCATCTTCACAATTACAAGAGCATTTCTTTTTCTTTTTAATGTTCCTTGTCGTTATATACACCTGACGACTCAATTGGTCTGCAACGACATTTTCTAAACCCTTTTTATATTCAATTTCATACGTGTATTCTTCCAATTTTAGCCTCCATCGTATTAGTCTAGAACCAGGATCTTTGACATTAAACAACCAAGTCAATGGTCTATGATCGGTTCTTATTTTAAATTTCGTACCATACAAGTATGGTCTGAAAACCTTAACAGCCCAAATTATGGCTAAGCATTCTTTTTCCGTCGTACTGTAGTTAGACTCTGCTGAATTGAGTCCTCTACTAATATATTGTATGGGTAAATCCTTCCCATCAAATTCCTGCGACAATACAGCTCCTAAACCTAAATTTGAAGCGTCTGTTGTCACAATGAATTGCTTTTTAAAATTCGGGTATTGTAATACAGGTTCTTTAGTTAACAAATTTTTTAATTTCAAGAAACTCTTTTCTTGTTCTTCCCCCCAGGAAAAGTCAATACCTTTCCTTGTTAATTTCTGTATTGGCTCTGCAATTTGATTATAATTTTTTATGAATTTTCGATAATAGTTTGTCATTCCCAAAAATGACTGAATACCCTTAATATTCGTAGGAGGTTTAATTTCATTTATTGCCCTAACTTTTTCAGGGTTTGGTTTAACTCCATTTTCCCCAATAACATGCCCCAAATAAGCTACTTCTTTTCTTAAGAATTCACTTTTATCCGCTTGCAATTTTAAATTTGCTTTACGCAGCTGTTCAAAGACTTCTTTTAATTTGTC
Source organism: Pegoplata infirma (assembly GCA_963921195.1). NCBI lineage: Eukaryota > Metazoa > Arthropoda > Insecta > Diptera > Anthomyiidae > Pegoplata > Pegoplata infirma. The sequence goes on from OY992537.1 coordinate 173,361,701, forward strand.
ATTATGGTCCTTCAAATCAGTACCATAAACTACAATATCGTCCATATAGACGAAACATTTTATACCCTTTAATCCACTCAGAACAATATCCATCATTCTTTGAAAAATGCTCGGTGCATTCTTCAACCCAAATGGCATTCTGTTAAATTCAAAATGACCCTGAGGAGTAGTAAAAGCAGTTTTTTCCTTATCATTTTTATCCATCAATATTTGATGGAACCCAGACGTTAAGTCCAATGTTGTAAAATACTTTGCAGTTCCCAACTGATCAAGTATTTCCGAAATATTTGGTATTGGATACGAATCCGATATTGTACAGTTATTTAACTTCCTATAGTCAATAACCATTCTCCATTTAGTTTTACCTGACGCGTCTGACTTTTTTGGAACTATCCACACAGGAGAATTCCAAGGGGACACAGAATTTTTTATTATTCCTTCTTGAGACAACTTCTCAATTTCTTTCTCAACTTCTTTTTCATGAATTTTAGGGTATCTATACGATTTTGTGTAAATCGGTTTACAACTTTCCTCAGTTCGTATCTGACATTTTATAATTTCAGTTGAAGTCAACCTTTCCCCTTGAACGATGAACAAATCAATATACGAAGTAATTAATTTTCTTATAGAACCTTGTTCTTCATCATTCAAATGCTCAAGCCTCAAAGACGCTTGAACTAAATCAACTTTCCTTTTTAGTTTCGAATCAGATTCATTCTCGAAAATGTTTATAACATTAACAGTTTTATTCTCTCTCCTGGTCAGGGAATCACTATGAAACTCACTGCCATTTTCATTCTCAGATACACTTTTATTTTTAGTCACGGCCAGGGAATCATTCTGAAACTCACTGCCATTTTTACCTTTAACCTTTTCATTTTTAACCTTTTTATTTCTCCTCTTGGTCAGGGAATCACTATGAAACTCACTGCCATTTTCATTTTTAACCTTTTCATTTTTTCTCTTGGTCAGGGAATCACTATGAAACTCACTGCCATTTTCATTTTTAACCATATTTTTATTTTTAATCTTTGTCATATTTTCATACGATTCTTCTTCGGAACCTACTGATTCTTCCATTATGAAATTTTCCAATGAATCGACTTTTAACATGTCGACTTCACTTAATTTTAATTCATCATTACTTTTGTTCACAATGCTCACTAGGCATTGATTTTTAACAATTTTACTTAAGCAGTTTGGTATAATGTACTTTTCGGATTCAGTTTTTTCAATTACTAAATCCGCACCATCCTCATAAGTTCCATTTACACTGACAAAACGAAAACATTCGCTCCTTGGTGGAATGTTCGCATTATCGAAATTTCTTAAGCGATAAGCTTTATTTTTTAATTTGAAAATATTTTCCTCATAGTCAATTTGGCAATTATTTGTTTTCAAAAAATCTATCCCCAATATACCATCAATATTTTTTAACATGTCGTTCGAGACGACATGGAAATCCCATTCAAAATTTTCGCAACAGCTTTTGTTTTCAGCAAGATTTTCGACAATACAAAATCTTACTGAAGAAAGACCTATACTTCGGACTTCCTTGTTTCCTATACCTAAAATGTTAATATATGTGCTTTTGTCAACTTCATTTTCATAAACGCATTGAGATTTAATAATGCTTATAGTAGCTCCAGTGTCTACAATCATATTGTACAAGGCATTTTTATATTTTATTACTACATGAGGGCTTTGATGAACCATGGAATACGCTGCCTCTGTGGCGATTCCTACTGTCGAAAATTTTTATTTTCGGAATTGTCACTATTGCAGTTTCTCGCAATATGACCTGGTTTTCTGCATTTAAAGCAGACAATTTTATTGTCTTTATTTTCACTATCTTTAGCAGAGTTATTCGTACTTTTTCCCTCCTTTTTATTTCTAAAGTAACATTTATTATCGGTATGCCCGACCTTTTTACAGATACCACATTTTATCTGTCCTGTGTTTACACTCATCAAATTTCTATTTGAAAAATCTGGTCGGTTATACTTTTTCTGATTCAGCAATCTTGCCTCTTCGTGTTGGGCAAAATTCGCTGCCTCGCTAAGGGTCTTAGGGTGACAATTGTTCACGTATGAACAAAGTTCCGGTTTCAACCCATTCATAAAAATATTCAAAATAACTTTATTTTCAATATACTCATGTATAATCTGTAATTGTTCCGGAGAAGCGGTACTTTCTTTTGCATCGCTCCCCAATTTTCTTGACAAGGTCTCCATATACTGTTCAAACTGTCTGACAGTATATTTACCCTGTTTGGCACTTATCAAATCTCTATAGAGACCTAAAGTGTTATTCGAATCTTTATATAATGAAATTAAGTATGATTTTAGTTCCGCCCAATTTTCTACAATTTTATTCTCTAAGATTTTCCTAGCGTTCCCTGTAATCTGTATCTTAATAAATTTAAAAATATATGGTTTTTGGCTTTCACTGGCTAGACCCACAGCGTCATCACAGCCAGACATGAAGCCATATAATTCCCTGGAGTCACTATTGAACTTCGGGATTAATTTTATAATAGTGTTTATATCTAATTCCCTATGGCCTGCATTTGCTCCGTTAGCAATAGAATTTTCATTTACACTACCACCGTTAGTAGTAGAATTTGGGTCTACACCTCCTGTAGCCATTTTATTATTTTTTTTTTTTTTATATTTGATCTGAATAAAAAGGACTTATTTTACTTTATATATTTTCCTGACTTAAGTAATTACAAGGCTTTTTCATTTGTACTTAATTAAAAATAACTTATCTTACGTCAAGATTACTGCTGTCATGCTCCGTTTCTTCCTCCCTTCCTTCTTTGTTTGTAGTTTTTGCTCGGCTGACGGTTCTCGGCTGACCGTTTCTTCCTTCTTTGTTTGTAGTTTTTGCTCGGCTGACGGTTCTCGGCTGACCGTTTCTTCCTTCTTTGTTTGTAGTTTTTGCTCGGCTGACGGTTCTCGGCTGACCGTTTCTTCCTTCTTTGTTAGTTTTATTCTTAACTTTTTCACTTTTGTCTTCCTTTTCCAGTTTTATTTCAATTTTAGTTTTATTTAAATTTTTTAATTTTCAATTTTTAGTTTTAATTTTAACTTTTTTTTTTTTTTTTTTTTTTTTTTACTTGTTGTCTTACTTTTTTAGTTTTATTTCAATTTTAGTTTTATTTCAGTTTTTAGTTTGATTTCACTTTTTAGTTTTAATTTTTACTTTTTTAGTTTTTGTCTTCCTTTTTTTTTTTTTTTTAGTTTTATTTCAATTTTTTAATTTTCAATTTTTAGTTTTAATTTTAACTTTTTTACTTTTTGTCTTACTTTTTTAGTTTTATTTCAATTTTAGTTTTATTTCCGTTTTTAGTTTGATTTCACTTTTTAGTTTTAATTTTTACTTTTTTAGTTTTTGTCTTCCTTTTTTTTTTAGTTTTATTTCAATTTTTTAATTTTCAATTTTTAGTTTTAATTTTAACTTTTTTACTTTTTGTCTTACTTTTTTAGTTTTATTTCAATTTTAGTTTTATTTCAGTTTTTAGTTTGATTTCACTTTTTAGTTTTAATTTTTACTTTTTTAGTTTTTGTCTTCCTCTTTTTTTTTTTTTTTTAGTTTTATTTCAATTTTTTAATTTTCAATTTTTAGTTTTAATTTTAACTTTTTTACTTTTTGTCTTACTTTTTTAGTTTTATTTCAATTTTAGTTTTATTTCAGTTTTTAGTTTGATTTCAATTTTTAGTTTTAATTTTAGTTTTTTCTTAATTTTACCGCTGCCACCAGTTTTATCTGTTACGTTTAAATGGGAAGTCAGTCTCAAGTTTTTTAATGATAAGCTCTAAAGCCAAGCCACCATAAGCCAACGCATACAAACACATATAAATGGTCATTACTTGCAGCCATGAAACGAATGTTTACATAGCGTCTCAAGTAACGAAGTATGGGATGATGAAATGTTCTTTACCGAAAAGATTCTTTGTTTACATTAACTGTGAACAAAGACGGTCTTAAACTTATTCGTTGAATAAGTTGCCTTTTAGCATTTCAGTTGTTTAAATGTTCTTTACCGAAAAGATTCTTTGTTTACATTAACTGTGAACAAAGACGGTCTTAAACTTATTCGTTGAATAAGTTGCCTTTTAGCATTTCAGTTGTTTACGATTTTTGGATACGTAAGCAGAATATGTTTTATAATCACAAGCAGAATATGTACTTTTGAGATGGTACGATATTCGTTTCATATTCCATAGAATAACAATTCTATTGCAAATATACATACTTTTGAGTTGGTATGTACATTCCTGGAATCATGTGATCAGATGCAATACATACATATTTTTGAGATAATATATACGTTTGCTAGATCAATATATATATATATTTATAAACATAAATAAGCCATCAGCTTAACAAGTGTGGACGTGTTTTATTTTAACTCCGTGCTATAAATTGAATTACTAAAATTGTTCGTAAAAGGTTTGTTCGGAATAGGTATTTTTGTGATATTTTCATTACCACATCAAGGAAAATGAAAATATGGACACAAATGATACCGATTTAATTCGAGGCTCTGCCTCACCGACTGGTGCTGGTCCTAGCACTGGTCTTAGGGTTGCGACCTTGAAGTCCGGCCTTGATTCTGGTAGGGGTGCTCAGCCTAATATTGGTGGTAAAAAGAAAAAGAAACTTAAGCCGTCAAAGGTCAGGCACAACCAGAGAATGCTTTGTTTGAAAATAATTAACAGACTAAGCCAACTCGATGGAACGAAGCTCTCCGAACGTGAGAGGGCGTCGCTATCATGGGCGAAAGGAGTCATTGAAGAACAGGACAAACTTTCGGCAATGCGCGCATCTGACAAACAGAGCGCTGTTTCGGCCTCGTCATCAAAGTCTGGTAAAAGGTTGCGCTCGCCTGACGAGAAACCTTTACCTAAGAGATCTAAGGTGACCGGCAACGTCTGGACTCATTGTCAGTCTTTTAGTGAAGTGGTGAAAGGTAACTTCGTTAGGGCTGTGATAAACAGGCAAAATGGGGATTGTAGTATTCCAAGGGACAAGTGGAGTTTAGTTGAAACTAAACTAAATGAAATCTACTATAGGCTTCTTGAGAGTATGCCTGATTTTCTCCCTACTACTGTCAACGCAGGTTGGTATCAGGGGCGAGTAAAACTCGCTGCTTTTGGGAACGAAAGATCCGCAGCCGTGTTTAAGGTTGCCATTAGCCAAGTGGGAGAGTTATGGCCTGGAGCCAGACTGGACGTTGTGGAAAAACATGATATCCCCTCGCAACCCAGAGCTCATGCATGGATCCCAATGGCTACAAGTGACACTGCGGTGATTCTAAAGATGATAAAAGTCTGCAATCCTGACCTTCCAACTCAGAATTGGCAAATTGCCAGATTGGGTGAGATGGAGGGCGCTCGTCGTCAAGCAGTGGTCTTGGTTAATGCGGAATCGCTTCCGCTTTTAGTCAGGACTGACGGCATTATTAGATTTGGCTTTTTTCATATAAGAGTCAATGTCTACAAGGGCGACCAGAAGCCTATTTTGGACGCAGACAAGCCAGTGGCAGAGTCGGCTGGGGAGGAGAATCTGGAAAAGGTTGATATTCAGCTGACCGATTCTAGGCTGATGGGAGATGTATCTGGCATTTTCGAAAACGAATCTGGTAACGAATGTGACCTCTGTGATGGCACGAAGGATAAAGCTGATGCCACGATGGATGACATTCAGGACGAGGCCCATGCAGTGAGGAATTCGGAGAGTTCTGTTGCCTCCGATTCAGAACAGATGGGACACATATCTGGCTTATTCGAAACCGAATCTGAGGACGGATGCGACCTCTATGATAACACGGAGGATGAAGCCAATAACACGGTGGTGGAAAGGATGGTGGAAAAAAAGCAAGATGTTGCGGTTCCTACAAATAAACCTACATCACTGTAAGGCAGCCTCAGCTGCACTATTGCTGCGCCTGAAGACAGGAGCAGTTGACTTGGTTTTTATCCAAGAGCCCTGGGTGCGGGGTGGCAGGGTTTGCGGATTGAAGACCCCTGGGCTTAAGTTGATGGTTGCCAAAGGTGAGGGCTCACCAAGAGCCTGCAAATTGGCGAAAAATGGCTTAAATATATTCTTTTTATCAACTTTTAGTGATATGGATGTTACAGCGGCTAGCTTAGAGCTTCATGGGAAATCTATTTGGCTCGCCTCTGCGTATTTTCCTAATCCGGGGCCAATACCCCCGGAGAAGGTTGGCGGTCTGATTCGGGAGTCTGAATCTAGGGGACACCAGTTACTAGTGTGCTGTGATGCTAATGCACATCATTCGATATGGGGAAGTACAGACACAAATGATAGAGGCGAATCACTTTTGGAGTTTTTGTTAAGCACTAACCTGTATATTTGTAACAAGGGTAGTGAACCAACTTTCGTTACAAGTACGCGGCAAGAGGTTCTTGACGTAACACTTGTATCAGATACATTGTCTGATAGAATTGATGACTGGAGAGTTTTGGAAGAGCATTCTTTCTCAGATCATCGCTACATTGAGTTTTTACTCAGGGAGCGTGCCCCGGTTGAGATAGTCTCTAGAAATCTGAGAAGAACAAACTGGGTGAAATATAGGGAGACTTTTTCTTTGCTTTTGGATGAAGTACCCCTATCTGAACCGCATAGTTTAGCGGAAATTGACTGTCTGGTTGACCATATAACAAATGTTTGTAATAGGTGCCTGGATGCGTCTTGCCCTTCTGCAAAGCCTAGAGGGAAAAAAAAAGCCACCTTGGTGGTCAAATGAGTTGCAGACGAGCAGAGATACCTGCAGAAAGCTCTTTAATAAGGCTACATTTTCAAGAGCGGACGAGGACTGGTCTGCATACAGGCTGCAACTTAAGAGTTATAAAAAGATGATCAGAAATGCAAAATGTGATTCTTGGAAAAACTTCTGTGGAAACATAGAAGACGTTTCTGAGGCATCCAGGCTGCGCAAGGTTCTGGCTTCTTCTCCTTGCACCCTGGGATACCTGAAAGATCCTAATGGGGTGTGGTCTTCCTCCAGTGGAGGAAACAACTCCTTTTAAACACGCATTTTCCGGGCAATTCCATGACGCCGTTTCAAGCTTTGGAACGTTCTGACGTCCAAGCATCTGAAATTGCATCGGAAATAATAAATATGCCAACATTAATCTGGGCGATAAAAAGCTTCAGGCCCTATAAATCCCCGGGACCTGATGGTATAATCCCGGCTGAGTTGCAGCAAGTGTTGGACTATATAGCCCCGTTGCTGTATAATCTATACACAGCATGCATCAACTGGTCGTATATTCCTTTAAAATGGAGGGATATCAGGGTCGTATTTATCCCGAAGGCTGGGAAAAGTTCCCACACAGCTCCGAAGGATTTCAGACCAATTAGTCTGTCTTCTTTTTTGTTAAAGACAATGGAACGAATGATAGACTCATATTTGCGTAGAGCGATTGACCCGAGGTTGCTTTCGACAAAGCAACATGCATACAGCAAGGGACGATCAACGGAAACAGCTCTTCATGAGCTCGTACCATCGAGAGATCGCTTTCGGTAAAGGAGTACACTATGGTGGCCTTTCTTGATATTGAGGGGGCTTTTAATAATGTCATCCCAGAATCGATAATATTGGCATTGTCTGGTCTGGGAGTAAAGTGTGAAATCGTTTTTATGGTGGAAAACCTACTTGCCAATAGACGTATAACGTCTGAATTGGGCGCGACCGTCATATCTCGATTTGTCAATAGGGGCACACCACAAGGAGGTGTTCTTTCGCAGCTTCTTTGGAACCTGGCACTGAATTCAATGCTACTATCTCTAGAAGCACGTGGTTGTCATGTTGTCGCATATGCTGACGATGTCGCGATAGCGGTAACGGGGAAGCATCTGCCAACATTGCGGGACATTCTTCAGGGTTCTCTGATAGATTTGTCTAACTAGGCAAGAGACTGTGGTCTAGGAGTTAATCCAAGTACAACAGAGCTTGTTTTGTTTACAAGGAAAAAAAAGATTCCTGCTTTTGATCCTATTTCTTTGGACGGTACTGAAATCGTCTTCTCAGATGGAGCCAAGTATCTTGGAGTATTTCTAGATAGGAAGTTGAATTTCAGGCGTAATATTGAGGAACGGGTGAGAAAAGCAACGATTGCTTTATATTCCTGTAAAAGGGCCATTGGAAAACGATGGGGTTTTAGCCCTCAAGTCGTTCATTGGATCTATACAGCAGTGGTGCGTCCAATTTTGCTGTATGGAATCATTGTCTGGTGGCCTGCTTTAGCAACAAAAGCGAACTGTGTCCTTATCACGAAGGTACAGAGAATGGCGTCAATGTGCATCACTGGTGCTCTTCGTACTACACCTACGGCTGCATTAGAAATCCTCCTTCACCTGATACCCTTGGACATATTGGGTAGGCAGTAGAGTTTTTCACGGGAATTCCCGGGACGGGATTTCCCGGGAATTCCCGTAAATTTTCGATCCCGAAATCCCGGGAAATAGAGCGGGAATTCCCGGGAATTTTTATTTCTTTGAAATTTTATATTTTTTTGACTTCTAATGATTATTTCGCATGTTATATTTCAGAAATTTTATTAAAATTCTTGATAATTGATGGCAGAAACGTACGCAGGGACCAGGACGGCTTAAAAAGTATTCCAAGAGAGACCTTCAAACTAAGTCTCACAATATCTAAATCACTCTTATAAATTTTTGTTGAAATTTACCCACTTTATTGTAGGTAACTGTTCTCCTACAATAATGTGGGTAAAAATACTCTATTTGTTTAAATTTCAACACTTGCACACAAAGTGTGTACAATTAATAAACATTTTGTGTTTACAGCTAGAAATTTCTCTAGCATTAGAAATTTCTCTAGCATTAGAAATTTCTCTAGCAGGGCCATTCCAGAAAATTTAGCCCAAATTTTAGTCATTTTTGGAAATGGTGTCTCAGATTAATTTGAACCTTGACACATAGATAGCCCTCATAAATATGATATATGTACCATATATCGTTTTTTTACATTTGGTGTATTTAACGAATTATGGCGGGTCAAAGATGAACTTTTTAAGCAAAAGTAAGAAAAATACATCACGTTTAAAGAGCTGTAACTTCTTAACCAATGACCCGATTTTCACAAATTTAGGCTCATTTGAAAGCTGGAGTTCTTCTTTTTACTTTATATTTTTAAAATAACGCAGTTTTTTTTACAGAAACGATGCAAAAATGCAAAAACATTTTTTCTTTTCGAATATTTAAAAAAACACATCTTCGATTTTTTTTTTAAAAATTCTGGTGAAAAATAATAATGTTTTGTATAACATATTCAAAATTCAGAGTGGGATCTCCATGGGATCAAAAAATATTCTGTTTAAAGTACGAGGTTCTCATATTTTTCCCTTAGAAAATTTAAATTTCTAATGTTTTGAATATTTTTCAAAATTTTAATAGTATAATTTTCTTTGAAAATTTAAATTTTTATATTGAAGAAACATAAAATTTTAATTTTCTAAGGTAAAATTTAAAAACTTCGTACTAAAACCAGAATATTTTTTGATCCCATTGGGATCCCACTCTGAATTTTGGATATGTTGTACAAAACAGTATTGTTTATCACCAAACTTTTTTTTAAAAAAATCGAAGATGTGTTTTTTTAAATATTCGCAAAAAAAAAATGTTTTTAAATTTTTGCAACACTTCTGATAAAAACCGTATGCTTTTGAAAATATTTCCTAAAAGAAGAAGAATTAAGCTTTCATATGAGCCATTACTTGTGATAATCGGATTACTAGTTAAAAAGTTAGAGCACGTTACACGTCATGTATTTTTCTGACTTTTGCTAAAAAATTCGAACTTTGACCCGTGATAATTTGGAAACTACAGCAAATTTTGAAAATCCAAAAATGCAACATATCTCATATAAACGTGTATATCTATGAGCCAAATTCTCAGTGGCGTCCAGAGGCATGTTTCCGAACAGTGGGGCGAAAATTTTTGGAATTACCCAGCATTAAACAAAAAGTGTGTAATATTAAAATATTTATGTTTAAAAATGCATTCCAATGTGCCTAAAAATGGACCCAATATGTCCAAAATTGCATATTGAATTTTTCACAATAAAAACTTAATAAATAAAACCAAGAATTTTTTTACAATTTTTATTTTTTGTTTATATGTAAATACAATAGTTAAATAAACTGTAAACTATAATTTAAAAGGACTAAAGTTTTTTAATAAATTACTTAAGATTAAAAAACTAAACAAGAAGTGATAAAAATTACTAGCAATATTAATTAGCACTTTATGTAAATGATGACATATTTTAAATAATTACATTAATTTTTGAACATTATTTAAATTAAAAAAAATTCTTAATAAAACCTCTTTAGTTTGTAAATTCTAGAAGTTGATAATTTTTGTCGTTACTTCTTGCTTCTTTATAAAAGTACTTAGATGTTTTTTTGATGCATCAGTCTCTGAAAATACAAGATAAAAAATAGTAAAATTTAAATATTTTGACAAATACATTACAATTATTTTCATCACTTAAATACTTACAATCGCAATAAACAGGGAATAATAACCAATAACCATGGAATCAACATTTTGGCTTCATTTGCCCTTATACCATCTGCAAATATTTAAAAATGTTAACATTTCTTCTTTATAAATTATTAGAAAAGAGATATTTTTCTATAGACAAATTATTAAAATTTGATATATTTTTTCCATAGAAAAATTCTAAAAATCTGATATATTTTTTCTAAAGAAAAATTCTCAGAATCTTAGATATTTTTTCTATTGAAAAATTCTCAAAATCTAAAAAAAAAAATTCTACAGAAAAATTCACAAAACAAAGATATTTTTAAATTATTTGAATCTGACAATGAGATATTTTTTTATATAGAAAAATTTTCAGAATCTGATATATTTTTTTACACAAAAACTTTCAAAATCTGAGATATTTCTTCTATAGAAAAAATCTTAGAATCTGTCATATTTTTTTTTATAGAAAAACTCTCAGAATCTCATATATTTTTTCTATAGAAATAATCTTAGAATCTTAGAAATTTTTTCTATAAATGAATTCTCAGAATCTGAGATATTTTTTCTATAGAAAAATTCTTAAAATATTTTTTCTATAGAAAAATTCTCTGTGATATTTTTCTATAGAAAAATTCTCAGAAACTGAGTTGTTTTGTATAGAACAATTCTCAGAATCTGAGATACTTTTCTATTGAAAGTTTCTAAGAATCTGAGATATTTTTACATAGAAAATTTCTCAGAATGTGAGATATTTTTTATACCGAAAAATTCTCAGAATCTGAGATTTTTTTTACAGAAAAATTATCAGTATCTGAGATATTTTTTTTTAGAAAATTTATCAGTATCTGAGATATTTTTACATAGAAAATTTCTCAGAATGTGAGATATTTTTTATACCGAAAAATTCTCAGAATCTGAAATTTTTTTTACAGAAAAATTATCAGTATCTAAGATATTTTTTTTTAGAAAATTTCTCAGTATCTGAGATATTTTTTATAGAAAAATTATAAGAAATTGAAATATTTTTTCAATAGAAAAATTCTCCGAATCTGAGATATTTTTTCTTAGAAAAGTTTCTAGAATCTGAGAACCAATCCCGTGGCACTTTTTCTATAGAAAAATTCTTAGAATCTGAGATATTTTTTCTGTTGAAAATATTTCAGAATCTTGGACATTTTTTCTAAAGAAAAATTCTCAGAATTTGAATTTTTTTCTATAATAAAAATTCTCGAAATCTGATACACTTTTTCTGTAGGAAAATTCTCGAAATCTGAAACATTTTCCTGTAAAAAAATACTCAGAATCTATGACTTTTATCAATAGAAAATTTCTCAGACTCTTAGAAGATATTCAGAGATTTTAAAAAATTTTTAAAATCTTATGAATTTTATCAAAGATATTTTTGTAAAGGATTATTCTGAGAGTCCGAGGCGTTTTTATTGTTAAAAAGAGATTGCTGTACTTACATTTCTGATTTTAAACGGCCACATATTTATCTTAAACATGACGAATTAATGCTATAAATTTATAAAAATCATAATGCATAGATTGCATTTATTCGTAGCTTTGAATGTTCACTTCACTCTCGCTTTTAAGATATGTATATAATTCCTTTTTTATAGCATTTTTTTATAGCATTTTTCTTGTTACCAGTTCTCAGTTAGGTTAAAATTATTTAAAATGAACTGTAAATAAAAATTGGAAAAATAAATAAAAACTGATCATTGGATCAAATTATTATTATTAAAAAAAAAAAAAAAAAAAAAAAAGGGGGCCCCTGTAAGCTAGTTGGTAGCGTGCTAGCCTATGAAACAGGGGGCCGTGGGTTCGATTCCCACCAAAAACCCTTGGTCGATTTCGCTACAACGAGACGACAGTCATTGTTACCAGTTCTCGGTTAGGTTAAAATTATTTAAAATGAACTGTAAATAAAAATTGGAAAAATAAATAAAAACTGATCATTGGATCAAATTATTATTATTATTATAGCATTTTTCTTTGCGCTGCTTAATTTTAGTAAGGAATGCCGCAAACTTTCTGATATTTTTATTTTTCTTTTAATTTTTATGTATTTGACAATTTAAATTATTTTTTTTATATTACGCATTTAATGCTTAATATCAGAAATCAAACACAAAATGAGCTAAAACACCTCAATTCAACCGAGGAGTTGACCGCACCCCCTCCAAATTTAATGAAATTAAGTACTGGGGTTTACTTTAACAAAAAAGAGATTTTGCCAATTTTTCAGGCTTCTGGTGATTCGAGTATTCGAGATATGAGGTCTTGAAAATTAACAAAATCGTATATATTTGACAAAAGTGTTCCGAGATAAATAAAGATAACTCGAAAAGTAAAAACACTACAGGTCTCAGTCAGGTTGCAAATAATAGGTAATGAGACAGCCTTTAAAATGGCATTCCCCAAGATTTTTTTTGAAAAAGGTCAAAGGTCATTGATTTTAACCTTCATTTTTGGAGAGCTATATCTCAAAAAACGATATTTTTAAAATTTTGGAAAAAATATATGTTGTTAAGAATCACCTATACTACTTAAGTTTAAATTTTCAGGATGGAGTCTTCATTGGAACTTTTTATATTAATAGAAACATTGTGACAGGAAAGAAAAAGCGGTGTAATTTCCCTTAGAAAAAAAAAATATTTTTTTGTCTTTGAAATTCTGGTACCAAAACTCATTTTTCTGAATGTTTTTGACGTGCTGAGTCCAAATATGACCTGTGAACTGGTCTATCGTTATTACTTTTCAAGATATATGCACCTAAATGTTCAAAAAAACACAGCAATAGCATTTGAGCAATTTTTACACATTTATGTGCTGATATCTTGAAAAGTAATAGCGATAGACCAGTTCAAAGGTCATATTTGAACTCAGAACGTCAAAAACATTCAGAAAAACGAATTTTGGTACCAGAATTTCAAAGACAAAAAAAATATTTTTTTTTCTAAGGGAAATTACACCGCTTTTTCTTTCCTGTCACAATGTTTCTATTAATATAAAAAGTTCCAATGAAGTCTCCATCCTGAAAATTTAAACTCAAGTAGAGTAGGTGATTCTTAACAACACATATTTTTTCCAAAATTTTAAAAATATCGTTTTTTGAGATATAGCTCTCCAAAAATTAAGGTTAAAACCAATGACCTTTGACCTTTTTCAAAAAAAATCTTGGGGAATGCCATTTTAAAGGCTGTCTTATTATCTATTATCTGCAACCTGACTGAGACCTGTATTGTTATTATTTTTTGAGTTATATTTATTTATCTCAAAACACTTTTGTCAAATTTTTACGATTTTGCCAATTTTCAAGACCCCATATCTCGGGAAGAAAAACTACCAGAAGTCCAAAATTTTGGCACTATGATTTTTTTGTAAGGGCCCAACTATATTCCAAGTTTCATCAAATTCGAAAGGGGTAAGGTCAAAAATGCTACTTTTTTCGGTTGAATTGAGGTGTTTTAACTCAATGTGTAATTTTAAAAATTTTGTGGTTATTTTTCTTCGAATATATTTATCAACACACCAAATACTATATAATGTGCGTAATTTTAAAATTTTTGTGTGTAATAAGGAGTTTTAAACACTTGGTGCTTAATTTTAGGCGTTGTGTGTTATTTTACATAAAGATTTACCCACTTGATAGTAGTAATTTTACAATGACTTTTTAGAGTGTGTAGGATATAATTATCAGAACCTGATACTTCTTTTAGAAGCTGAAAAATTTCTTTCTGAGACCTGCATTGGAAAAAATTGCAGTATGATTTTTTGTTTCTATAGAAAATATTTATGTCTCTGGACATGATTTTTTTCAAATCGATAAATTGATATAAAATCTGTGTAAGTAATGACTCTGACATTAACGGGGTTTTCTTTAAGAAACCAGAAATTTAATTTTTTTTTAAAAATTTTTTTGGGTAAATTTTCTTATTTCATTTCTCTGAAACAGTTACATTCAGAGCCATATTTCAAAAATTCCTCTGAATAAGTTTCATATTGTTTTATAGGCAAAACGTTGAAAACCAATTGTAAAAATTAACTGACAATGAGACGAATTAGAATAAATGATGAATTACACTGTGCTACAAAAAAATCAAATATACTTTTAAAATGAGGTAGTTAAGGTTGTAGGTCTCGTCGAAAAGATCACAAAAATGCCCATAAAACTTGCCAGACACCCTCAAATTTTAAAGTTATTGTCAAAAAACGATTTTTTGGGACTTTTCTTACTAAACCACGTGTAACTTATACATTTTTTAACCGATTTTCAATTTTTCAACTGTTTTGGTTAGAAGAAGGATAGGGATTTTCATGTGTGTTAATTGGTCCATACATATAAGAAAGATATGTATTGATTTTTTCAACCATATCTAATTTTTTGTTATTTTTTGAAAATTTTTTGAGTTTATCAATTTTTCTCTGTTATAGTTTGTTCAACAACATTTATATTTATATACGTATTCTTAAAGAAAATTTAATTGTGAATACGATGAGCTTTATTTCGAAAAAATCGGATAACAATTGACAGAGTTGTGATAATTTTTCTAAAAAAGAAAATTAAGATTTTGCTTGAAATTGCCGTTCGGATTACCCAGGCAAAAAAAAAATTAAAAAAAACGAACATACTAAGAGGTGGCGTATCATTATTTTTAAGGTTTTTGGCCTCCTGAATTCGAATTTGACCTTGAATTTGCGCTATCTTATTAAGTTTTTGATATATCAGTTTATGTTAAATATCTCAAAAACCTGACGAAATAGAGTAATTTAAAGGCCAGATTCTGATTTAGAGCGCCAAAAACCTTTAAAAATATTGTACATGACCTCTCATGATAAATTTTTTTTTTTTTTTTGCCAGGGATATCTGAACGGGATTTCCTGCAAAATCTTAATTTTCTTTTTTAGAAAAATTATCACAACTCTGTCAATTGTTATCCAATTCCTTCGGGATAAAGCTTATCGTATTCAGAATCAAATTTTGTTTAAAAATACGTTTATAAATATAAAGGTTGTTAAGCTAACTATAGCAGAAAAAAATCGATAAACTCGAAAAATTTTCAAAAAATAACAAAAAAATTAGATTTTATAGAAAAAAATCAATAAATATCTTTCTTATATGTATAGACCAATTCACACACATGGAAAGCCCCATTCTTCTTCTATCAAAGACAGTTAAAAAATTTAAAATCGGTTGAAAATTTTCTGAATTACAAAAGGTTTAGTGAGAAAAGTCCCAAACAAACGTTTTTTGACAATAACTCTAAAATTTGAGGGTGTCTGGCAACTTTAATGGGCGTTTTTGTGATCTACTCGACAAGACCAACAACCTATACTGTGTCACATCAGAAGTATTTTTTCACTGTAGCACAGTGTTATTATTATTGAAACAGATAAAACGATGTGAAATATATAAAAATACTTTTAAAAGACTTTAACATATATGGGCCGTTTTTTTTATAAAAACTTTGCCCTTATTTTCTTGAAACTATTTTTTTTTGTTAAAAAACACCTAAATAAGATTTTTATGGTGTTAATAAACATTATAATTAGTGTAATCGCATTCATAAGATCTTTATATATTTTTTTTGACCAAAAAATTTAGTTTTTAGTTTTTGCGGGAATTCCCGGGATCCCGGGAAACTTAAAAATGAATCCGGCTTTCCCGGGAAATGAAAAATTCCGGGAAAAGAAAAACTCTAGTGGGCAGTATGCGGCTGCGTCGGCAATTCGACTTAATAGCACGCTGCAATGGAGGAGCAGCGATTGTGGCCATACCACAAAATGTGGACTGTGCTCCCTCTTTGAGCCTCTTTTAGCGCCACTTTACCACTATGATACCATCCAGGGAGTCTTGGATGGGGGATACTCCGGGTAGTGGAGCTACCATAAATTTTTACACAGATGGATCGAGGCTGCACGAACAAGTGGGCTTTGGAGTCTATTCGGAAGAGCTTGGGTTGAGCCTGGCTCGTAGATTGCCAGATCATTGCAGTGTTTACCAGGCAGAGATGCTGGCAATAAAGGAAGTGGCTGACTGGTTGAGCTGCAATGTCTTGTCTACAACCGCAGTCAACATCTATACTGACAGTCAAGCCGCGGTCAAGTCCCTGGATTCAATGTTTCTGAAAACAAGATCTGCCCTCAACTGCCGCACGTCTTTAAATGAGATGGCCAAGCAGTTTAACATACGACTCATATGGCTCCCAGGGCACAGAGACATTCCAGGGAATTGCAAAGCCGATGAGCTTGCAAGACTAGGAACTACCTTAGAGGTTCCAACAGAATTGGAATGTGTTGGTATGCCTCTAGAAACTTGCAAGCAAAGCCTACGGCTTTGTTCTGTGACGGAGACTAATCAAAGATGAGCAAATGGATGGACGTGTGAGACAACACGACTGATTTGGCCTTCTCTTAATCAGGGGCGCACAAGTGAGCTGATATCGCTTCCAAGAGGATAGATTTCGACGGTGGTTTCTATAATTACCGGACACTGTCTTATAGGGAAGCACGCAGAGCGGTTAAATGTGCCGTCGAATGACTTTTGCCGAAGTTGCATGGATGAGGAGGAGTTGGAAACTATCGAACACTTTATTTGCCATTGCCCGGCACTTTCTGGTCAGAGACTTGCTTCACTTGGATCTAGGGAGCTGTACGATCTTTCTGATTTGTCGGATGTCAAAATTCAACATCTAAGGAGTTTTATAAGGGAAACCAATTACGGTCCCGTGGTATCACAATGGACCTCAGAGTCTACATGTGTTGACGTAAAACGTCAGCAGCCACTTACAACCTAACCTAACCTATTGCGGTTGCCACAACCTTCCTCGTTTTTCCTTGATTTACCCTTTTACTCTTTCAGTCTTAGACATGTCTTAAACATAGAAAAAAACTTTTTCAGAACCACAGAAGTTTTTGATATGGAAAAAATCACTAAATCTGAGAATTTATCTAAGCGAGGAATTTTTGTAAATATAGGAATTTTTTGGTGGGAAAATTGCCTAAGTATTTGAAAATATATATGAAAGTGTAGCAGAATCTGAATATTTTTCTACAGCAAAAATATTATAAATTCTAGAAATGCCTCAGAACCTTAATTTTTTTTTATTGGGAAAATGTGTCAGAATAATAAATTTTTTCTTTAAGTAAATGACTCAGAAAAATTTCAAAATCAGGAAACTTTTTTTGGAATAAACAGGTCTGAAATGTAATATATTTTCAATT
Organism: Pegoplata infirma; assembly: GCA_963921195.1. Lineage (NCBI taxonomy): Eukaryota > Metazoa > Arthropoda > Insecta > Diptera > Anthomyiidae > Pegoplata > Pegoplata infirma. The sequence continues at coordinate 173,379,479 of OY992537.1, forward strand.
GGAAAATTATTTCAGAATTCGGGCCTTTTGCTAATAAAATAAATGCTTTAGAATCTGAGAATTTCTTGGGTGGACACTTTTCAAAATATTAAATATTTTCTTAAGTTCAAAGACCTTTTCAAATTTGGAAATGTTTGTTTAGAAAAAATCAAAACTAAGCGACAAAAAACGTTGCCTAATGATTCAAATCCGACCTAAGGTATCCTGCAAAAAAATTTTTGAGTAAAAAAAATCTTTCGCCCTCCAATCCAAGAGCCGGATCCACGCCTGACTACATATCAAATTAAAATATAATGAATGAAGAGTTTATAGATATAAAGGTTCTCATAAACTTCTATTTGGCAACACTTATCTCTAAATTGTAGAGCCAATACCTTAACCACGGACTAATACAGTTTCGACATAAATGACAGGTGTCAAAAAATTAGTTCTGAACCATATGGTTAATATTTTCAAATTATTCTACGAATTAGGTTAGAAAGAGAATTAGGTTAGAAAAAATAGATGCCAGATCGGTTTTTGTTGTTTCACTCACTCCTAAGTAGTAGAAAGTGTTGCCATGTTAGCGTAAAACGGACTAGAAACCACTCTGTTTTATCCTAAAATCTGTTTTATCCTAAAATCTGTTTTATCCCTAACTCTACTGTCGAGTTTGTTTATAGTCTGTGCCTTAACATTGCGCAAAACGAGAAATTGGTGTATTTGTACCCATATGTATATAGAGATATTGATGCTTATAATATTGTTGTTGCTGTTATTTTTTGGTAATGATGGTGGTTAAATAGTGTTTGTATTTTGCGGCTATTTAGTATCCCGAGTAAAAATAAACATATATAACAATATATAACCAGATGCAAACATAATAAATCATATATGATTATACATCGCGTGAGATATTTTCAAAATTTTTTAAATGCAGTCATATTTAGTTACATATAATTCAATCATGATTCGGATTAAAAGGTGTACGTTTGATATAATTATATAAAATTATATGAGGGTCAATACAAAATTTGTTTTTCTGTATAATTTAATATAAAATTATATATATCCTATTCTGTTCCATATATAACACTATATGTTTCCATTTAACCAACAATTTTCTAAGTTTTTAAGGCAAAGTATGAGAAACTTTTTAAAATGTTCCTAAACATTTCCTTGTTAGGGTTATGTATATCACCTATCTGGTTCGAAGCGTACCCGAACATTTTTTTGTTTAAGAAAATTATATGTTTGGTGAATGTATCGTTGACCTGTGGTGTGTCTCAACCCAAACCAAAAAACACCAGGATTTTACATGTTTTTATTCAATTAGATCTAATTAGATCCACTAATATATGTCAATGTCTGGTCAAAACTCGGATGAAATCAAATCATATTTTATACAAGTTGATCTTTTTTAATGCAAAAACATCCACCATTATTCGGACTAAATTGCGTATAAATATATATTGTGTTATACATCATTATGTATTGCATCATATAAAAATTTTTACTCGGGATTATTAGTCAAAATGTAGTGCGTTTTTTTCGGCTGCTATTTTTTTTTTGTGTGTTGCATTTAAATGTTTTACAAAAACCAAGTGGTTTTGCTGCATTTAATGGCAATTTATAGCTATTTATTTTGTATACCATAAATTTCAAAATTATGTTTTATTTTTTTTTTTTAAATTCTAAAACAACCAAAAAAATATTACAATGAGTAATAAGAATCAACTTATTAGAAAAAAAGGCAATTAAAGCACACACAGGAAGCAGATTAAATTTAAGTTGCTTTTTTGTCTGTTTCCATAGCCAAATCGATGCCACCAAACTATTAGTATCTGGTTGTGCCAACCAATTAGTTTTCCCATCAACTTATTCTCGACTCGTGCATTACAAACATACCAATTACACTGTGCTACACCAAAAATATGCAGGGGTTCTCATATAAAAATTCGGGTTGGTTGGAGTCCATAGAGTACTGATATACTCATAGTTTTTCTGGATCACTTCGTTAAGTACGTTTTTTATTGGCAAATGTGTTGGAAAACGGAAATTCTTAAATTACAATTTTAAAAAATTATTACTTTGTTAGTTTGCAACCGATTTTCGATTTTATGGATTTGTTTTAAAGGTATAGGTCTTACCTTTCAAACAAAACAAAAATATTAAAAATCGATCAAGAATTGGCTGAGCTACGATCGCTTAAGTAAAAGAAAACCGAATTTTTTGAAAAATTCGTCATATTCTTTACACTCTAAGTTGAAAGTGAATCATTAAACAATTTTTTTGAATTTTTTGTAAAAAAGTATAGTAAAGTGGCTTTCCAAAACACTAAAAAACATAACAATCGGTTAAAAAATGAATGAGTTATGCTAAGTTTTGTGATAGGGCATTTTTAATTTTTTTCAGAAACGCTTGTAATTCAAGCATTATTCATAAATCTTGTTACTAGTAGTAATTTTATGCGCATATGCATATAAAATAGAGATGGGAACGTAATTAGATTTGTGCGTGATTCACACATGATCAGAAGTGAGCGTGATTGAAAATTAATTTTACTCACGTGGTTGTTAGTGTGTGTCAGTGTGAGTGGAATAAAAAAATGGGCGTGTCAGTTACTTCCAAATCCTATTTATAATTTTTTGGGTTTGTTTAAAAAATATCAGTGTTACTTCTTAAACAAAAAAATATTGAGAATAGGTTAAAAACATGCTAAGGTGCGCTTGTTTAAGTAAAAAACCTTTTTTGAAGAGTTATACCTGCAACATTTTTATGACAGAAAAAGCTGTGCGCTTGCAAACATGTTTTTTTAAAACGAAATTGCTAAAATTGTGGGATCATTTGATGGAAATTTTACCTGTTTATAAATATACATGTGAGGCATTCCACACCAAATGTTCAGTGAGAATAAAATTGTGTACCAAAATTTTTCAATGGGTCCCGGTAAAAAGTTTTTTATATAACTAGGGTGAGATTTCCATGCAAATGCATGTTTTTGTCGAAAGCCTAAAAACGATATCGACCAATTATCTTTCCGAATCAAGAGATTTGCATTAAATGGCATCGATTTGTTTTCGCATATTTTGCATATTTTGGTGAAAATACATATTTTTGCATATTTTGATTTTAAATGCATATATTGTGCATATTTCGAACTCTTAAGTGCATATTATTGCATATTTTGGCATAAATTAGCAAAAACACAAATTGAAATTAATTTTTTTCAAAAACTATTTTAAATTTTTAAAATTTATTTTGAAAATCAGAAAAATTACTTTTTTTTCTTCTTAATTTTTTTTATAGATTTTCTTAATTTTTAAAAAAATATTGCTAGACAAACATCTAATCTTTAAAAATAAAATTACAAAAAAAAAACAAAAGTGGCCGGATTTTTCATAAATTGACTTTTTTAAAAAATGGAAAATTTCAGAACGGGTTCTGAAAATTTTCCAAAAAAATTTTAATCGATAGCCGATACAAAACTATACAAGAATGTAAATTTTTCTTCTGTGATAGCTAGTTTAATAAGAATTTATACTGTGATATTTTTTTTTAATTATATTTTTTTACATTTGTTTTGTTAAATATTATTTGTGTTTTATGTTGTGTAAAACTAAATGTGTGTTTTTTACTATAAATGTGAATAATTGACGAAAAGATTATATCTAATAAAATATCCCTGATGATGTTGGGAATCTCCAACGAAACGTCGGAAAAAACTATGGAATAATCTTTTTATTTACATACATAAATACGTGACTTTGATAAGCCCGTTTTAGAAATTTCTAAAAATCATAACAAGTAAATTTTTGAGATTTTGGTGCATTTCGTTTTTATTTGATATATATTTAAACAAGGCAACTTGACACAAACTTGACCATTTTTCCAATATTTAACCACGCCTCCTAAGCCCAGTTTTTGAAAAATTGAACAACAAAAAACGTAATTTTCTTAGCTCCATATATGAGGCATTCCACACCAAATGTTCAGCAAAAAAAAAAAGTTGTGTCGTGTCAATATGAAATCATTTTCAAAGTATTCGCTCTTAGGGTACTATTAAATAACAAAAATAAAATTTAAGTTTTTTCAAAAAGTGGGCCTCGTAGGCGTGGTCAAAAATTGAAAATATCTAACTTTTTTGTCTGAGCATCTTTACTTCAATATTTATGCAAATTAAATGAAACACAGTAAAGTCTTAAAGACAAAAGCTGTTTATAGATTTTTGAATGGGCTATCAATTAAATGGGCTATCAATAAAAGCTGAATGGGCTATCAATAAAAGCTAAGAAAATGAAAATTGGAACATTTTCAGAAGAAGTTCTGAATTTTTTAAATTTAAACTTAAACTTTATTTATCAAAAAACATGCCGCAATTTTATTTGTTTTTTATTTTTTTAAAAAAAGTTAAAGGAATTTTCTATCTGATCTGAAATTTTTAGAGATGCGTTTTGCCTTGTTTTCGAAAAATCAAAATTCAAAAATTGCAACACGCTTATTTTATACAATAATGGTATTTAAAACGTGTGCGTATGAGTAATATCAATATTTAAAAAATATTTTAAGAGGCGATGGTAGCGTGAGTGAGTTTTTAATAACGATTACGCACGCTTATGAAAGAAAAAATTTAGTCACGCACGATATTTTATTTTGCTCACGCTCATTCACGCACACGTGAGTAGAAAAAAATAAGTTACGGTCACGATGTTCACGTGAGCGTGAGTAAAATAAAATATCGTGCTTGAATATTTTTTTTCTTTCATTAGCGTGCGTGATCGTGAATAAATACTCAGGCAAAAAAGTTTGATATATTTAATATTTGACCACGCCTACAAGGCCCACTTTTTGAAAAAAACTTAAATTTTTTTTTTTGTTATTTATTAGTACCCTAAGAGCGAATACTTTGCAAATGATATCCCATTGAAACCACTATGGTTTTTCTGTAGTGGAACAGTTGGTGTGGAATGCCTCACATGGCTATCCATACAACCCATTTAAAAATTTCCATCAAATGATCCCACAATTTTACCAATTTCGTTTTAAAAATGTCAAATGTTTTTTGTCATAAAAATGTATATAACTCTTCAAAAAAGGTTTTTTACTTTAACAAGCGCACCTTAGCCAGTTTTCAACCGATTCACAATATTTTTTTGTTTAAGAAGTAACACTGATATTTTTTAAACAAACCCAAAAAATTATAAATAGGATTTGGAAGTAACTGACACGCCCATTTTTTTATTCCACTCAAACTGACACTCACTAACAACCACGTGAGTAAAATTAATTTTCAATCACGTTCACTTCTGATCATGTGTGAATCACGCACAAATCTAATTACGTTCCCATCTCTAGTTTATATGCATATGCGCATAAAATTTCTACTAGTAACAAGATTTATGAATAATGCTTGAATTACAAGCGTTTCTGAAAAAATTTAAAAATGACCTATCACAAAACTTAGCATAACTCATTCATTTTTAAACCGATTGTTATGTTTTTTGGTGTTTTGGAAAGCTACTTTACTATACTTTTTTACAAAAAATTCAAAAAAATTCTTTAATGATGCACTTTCAACTTAGAGTGTAAAGAATATGACAAATTTTTCAAAAAATACGTTTTTTTTTTACTTAAGCGATCGTAGCTCAGCCAATTCTTGATCGATTTTTAATACTTTTGTTTTGTTTGAAAGGCAAGACCTATACCTTTAAAACAAATCCATAAAATCGAAAATCGGTTGCAAACTAACAAAGTAATAATTTTTTAAAATTGTAATTTAAGAATTTCCGTTTTTCAACACATTTGCCAATAAAAAACGTACTTAACGAAGTGATCCAGAAAAACTATGAGTATATCAGTACTCTATGGACTCCAACCAACCCGAATTATCATATGAGAACCCCTGCATAAATTATTTTTGGTCTTTTGTAGCACAGTGTTATGAACAGGTGTTGCGAGAAATCTTCTAGGGAATATGTCATCCATACCGCAGTTCTTATACCCTCCTCCCTAGAGTATGGGAGTATATTCACTTTGTCATTCCGTGTGTAACGCATCGAAATATCAAAGTACTGCGCTTGCGCCCAGGGACGAACAAATTTCGCTTTTTATGACCCGCCCCCTTTTGAGGGCGTGGAAAAAAATAATTAAATTAATAATAAAAATATAATACTTTAGTGCAAAAATCAAAATAATGAACTTGTTAACATATACCACAAGGGACAAGGAGTCCCTATACTCACCGCCCACTCCACCTAAAAAAAACACCCTTGCTGTGTTTTTCAATAAGTGGATTTATTTTCGGAATCATCTTATTTAGTTTAAAGTAAATATTTTCACATGCCAAAACAAATTTGGAATATTTTTTCCGTAATCTACGATAAATTAGCATTTATAATCCGAAAAAATAATAAAAAAATCTGGAAAATGAAAATAGTTATAAATAAATCAAAATTAATCCAACTAAATTTTAGGATTTAATAAGTCCATTTTGGATTAGTTTTGATTTATTTATAACTTTTTTCATTTTCCAATATTTTTTTTATTTTTTTCGGACTATAAATGCAAATTTAACGTAGATTATGGATTAAAATATTCCAAATTTGTTTTGATATGGTAAAATATTTTTTTTTAAACAAAATAAGATTAAACAGAAAATAAGTCCACTTATTCGAAAAAGATTCGCCACAGCCGAATCCAAGATCTAATTTGGCACATACAAGGGATGAAAAAATCAGTTTTTTAGTACTATTTCACTTTCCAAAATACTGTAGTAACCCCGAGACTACTAAGTACCTCTTCTTTACCAAACGTTTAAAAAAAATCTTAGATAATTTCGGAAAATCTGCAAAATTTCATGGGAAAAATTATTCAAAAGTACTTCTTTTATCCAATTTCTGATTAGTTTTTATTCAAAATAAAAACTGTTTTATTCGACCTTTAAAATATTAAATTATGATTATGATTATTTTATCTTGAGGTAATCTTGAAGCGAGAAAGAACTACAGATTGTCAGCGAACTCCGTAAAGAAATTAGTACGAGCTGACCGGGAACGCTACTTTAACAGCATCGCAGAGGAAGCCGAACAAGCAGCGAACATTGGTAACATGCGTGGGGTTTATAAAGCAATTAAAGATCTAGGAGGCAGAAACATCAAGAATATATCAATGCTAAAAGATAAACACGGTCGTGATCTCACTACAACTGAAGAGAAACTAGAACGCTGGCAAGAATTTTTCACCTCTGGTATATCACAGAATAATACCTCCGAATTTAACTTAAATGGCTGCCCTTGGCTCTCTCGCCGTTGTAACCCTCGCAGGGAAATAGCTACATCTCCACCAACCTATCAGGAAATCTTTTCAACATTGTGCAATTTGAAGGAATCAAAGTCTGCCGGTCCCGATACAGTACAGGCAGAACTGCTGAAATATGGTGCTGGCCCCATTGCTGAGGTGCTCTTGCCAATAATACAGTCTGCATGGCAGAGCAATATTATCCCAGAATGTTGGAAGGCTGGTGTGATCATCACTATACCCAAGAAGGGTGATCTGAGCTACTGCAAAAACTGGCGAGGGATTACATTGCTAAACGTAATCAACAAAGTAATGGCCCTTCTTCTTTTGCAAAGAATAGCACCAATTGTTGAACCGCTGTTACGTCAGGAGCAAGCGGGTTTTAGGCCTGGTCGATCATGCGCGGACCATATAAATACTCTACGAATTATCATAGAGCAATCGCAAGAGTTCAATAACCACCTCTATATGCTGTTTGTAGATTTTGAGCGCGCCTTTGACACCGTATACAGACCGGCAATATGGGCTGCTCTTAGGAGTAAAGGCGTACCCGATAAGATTATTGTTCTCATTCGTGAACTTTACAATGGTGCCGAATGTAGAGTTAGATTCTGTGGGCAAGAGAGCCGTCCATTTGAACATAATGAGGGTGTCAGACAGGGGTGTGTTCTATCGCCGACTTTATTTCTAATACTCTTAGATGGAGTCATGGAGCACACAAACATCGAAGCTCCGAATGGCATACGTTGGAACCTACGTGAACGTCTTAATGATATTGACTACGCAGATGATTTATGCATGATGGCCCATCGGTTTGAAGATATCGAACAGAAACTCATATGTCTTGACAGAAACGCAAGAAAAGTAGGTCTTAGAATCAACGTTAATAAGACAAAACTAATGAGAATTGGTACAAATAACTCAACACCTCTCATATTGCACGGAGATCTTATTGAGGACGTTGACTCTTTTTGCTACCTAGGTAGCCGCATAACAAAAGATGGTGGTTCTGGAAAAGATATAGAGGAGCGCATCAACAAGGCTAGAGTCGCATTTCACTCATTAAATAAAGTCTGGCGAGCAAACAACATCTCAAAAGCTACGAAACTGCGAATATTTAACTGTAGTGTTAAGTCTGTCCTGCTATACAGTTGCACAACATGGAGTACAACACAGGCCACCCAAAGAAAGCTGCAGACATTCGTAAATCGTTGCCTTAGACAGATTCTGCGTATCTTTTGGCCATGCTGGGTAACAAATGAACAACTTTTATATCTAGCCCGTTGTGAACCTATAGATATTGAAATTAAACGTCGTAAGTGGTCTTGGATAGGCCACATATTAAGAAGACCGACCAATGAAATCACCAGAGCGGCTCTTGAATGGAATCCGCAAGGTCATCGCAATCCTGGTCGCCCGCGAAACACCTGGGTGAGGATGGTGAGAAACGAAGGTCAAAGTTGCAACTTGTCTTGGAATCAAATTAAGTCGCTAGCCAAGGATCGTTCCAAATGGAGAGAATTTGTAGACGCCCTATGTTCATTATGAACTTTTATATAATTTAGTTAATACATATTTATCTTACTATTTTATGTAAATAAAGGAAATATATATATATATTTATATATATATATCCGACAAAGATGAAAAAATTCGTTAAACACGAACTGGATAATATACTTTGAAACCACCCAGGCAGAAACTGCCAAACGTTCCAAAGAAAAAGTCTCGGCAAAGCACTTTATTTTTTGTGTAGAAGGTAGTATGAATTCGAAAAAGTGCTTTCCAAGCGCTTTGCCAATGTTCTTCTATTTAAATCCGTTCAAAGTATAAATTTTTTATTAAAATTTATTAATTTTCATAACAATTGGGATTTTTTTATTTCCCTGCAGGATAAGTGGCCGGTCCTTGATAGTTCTCATAATATGTCACTTATACACAATGACCTACATATTACAAACTTGATACCTTTTATGTAAAAACACCTGTTTCTTTCGTGAGGAAGTGTCTTAAACTCCGGATACATTACCCTTAAACAATGAGATAATTTAAAATGAACTAATTCTAATGAGCTTAGAGTTCGTGAATCAACAGGTTCCCCAAAGCAAAAATGTATCTGAGCATGAGGTTTTTTTGATCTTCATAAAATCTTAAATGAAAAGGCGCACAGAATTTTTAAAGTTTTCTATAACGAAAAGTTCACGGGATGACGAATTTTCTATATTTTAAGAAATATAATGTAATTGTTTGAATCCAAATGATTCTGAGGCATCTGCGTATTATTTTGAAAATTTTCTAAAAGGAAGAGTTATTAAAACTTATGAGAAAAATTCTCAGAATCTGAGGGACATTCATATTTTCACTACCTGCGTGTTTTTGTTTTATTATCTGAGCTGAAACGATCAAAGGCCTTAAATGAAGTTGTTTGAAGTCAACTAAATTTTCTGTAAAATATGGCAGTTGTTTTTTAGCAGTTGTTTTTACTGAAATACTAACAATGTAAGTTATTTTAACTGACAAAAAACAACTGACTTATGTAGTAAAAACAACTTACATTTGTAGTCAAAACAACTAAAATGTAGTAAAAATAAAATAATCAATATATAATTTTTTTTTTTTCAAAAAATTTTTCAGAAAAAAAAAATTGAAGATCAAATTTTTTCCAAGTTTTTTTTTTTTTTAAAAAAAAGTTGTGAAAAATAAGAAAACGAAAATTTATTTTTTATTTTTTTGAAAAAAAAAACTGAAATTTTTTCAGAGATAAAAAAAATATAATTAACTACTTTAATTAACTGTTACTACATTACAGTACTTTTTTGTTAGTTGTTCAAGAAAACGACTTAAAATAACTAACAGAAATAGTTGTTTGATATTTTTCATATAAAAACAACTGACTTTGTAGATGAAAGCAACTAACATATAGTAACTTACATAATTTTCTGAGTGTAATTTATTAATGGAAGCAATTTAAAATTTACTTAAAAATTTATATTTTTTTTTTTTGTAAAAAGATTTAAAACTTTTTCAAATTGAGAAATTCTGAGTGTAAATTTTTAATTCTGTCAATAAAAAATTTACTCCTATTTTTTTCAAACATTTAATAAATTTTTATTAAAAATTTACTCAATACTATTAAATCGTTTACTGGGGCAAAATTTAGTAATTTTTTACTCTATAGTATTAAAAATTAACTCAATTTTTTTTTATTTTTTTCTGTGCATAGAATAGTATTTTCAGAGAGTTATTTCTTGAAAAAAAAACAAGTTGGGCGTACTGATTTGAGTTCAGAAAAAAATGTTCACCCTATACATACCCGTTTTGGTTCAATACACCACTTTTTTCGGGACTTTCCAAATTTTTTCCTAAAAGCTATTTTAATAAATTTTTTATTCCAAAACGCAAAGAAAAATGCAAACAATTTTTTTCCGGGACTAAGAAAATTGTTCAAAGTTTGTTCAACATATTTTTATCCTAATAAATGAGTACATAAATTTTTTATCTTAATTTAATAAATTTCTTTATTCAAATAAACACCAAAAAAGTTGTGTCTTATGGACTTATGTATACTAGGGTGGGGCGATTAGTAAGGAAGGAAAAAAATCTTAATGGGCGCTTCGCGTTTCTGATTCTTGGGATTGTACTGAGCAAAAAAGTCAACTAGACCATACGTCTACGGTGAAAATCGAGCCTCCCGATTTTGACTTGAAGTTTTTTCTCAGACTTTATTTTTTTTGGAAAATTTGCAAATTTTCTTGGGCTCATATTTCGTAAACTATTTAAGATTTTGACTTATTTTCAAAAGTAAAGTTGTAGCTATTGTCTCGGGCTACAATTTCTCTGAACATATTACTTAGAACAAACTTCGTTTTCATGGTCAAAAAGTCGAAAATGTAGAAAATTCACCACTTTTTGTAATTTTTTTTTTGATATTTTGGCCTATAACAGCCAAACCATTGAGATTTTCGATCCAATAATAAGACAAAAATTGTAGCCAAGACAATAGTTAAGAACTCTCTAGTACATCGCAAAAGCATCGGAAGGCTCCTTCAGGCAGTTTTGGCCTTGTGAAAGTGAGAATTTTTTGTGAAAATATTGATAAATCACCATTTTCAGTTGTTCATAGCGCAAAATCATAAAAATGTTCTATTTCATATTTTTATTCTATATATTTATTTATTTATTTATTTTATTCTATTTATTTTATTTCTTATTTTTTATTCTTGTATTGTTTTAAGTTCATTTAACGCATTTTTGTTAGTTTATTGTAAACGATCACCAGAGACTTTATAATATAGAGATAAAACAAATTTAGTTCTTCTACTGATTCCTAGAGGGCGCCAGTCTTTAATATCAGCTCAAGAATATTACTAATATTCTTAAGGTGTTACTAAGACTTACTGAAGGCTCAAATAACTCAGCAAATACTGCTCATATAACTATGAAATGATCAGTACACTCGTAAGAACTATCCAATATCTTACATATACATAAAATACATTTACAACAATACCTCGAATGTGTAGATGATGAAGATTCACCATTTCCAGACCCACTAATACCTTGTCATATTCAAGGTACGGAGCGATATGTCCAGCTACTACAATTAAAAAAAAAAAACTGTAATGTTAGCAAAAAAAAGCTTGTAAACCTACAAGAAAATTTGCTGATTTTGAACCCACAATTTTTTTGCTAAAGTTAGCAAAAATGTTTTGCCAAAAATTAGTTAACTAATTTTTTTTTTTTTTTTGAACTTAGTTCATACACATTTGAGGACCCCATTGGGTTCGGACCCGATAGGTCCAGACCCCGATGGGCCTAGACCTAGTTGGGTTCCTTAAAAATCGTCATAGTTTTTGATCCAAAATTTGTGTCCGTTTCGCTCTAACTTGCTTAGTTACGTGATTATAGGGGACCACTGGGGTCTTGAGAATTAAAAACCTCGATAACTTCAAAAATATTACTCGGAGAGCTTTTGACTATTTTGCGGTCTTGTTCTACGTGTTGAGAGCTACAAAAATGCTTTCCGACTTTTTGTTGTGTCGGCAATATTTACCGAGATATAAGCATTTTAAAATTTTCGGGAATGCTAACTTGTTTGGATCCAAAGTTAGGGCCCATTAGGGTCCACACATGTGAAGAGGACCGGCGATACTATGTAGACCCCGAGAAGCAAAAATGGCCTCCATTTTGCTCTATCTGGCTTAGTTTCCGAGATAGCGCCATTTTAAGTTTTCTGAAAATAAAAAAAAATTCACCATTTATTTTGCTAATATTAGCAAAAAAGCTTGTAAAAATTTGGTCGACTCAATTTTAAATCTAGCAAAAAAAATTAGTTAAAATTTTGTTTAAAATTGCTAATGCGCTAAATGAAGTTTACAAGATATTTTTGCTAACATGCTAATCTCAACTAAAAATTTGCTAAAAGTTAGCTAACCAGCATTAGCAAAAAAAAATTAGTAAGTCTACTAATGTATTTGTAGAAGGTTTTCCTCAGAAAACTTAAACAATTTTGTCCAAATTAAAATTTGGTATATTAAAAATAAAAACGCAGATTTAATTTAGTTTTATATGATCTTTATTTGATCTTTACTCTTTGCTAGTTTTATTACAATTGTTCAAAACTACTTGTTGCTAATAATGAACAAGTATACTTGTAGCAAATATTAAAAAGAACAAAACGGATTAACAAAAAAAAGGTTTAAAAAACAACGGGAACAAGTTTTTATATACCTAGTTGCTACCGTATAAATTATTATTGTAATTACACAAAATAAGTATTTATATTTGGGGCAATAAAAATTCTTGTGATTTACAAACAATAAGAAATTAGGGTGTTCGATGATTTAAATGAAATTATATTAGGTGAGGGAAAAAATCCCAAACATTCTCCCCCGCCAAGAACATTTGTTTTTAAAGTCAATTAGACTGTGATGAATTTATTTAGATTGAATTCGCTGGTGTAACTTCATTTGTAGGAAGAAGACAAATCTTGGAGATCGGACGCTTGATGAACTTCTTGTTGCAATAAAGCGTAACTACTCTCACCAAGCCATCTAAACCAGGATGCAATTCTTCAACTTTAGCCAAGGGCCATTGGCCAGGTGAACTTTTTTCATGTAGTAAAAGAACAAGGTCACCAACTTTTACATTTCTTTCAATTTTATTCCATTTTGGACGTGACTGAAGACGACACATATATTCCCTGTTCCAGCGGTCCCAGAATTGCTGCTTTAGCCGTTCAATTAATTTCCAACGACTAAGACGGTCAATATTTACATCAAGGAGATCTTCATCCGGGATGCAGTTAGTGGGCTCTCCAATAAGAAAATGTGCCGGAGTAAGTGCGTTACAGTCAGCAGGATCTGTTGAAAGAGGGCACAAGGGCCTTGAGTTAAGGCAGCTTTCAATTTCTGCTAACAAGGTGCTGAGCTCCTCGTATGTAAGGATGCGGTCTTTCATAATGCGACGTAGGTGGTGCTTTGTAGATTTAACTCCGGCTTCCCAGAGTCCGCCAAAATGGGGTGAAGCTGGAGGTATAAAATGCCACTTTGTGCCTTGGTTTGCCAGTGTTTCTAGAAGATGTTCTGGTAGAGATGATTTGTTGCGTTGGTATAAGACTTGAAGCTCTTTATTGGCTCCTACAAAATTAGTACCACAGTCTGAGTACAAGTCAGTACACATACCTCTACGGGAAGTAAAGCGTCGGTAAGCAGCAATGAAGGCACTAACATTTAAACTGGTAACGGCTTCTAAATGAATGGCCTTGGTGCACATACAAACAAATAAGCATATGTATGCCTTGGTTGTTGATGCGGTACGTATAGATGATAGCTTTATATTAATGGGTCCAGCATAGTCTAAGCCACTATGCTTAAAGGCACGCGTTGGCTGAAAGCGAACAGCTGGTAGGTTACCCATAAGCTGCTGACAGGTTTGTGTTTTGTACTTGAAGCACACAGTGCACTGCCGTTGGACTCGTTTTGCTAAATCACGAGCAGACACTATCCAGTAAATACGAGAAATGTAGGACTGCATAAGTTGAAGACTGCCATGGAGAGTCTTTATATGCGCTTCTGAAAAGATAAGTAAAGAGAGCGGATTTTGTTTAGCTAGCAATATAGGGTGTTTTGTTTGAAAAGGAATTTCAGCATTAGACAAGCGGCCTCCAACACGTAAAATACCCATTTGGTCCAAAAATGGTGATAGTTTTCCGATTTTGCTATTATTTGGTAGAGGTTTGTTTAATTTTAAGCAATGAATGTCCTCATAAAATGATACAGCCTGGGTTAATTTTATTAGAAGATATCTGGCATGATCAAGTTCGTGCATTTTTAGAAAACCAATTTCTTTTTCATCTTTTCGAAGACAGCATTTTAGGTTATTGTAAAATCTAAAAATATATGACGTTACGCGTATCTTAGTTGAAAATTTAGAAAACTTCAGAGATATTTCAGGATATTGTGCTGTAGTTGATTTTAATTCAGCTGAATGGGCAACTACAAAGTTGTTATCATTTTTAGTTGGAAATTCATTAGGATGAGCAGGCCAAGCAGTAGATTCCAATTTGAGCCACGGTGGACCATTTAACCAGAGTGTATGATGAACTAGTTCCTCAGGTTGTAAGCCACGAGATGCACAGTCCGCAGGATTTTCGCGAGATGGGACATATTTCCAGTTTTCTACATTTGAAATACGTTGAATAGTAGACACTCTATTAGCGACGTAGACTTCCAACCTTGTAGAATAATTTTTTATCCACGCAAGAACGATTGTACTGTCTGTCCAATATATCGTGCGGCCTATTTTAAGTTCGGTGTTGGATTTTATAGATTCGACGAGTTTTGCCAAAAGAGTAGCAGCGCTTAATTCCAGTCTAGGAATGGTTTCTGTTTTTAAAGGCGCTACCTTTGTTTTTGCCTGTAATAAATTTATAAAAACATTACCAGATTCAGTTATAACACGGGTGTAAACTACGGCGGCATATGCAGATTGTGAGGCGTCACTAAAACCGTGAAGGTCTACAAAAGATTTTGTAGAATGGTATCCTATCCATCTTGGTATTTTAATTTCCTCAAGGTGTTTTAATTTTGATCTAAAATTTATCCACTCACGTTGTATTTCTACTGGAAGAGCATCGTTCCAATCCAATTTAATTTTCCATAGTTGTTGAAAAATGATCTTAGCAACAATTGTTGTAGGGGATAGCCATCCCAAAGGATCAAACAATTTAGCTGCATCAGACAGAAGACTACTTT
This sequence comes from Pegoplata infirma, assembly GCA_963921195.1. Lineage (NCBI taxonomy): Eukaryota > Metazoa > Arthropoda > Insecta > Diptera > Anthomyiidae > Pegoplata > Pegoplata infirma. The sequence goes on from OY992537.1 coordinate 173,395,009, forward strand.
TAGTTAAATGATTAGAAAAGGAAAAATTAATTGAAAAACAAAAAAAATAATTTGTTGTATCCCAGTAGATACCAAGTGCTTTAGCCATATTTGGTTGATGAATTGAAAATAACTCTTTTTTCTCTCGGTCTTCCTCAGGAATAAGTTGAAGCAGCTTTGTGGAGTTAGAGTTCCATTTTCGTAGCCGGAAGCCACCAGATTTTAAAAGAGAGCACAGTTGTTGTTGTAGTATAAGAACATTATTAAAATCATCCGCTCCAGAGATGACGTCATCAACATACGTATCAGAACGAAGTATTTTACTAGCTTGTGGAAAGTTTTTCTCTTCATCCAAAGCAAGTTGTTGTAAAACCCTGATTGATAAATAGGGCGCTGACGTGGTTCCGTATGTAACGGTACGTAGAGCATAAACGCAAATTTTACCAGTGGTTTTATTTCTCCAAAGAATACATTGGAAACCCAGATGTTCCTCACACACGTTAATCTGACGAAACATCTTTTCTAGGTCAGCTGTAAATGCAAAACGAAATCTTCTCCATCTAGTTATTATTGTAGCTAAGTCATTTTGCAAAGGTGGCCCAGCAGACAATTCTTCGTTTAAAGACGGCTGAGGTGGCCTTCTGCTACTACCGTCAAAAACTACGCGTAATTTTGTAGTGGTGCTACTCTCCCTGAGTACACCATGATGAGGTAGAAAGTAGGAATTTTTTGGTATAGCATTAGGGTACTCACCAAGATTAACCATATGATTTAATGATTCGTATTCATCCATAAATTTATAATATTCCTCTGCAAACATAGGTTTTGATTGAAATGATAATTCAAGTTGCTTTAACCTCTTAAGGGCGTTGTAGTCCGTGAAGGAAAATGTTGGTAGTTGTTGACCTTGAAGTGACCTTTTAAACGGCAAATGAACACTGTATCGTCCTGTCGCATCTCGGCTGTGAGTTTCAGCAAATAACTTTTCACAAAGAACTCCTTCATTAGTTAAAGGCTTACCATTAAAAAGTTCCTCCTGTTCCCAAAACAGGCGTAGTTGTTCGTCTAAGGAGCATAAATTTGAAGAAATATTGATATTTGAGATATATGAGCCAGGTGGTCCAGACACCATCCAACCAAGACGTGTTTCTTGTAAAAGAAAAGAGTTTTCATATTTTACCATGCCAGAAAGCAGTAGATCGCCATAGACGTCATTGCCAAGAAGAAGGTCAATCTTTTCTGGTAATAGAAAATTAGGATCTGCAAGATAAAATTTGGAAAAATCGGGAATATTTTTATGAATAAATTTATTTGGAACATATGAAGAAACAACTGGCACTACTAGTGCAGTTAATGCTAATTCGAATTGTTGATCATAATTTGAGTTAATAGTGAGTTGTACGGATTTCTTTACAGTCATAGTACGATTTCCTCCAATGCCTGAAACATCGATGTGTGTTTTGTATTTAGGTATTGGTAGCAGCTGAGAGAGTTCTTCTGATATAAAAGAGATCTGAGACCCCTGGTCCACAAGAGCCTTTACGTTAAAAATAGATGTTCCTGTTTTTATTAAAACCTTAACTGTTGCTAGTAAAGCTGGAATTAGTTGTGCTGTTTTCATATTTGACAGATGAGTACTTACGGAGCCAGTGTTAGGTGTGGATGTTGTAGTGGGGTTCGAAAAAGTTTGATTTCCATTCGAGTTTTGAACTTGGTTGTTCGAAGTGTTTGTATTAGGGCTACTTACTGTAGAAAACTCGTTATGTAGTATAGTGTGGTGTGGTTCACTGCATATTTGACATTTAGTATTGAGTTTACATGCTGTTTGCATATGACCAGGGCGAAGGCAGTTTCTGCATAAGCGATTTTGGTTTACGATATTTTTTTTTCTCCTGTGAAGATAAGGTTGCAAATTTAAAACACTTGTATAAGGGATGACGTTTATTACAAGATGGGCAATTGTCATCAGGAATAGCTGTGGCTATATGAGCACGAATATTTCTCATTGGTTTTCTCCGAGATTCAAAATGTTTCTCTTGAACATTTTTAACGAAGCTACGAGGAGTCTCTTCAACTACGGATTCTAAAGCACGAAAAGTATTTTCCAAGAAACCAAGCATATCAGACATCAATGGTTTTTTTGTACTAGTCTTGAGTGACTGTTCCCACTCCTTGCGGGTTTGTGAATCTAACTTTTGAAGCGTTATATGGATGAGTATAGGATCCCATGTTGAAATGTCAATTTTCAACGCTTTCAGCTGAGCTAAGCAGTTTCTTGTAGAATCAAGCAGATGTTCGACAGTTTTAAATGTTCCAGTTGTCGATGGTATAGAAAACAACCGATTAAAAATATGCTCTTCAAGTTTCCTTTCGTTATGAAATCTCTTCTCGAGAGCTTCCCATGCTAAATCATAGCTAGAATCAGCAGCAGGGTAGTCGTTAATTAAGTTTAAAGGCGTACCTGTACATGATCCCTTTAAATATAAATATTTTTGAATCTTCGAGAGTGACGTGTTATTATGTACAAGGGATAGAAACATATCTCGGTAAGAAATCCACTCGATATAATCTCCTGAAAATTTTGGCAAATCTATCTTAGGAAGTCGGGCTCCAGCGCTAAAAGATTCGTTGCGGCTACTAGTTGTGGCAAAGGTGCTTGCGTGGACGGTTGGAGTCTGTGGGGATTCAAAATCAAAAATTAGATCAAGTATATTAGATTTAAAAGCAATGTAAGTATCATAGCACTTAAAATACACATCGTCACTTATGTAGGGAACATCTTTCTCGTTGATGGTATTGTTTCTAACAGTGTCCATTATTTGCTCATGACAATCCTTAAATGATTTGTAGTTAAGCTCAAGTTCCTCCAGCATCGTTTGTAGGTACCCTTTGGATATGGCATCTTTAGGCTTTGAGCTAAATGTTGATTTCATACGCTCGATGTGGTTGACAAGACTTTTTTGCTCTTCAATTACCGCAGCAATTGATTCCATTTTGCTAAGAATTTGGCTCGAAATTCGATGTAGCAAATTACTTAAACACCGTAAGTTAAACGGCAGTAAAATTCCTTGAAGAAGGCTGATGGGATATACTTCAGTTTACGAAGTTATTCCCGGGTTTCGGCACCACTTTTATGTAGAAGGTTTTCCTCAGAAAACTTAAACAATTTTGTCCAAATTAAAATTTGGTATATTAAAAATAAAAACGCAGATTTAATTTAGTTTTATATGATCTTTATTTGATCTTTACTCTTTGCTAGTTTTATTACAATTGTTCAAAACTACTTGTTGCTAATAATGAACAAGTATACTTGTAGCAAATATTAAAAAGAACAAAACGGATTAACAAAAAAAAGGTTTAAAAAACAACGGGAACAAGTTTTTATATACCTAGTTGCTACCGTATAAATTATTATTGTAATTACACAAAATAAGTATTTATATTTGGGGCAATAAAAATTCTTGTGATTTACAAACAATAAGAAATTAGGGTGTTCGATGATTTAAATGAAATTATATTAGGTGAGGGAAAAAATCCCAAACAGTATTATTTTGAGTGTAGCTAAGCGCTCAATCGACAAAAACCGTGATGGTATAATGGCATCTGTATCTGAAGGCCTAAAGAAAGCGCCTCGTATGGAATCTCGAAAAGATTTGGAAGGCAATATTTGAATGAAAAATACACTAAATTGGAATTCTTCTTGATTCATACCTTGTCTGTACCAATACAGTTACTTTGTACTTTAAATGAACTTTCAAAATAAATATTGAACAAAACAAAAAAAAACATTATATTTTTGGATAAAAAAAGTTGAAACAATAAGAAATAGAACATTTTTATGATTTTACGCTATGAACAACTGAAAATGGGAATTTATCAATATTTTCACAAAAAATTTGCACTTTCACAAGGCCAAAACTGCCTGAAGGAGCATTCTACTGCTTTTACGGTGTACTAGAGAGTTCTTAACTATAGTCTTGGCTACAATTTTTTTCTTAGTATTGGATCGAAAATCTCAATGGTTTGGCTGTTATAGGCCAAAATATCAAAAAAAAAAATACAAAAAGTGGTGAATTTTCTAAATTTTCGACTTTTTGACCATGAAAACGAAGTTTTTTCTAAGTAATATGTTCAGAGAAATTGTAGCCCGAGACAATAGCTACAACTTTACTTTTGAAAATAAGTCAAAATTTCAAACAGTTTATGAAATATGAGCCAAAGAAAATTTGCAAATTTTCCAAAAAAATAAAGTCTGAGAAAAAACTTCAAGTCAAAATCGGGAGGCTCGATTTTCACCGTAGACGTATGGTCTAGTTGACTTTTTTGCTCAGTATAATCCCAAGAATCAGAAACGCGAAGCGCCCATTAAGATGTTCAAATCGCCCCACCCTAATGTATACAATTAGATACGTCCCATGTTTTGTTCTGAAAGTGCTATAATAGTACACACAAAAAAAAATATAAAAAAATTGTGTCCGTTTTGGGGATACTACAACCTATAAAGTGGTTTTGGATAATTTACCTAAGTTTTTTAGAGCAAAAACTTTGGTAAGTTATCCAAAATCAATTTAGAGGTTGTAATTAAACCAAAAACTGGCACAATTTTTAAAATTTTTTTTTGTGTGTACCATATTTTTTGTTTTTAAAGCGCTTTCAAAGCGCTTTAAAATTGCAACCGTTTACCGTGGTTATCATTTTGGACGCTGGGAGAGTACTAAACTGTGATGCTTTCCCAGCACACAAGCGACCATAAAAGGTACTTTGCCAGCGCTCTCCCGATGGGGATCTTTTCTAATTTTCCTTTTTTGACATATCAGGAAAAAGTAGATAAGTTACGTCCTTTCAAAAATGTATCCTTAATATTTTTTTTTTTCAACTAAATAATTTAATAGAGTTTTTAAATGACTATATTTTGAGTAGGTTTATTCTAGCTCGAGGTCATTATTTCCTTTACTAATTAAAACTATTATATTCTCATAGAATAATTTTCAATAAAATTATTTTTCTGTTTTAAATTTATTTATGTTGGTCATTTTTTGCAAGACTTAATCGACACGTATTTCGGAATTTGTCAGATCCCATTGTCAAGATTATTTAGCAAAAATAAAAACCGTATACTACAAGTAGCAAAAATTCTTTAATGACAATCGTTAATGATCAAACTAAAATATTAAAACATATTCGAGTCTTCTCTGATTGAGAATTAGAAGACGAAAATTGTACCTCGAGCTAGAATAAACCTACTCAAAATATAATATTTTAAAGGTCGAATAGAACAACTTTTATTTTTTAATAAAAATTAATCAGAATTTGAACAAAATGGTTTGCACGGCATGGTTAATACACATAATAAGGTATTATAACGTGAATAGACATATGAGGCATTCCACACCAAATGTCCAGCGAAAAAAAACACGTGTACCGTAATCTTCTGAATAGGTTGTATGGATAGCTCTATATGGATCTTAGAAAATTGCTTTTTTGGTTTTTCAATTTTTCAAAAACTGGGCTTAGGAGGCGTGGTCAAATATTGGAAAAATGGTCAAATTTGTGGCTAGTTGCCTTGATTAAATTTTTATCACATTAAAACGGAATGCACCACAATCTCAAAAATTTACATTCTAATATAGTTTTGTATGGGTTATCGATTAAATCTTTTTTTTTTTTAAATTTTCAGAACCCGTTCGGAAATTTTCCATTTTTTAAAAATGTCAATTTATTAAAAAACATGCCACTTTGTTTTTTCTTTTTTAATTTTTTTTTTTTTAAGTTTAGATGTTTGTCCATCCACACAAAAAAAATCAGAAACACGTTCTTCGTTTTTTTTCGAGAAAATCTCGTTTGAACTTTAAATTTCATAACAATTTTATAATTTGCTTGTATTTTCTTGATTTAACGTTGCGAATGAGTAATATTGATTGCATAAACATTACTCATTCGTAACGATAAATCAAGAAAATACAAGCAAATTACAAAATTGTTATGAAATTAAAAGTTCAAATGCGATTTTCTCGCAAAAAAACGAAGAACGTGTTTCTGAATTTTTTAGCGTGGATGGACAAACATCTAAACTTTTAAAAAAAAATTTTAAAAAGAAAAAAAAGTGGCATGTTTTTTAATAAATTGACATTTTAAAAAAATGGAAAATTTCAGAACGGGTTATGAAAATTTTCAAAAAAAAAAAATTTAATCGATAGCCCATACAAAACTTTATAAGAATGTAAATTTTTGAGATTGTGGTGCATTCCGTTTTAATGTGATAAATATTTAATCAAGGCAACTCGCCACAAATTTGACCATTTTTCCAATATTTGACCACGTTTTCTAAGCCCAGTTTTTGAAAATTAGAAAACCAAAAACGCAATTTTCTTAGTTCCATATAGAGCTATCCAAACAACCTATTCAGAAATTTACGGGACACATGTTTTTCTGTAGCGGGACATTTGGTGTGGAATGCCTCATATTTGCGACAACAACAAACGCATACAGGATTACCCAGGGTAATCAGTACGTATGTTCTGTTTTAATATTTGGTGTGTTGGTTAGTTGATGATCGTGATCTTACTGCGATGGTATAATTTTCGTCTTCTAATTCTCACACTCACACATTATGTAAGTTACTACATGTTAGTTATTTGTATATTTTACAGTAGTTTGTTGTTTTTAACTACAAAGTCAGTTGTTTTTGTATGAAAAATATCAAACAACTATTTCTGTTAGTTATTTTAAGTCGTTTTTTTATGAACTACTAACAAAAAAGTACTGTAATGTAGTAACAGTTATTTAAAGTAGTTATTTTTTTTATCTCTGAAAAATTTTATTTTTTTTTTTCCAAAAAATAAAAATAAATTTTCGTTTATTTTTATTTTTCACAACTTTCACAAACTTGGAAAAACTTTTTCTGAAAAAAATTTTGAAAAAAAAAAAAATATTTATTGATTATTTTATTTTTACTACATGTTAGCTGTTGACTACAAATGTAAGTAGTTTTTACTAAATACATAAGCCAGTTGTTTTTTGTCAGTTAAAATAACTAACATTGTTAGTTGATTTAACTGAAAAAGTAGTTGACCCCAAAACAACTTACAAAGTAATTATTTTAACTGACATTTTCAGTTGATTTTACTAACATAATTTTTTGAGTGTTTAGTACTCTTTTTAATGCTCTATCTTCAATTAATTCGCACCCGAAAAAATTTAACGTTTAAGCGGTTTTTCGGTGGTTTTAAATTTTTGATACTTTTAAATTTAATCTACTATTTTTTACTCATTTTACTACAGCTGGAAATTTTCAATACAAAAAATAAACAAGACTTTCCAGTTGTAGTAAATAATAGTAAAAAATTTGGGTAATCGAATAGTGCTACTTTTTATACCCTCCACTCTAGTGATAGCGGGTATATATAAGTTTGTCATTCCGTTTGTAATTCATCGAAATATCGGTCTAGGACCCCAAAAACTATATATATATTCATGATCCCCGATCGATTTTAAGACATTCTAGCGATGTCCGTCTGTCAGTCTGTGGAAATGGTGATCACGACCAAAATATTACACGGAGATGACTGAAACTTAACGTATTTATTGGAAGTTCCCCCGAGAAGTTTGGTATTGCATTTGGGCGATATCGGTTCAGCGGTTCAAAAGATATGAACGAAATGTAAGGACACCTCAAAAATTTTAGTACATTCAACATAACCAAAATACAAAATGCTTTAAATCCGCTGCTGGTTGACTTATGTGAACATAATTGAACACTAAATGGTATTTAAACAAGTACAGACATATTTTTTGACAAAAAAAGAACAAAATCGCGGATTTTTTTAACCAACTTTTTTTCGCGGAAATTTTTTTTCAATTTTTTTTTTGCAAAAGTAGAAATACCAAAAATTTTTGTATTTAACCAATAGTAAATTGCCAAAAAAAGTTAAATTTTTACAATTTTTTTTGCTAAAGTTTGATTGACGTAAATTACAACACCTTTTACTAATATTTTGACTAATTGTAAGTTATTTTTTTGAGTGTATTAACAATTTTGAAGAAAATTTTCAAAATTTAAGTAAAGTCTTTTTTTTAAGTGCATAAATATAAAAAAATAAATTATACTTTACAATTTACATTTTTTCTGCATTTTTCTTATAATTATTATTAGGGATGCGATTTTCATGCACTAAAAAATCGAAAATATGCGCTTAAAATATGCGATAAAAAAATCAAAATATGCACTAAAAAACCTAAAAATATGCACTAAAAAGTAAAAAGTGTGCAACAAAAATTTTCTTTTCGTAGGAAAAACTTCTTAAAAATCAAAAATATCGCCAGGTTTAAAAAGAACCATTTAAAACTTTATATAAGCGAGATTTTTTTAGAAATTTAGACAATCTGAAAAAAAAAATTAAAAAAAAAAAATTTTTTCTTATTTTGAAAATAAATTTTTAAAATTTAAAATATTTTTTGTAACAAATAAATTTCAATTTGTGTTTTTGATAATTTATGCCAAAATATGCAAAAATATGCACTTAAAGTTGGAAAAATGCGCAAAATATGCATTTAAGACCAAAATATGCAAAAATATGCATTTTCACCAAAATATTCAAAAAATATGCAAAAACAAATCGATGCCATTTTAACGTAAATTTCTTGATTCAGAAAGATAATTGGTCGATATCGTTTTTAGACTATCGACAAAAAATATGCATTTGCATGGAAATCTCATCCCTGATTATTATTTACTTCTTTTCTTTTTATTACTTCTTATTTCTTTTAATTTTACTTATTTTCTTATTATTTATTTTCTTATTTATATATATTTTAGCAAAATTTTGTTTTCCAATTTCCAAGTCAAAAGACATTGCACTATATACCCAATATTTTGAAAACTTTAACTATTGCGTTGCAGTCCGGGGTTCTAGATAAAGTTTTTAAGTCATTAAGATCATTCCAGTTGCATTTCTGATTTATCAAACTTTCCGTTTGTCTGATATTACATTAAGGCACGATTGGGTACGCATTTTAAAAAAACATTTCTAATCTATTCTTTTTTTTTCAAACAAAAATAATAATAAAACATGTTTGTTTATGTCTGGCTTTTGTTTTATTGTTAAGGTTTTTATGTACATATGCAGATATAAATCACAATAACATATCATCACTTGTAATGAACTTTAGCATATTTTGTAATAAATTTTCTAAATCAAAATTTTTAGATTTTTACCACATCCTACTTATAAAATACATACATACTTCTATTTGGTTTTGTGCGTTAGTGCGTGAATGTGTATTGTAAAGTTTTATACATGAATTGTATGTGTAACATCAACTGGCAGTTACTTACTGCATTATTGGTTATTGCCTATAAAATCGTAAATTTTATCCAATTTATATGGATGTTGCTGTTTGTTGGACAACACAACAATGTACATATGAGGCATTCCACACAAAATGTACCGCTACATAAAAACATGTAGGTTGTGTTGATAGCCACATATGGAACTAACAAATTAAGTTTTTGGTTTTTCAATTTGTTAAAATCTGGACTTAGGAGGCGTTGCTAAATATTGAAAAAATGCTCAGATAAGTGTCGAGTTGCCTTGATTCAATATCTATCAAATTACAACGGAATGGACAAATATTGCAAAAAATTTCTTTCTGGTATATATTTTAATGGGAAATCGATTTTCAGCACTCGTTTTAAAATTTGGCATTTTTTAAAAAGTCAATTTGTCAAAAATCCGACTTTTTTTCTTTTAAAATTTTTTGTTTAAAGTTAAGATGTCTGTCTATCCATACAAAAAAAACAAGAGTGCGTTTTTTGTAACTTCAACATGGCGTATGAGTTACAAATTAAGAAATGACGCAAATAATATAACTCATACGCTATGTTGAAACAACAAAATCAGTGTTGCTGGCAATAGAATTGGAAATTACGCAAAAAATTATCCAAAATCTCACAAATAACACAAAAAATTTTATTTTGTCATTCCGTTCATAACCCTTGGTCTACACCTGATTTTTTTGGTGGCAATAAGCAATAACATATGAAAAGTAAACAAAAAACTGCTTCGCGTCTATTTTGATGAATTCCAAACAAAGATGCCGTACGATTTTCATGTTTAATTGTCAATAATAGCTGCTCAGAAAAATTGCCAAGCAATTATTGCTATAAAAATTTTGGCGTTATATAAATTTTGATGTTATGTCTAACAAAAAGTATTTATATTAGTTGTGGACATTAAAATATCGAAACAAGTAAGAGTTAAATTCGGCTGTGCCCAATCTTTTATACCCTCCAACAGGCATAAAAAAAATAAAAAAAATTGGGGGGGGGGGGGAAATTTCCTTTTGAATATGTGTTTAAAAAATAAGATGCTTTTTGCACAAAAGAAATTGAAGTTTATCATGATTTAAAAAAAGGTTTTATTCCACGCCCATTGGGGGGGGGGGAGGCCCGAAAACAAACGACATTTTCTAATTCTCTGGGTCAAAGTGCAGGACTTTGAACTTCTTGTAGCATAAAAATGTTGCATTTGTTAAACAAAAAAACAAAAATCACGTAAAAACAAGTGAGAGTGTTAAAATCGCCTGTGCCGAATCTATTATACCCTCCAACATGTAAAAAAATTTAAAAAAAATTGACAGGGGCGTTGTTTTAAGGGGGGCAAGGTAGGGGGAGGGGTCGGTGAGCTGGGGTGACTCCTTGGCCCTCACGGTATATGTTTACAAGTCCATTTTTGCCTGCTTTGTGCTAAAGTGTTATAGTTTTATAATTATTTAAATTATTTTTTTATCCACACCCTTAAAAGAGGGGCGGGGCAAAAAAAGCGGCATTTTTTATTTCACTTGGTCCACGCGCAGGACTATAAACTTCTACAAACATAAAAATGTTTCATTCGGTTCACAAAAATACAAAAAAACGTCAAGAAATTAGCATTTTTAAGAGGTTGGTTTAGTTCTTCAAGGGGGAACTTTTTTCCCCCTGGTCCGATTTGGACCATTTCCGAACTTAACCTGCCTAGGACCATAAGACATATTTGTGCCAAACTTGAGGGGTCTAGCTCTTTTATTTTGGACTACATCGTGTTAACTACAGACGTACGGACGGACATCGCTAGAATGTCTTAGAATCGATCACTGATCAATAATATATATATTAGAGTTCGTTTGGTGACTATGTCACTTCATCTGTTTATCGGATATCGTCATTTTTTTAAAGGATTTAGGGGAGCTAAAAATAATGCCGGTATTTTTTTGGAAAAATTTTCACTCCTTGGGGTGGCTCAAAGCATCTGAAAACGCGGATTTTGAGATGATTTTTCTGCAGAGAAAAAACGGCTGAATATATTGCAAATCTGATTTCACCAGTCGATTCTACAGCAAAAATTTTTCGAACTCTTAAAAAAGTTCCAATAACCCACAGCAGGGGGCGGAAAAATCATTTTTTTTTTTTAATTAAAAATATTTTTTAATCATGCACGATGAAGAGGCAGTTTTTGCTAAGAAAATTGGTACAAAAAGCACCTTTCTATCACAACCCATTAAAAAGTTATAAGGCTTTAAAGTTTTTTTTCTAGTGGCAAAATTATAAAACACTGACCGAAATTTGAAAATTTTTTGGATGCGTCAGCGGTCTGGACACTCGTTTTCGATTAGCCTTTCAATGCTGATTCCAAATCTGGTTTCCAAAGTTTTTCATAACGTCAGGTTTTTGAGGAAATTGAGGTCAAAGTTCATTAAAAAAAAACGTTTTTGTGCATTATTGAAAGCATTTTTTGTGATATTTTTGGATGATATTCTGGGATCGTACAAATCGTTTTCGATTAACATTTCGATACTGATCCTGAATCTGGTTTTCAAATTTTTCTATCACGTCATGTTTTCGAGAAAATTGAGATCAAAAATCTCAAAAAACTAGCTTTTGTCCATTTTTGAGAGCTTATAACTTCTTAACGGGTTGTGATAGAACGGAAAATTTGGTATCATTTTGTTAAGCTTAAAATGCCCTTTAATTGTGCATATTTAAAAAATTAATTTAAAAAAAATGGAAATCTATATATAAAAAAGAGTGTGGTGACTGACTGACTGACTGACTGATTGGCAATAATCATCGCCCAGCCCAAACCGCTGAAGCTAGAGACTTGAAATTTGGAATGTAGGTTCGGCTCCCGACAAAACCACCCACTAAGAAGGGATTTTTGGAAATTCCGATTTTAAGGGGGGCAAAAGGGGGAAAATAGGGCCCTTTGGAGGATTTTGTATCTTTTGAACTAATAGTCCTAGAGACTTCAAATTTGAACTCTAGGATCCTCTCGCGGAAATAAAATTTCGAAAAAAAACATTTTTGGAAAATTCCGCCTCCAAGGGGGGAAAAAGGGGAAAATAGGGCAAATTGGTACATTTTTTATATTCTAAACAAATGGTCCCAGAAACTTGAAATTTGAAGTCTAGGACCCTCTCGCGGAAATAACATTTTGGAAAAAGTAATATTTTGAAAATTCCGTTTCTAAGGGAGGGGTAGGGGGAAAATAGGGCAAGTTGGTACATTTTGTATTTTCTGAACTAATGGTCCTACAATCTTGAAATTTTGAATGTAGGATACTCTTGCGGAAATAACATTTTGAAAAAAGTACTTTTTTGAAAATTCCGGTTTTAAGGGGGACAAAAAGGGGGAAAATAGGGCAATTTGGTGAATCTTGAACTAATGGTCCTAGAAACTAGAAATTTGGACTATAGTATCCTCTCGGGGAAAAACATTTTTTTTACTAAAATTTTTTCACTCAAAATTTTTTTTCACTCAAAATTTTTTTTCACTCAAATTTTTTTTTTTTTTAATTTTTTTTTTCACTCAAAATTTTTTTCACTCAAATTTTTTTTCACTCAAAATTTTTTTTCATTCAAAATTTTTTTTCACTCAAAATTTTTTTTCACTCAAAATTTTTTTTCACTCAAAATTTTTTTTTTACAAATTTTTTTTCACTCAATATTTTTTTCACTCAAAATTTTTTTTCACTCAAAAATTTTTTCACTCAAAAATTTTTTTTTTTACTCAAAATTTTTTTTTTACTCAAAATTTTTTTTCACTCAATTTTTTTTTACTAAAAATTTTTTTCACTCAATTGTATTTTATTCTTCAGTTTTTTTACTCAATTTTTTTACTTAAATTTTTTACTTAAAAGGTGTTTTTTACCTAATTTTTTTTTTACTAAAAATTTTGTTCGCTTAATTTTTTGACTCAAATTTTTTACTCAATTTTTATACCCTCCAACTACAGTATGGGGGTATACTCACTTTGTCATTCCGTGTGTAACGCATCGAAATATCGGTCTAGGACCCCATAAAGTATATATATTATTGATCAGTGATCGATTCTAAGACATTCTAGCGATGTCCGTCTGTCCGTCCGTCCGTCCGTCCGTCCGTCCGTCCGTCCGTCCGTCTGTGGAGGACACGATACAGTCCAAAATAAAAGCGATAGACTCCTGAAATTTGGCACATATATGTCTTATGTTCATAGGCTGGTTAAGTTCGGAGATGGGCAAAATCGGACCAGGGGGGAAAAAGTTCCCCCTTGAAGAACTAAACCAACCTCTGAAAAATATCATATTTTTACATGATTTTTTGTGTTTTTGTTCAACAAATCCAACATTTTTATGCTACAAGAAGTTCAAGGTCCTGCATTTGGACCCACAGAATTAGAAAATATCGTTTTACGGTCCGCCCCCTTTTTTGGGCGTGGAATATTTTTTTTTTTTTTTATATAATGATAAATTTGTATTTCTTTAGTGCAAAAAGCATAAGAATTATTTTTTTCTAACACTTATTCGAGAGGAATTGTGCCCCCCAATTACCACTACCGACCCCTCCCCCCCAAAAAAAAAAAAAAAGACGCCCCTGCAATTTTTTTTTTTTTTATTTATTTGCATGTTGGAGGGTATAAAAGATTCGGCACAGCCGAATTTAACACTCTTACTTGTTTTTTTCTCATTTATTTTTTATTTTTGGGAATTTATTGATTTAATCACTTAAATTTAGGGGGAAATAGGACAATTTTGAACATTTCGATCTTCTGAACTAATGGCCCCAGTAACCTAAAATTTGGACTATAGGATCCTCTCGCGGAAATAATACTATAAAGAAAGTATTTAAAAAAAATAAGAAGGGGAAATGAGGTAGAGGGCAATTTGGTACATGTTCTATCTTTTGACCTACTGGTCCGAGAAACTTAAAGTTTGGACTGTAAGATCCTCTAACGGAAAAAACATTCTGGAACAAAGTTTTTTTTTTTTTTAAATTCTAATTCTAGGGGGTTGAAAGGGGGAAAGTAGGATAATTTGGTACATTTTGTATCTTCTGAACTAATGGTCCAAGAAACTTAAAAATTTGGACTATATGATCCTCTCGCGGAAATTATGTTCTGAAGAAAGTATTTTTTGAAAATTTTTCATTCAAATTTAAGGGGAAAAGGACGATTTTGAACATTTTCAATATTGTGAACTAATGGTTCCAGAAACCTGAAATTTGGACTATAGGATCCTCTCGCGGAAATAATATTCTGTAGAAAGTACTTTTTTAAAAAGGCACTTTTAAGAAGGGGAAAAGGGGGAAAATTGGACAATTTGGTACATATTTTTTTTCTGACCTAATGGTCCTAGAAATTTAAAGTTTGGACTATGTATAAGATCCCCTCGCGGAAAAAACATTCCAAAACAAAGTTTTTTTTCAATTCCGCTTCTAGGGTGGAAAAGTGGGATAATAGGACAATTTGGTACACTTTCTATGTTCTGAACTAATTTTCCCAGAAACTTAAAAATTTTGACTATGGGATCCTTCGCGGAAATAACATTATGAAGAATGTTCTATTTTGAAAATTTCGCTTCTTAGGGGGGAAAAGGGGGAAAGTATGGTAATTTTGTGTCTGCTGAACTAATGGTCGTAGATCCTTGAAATTTGGGCTGTACGATCCTCTCGCAAAAATAACTTTCTGAAAAAAGTACTTTTTGAAAGAGGTAGAAAGAGGTCCGGAATATGTATGTACTTTTTGAAAATTCCGGTTTGTATTTGCTGAACAAATAAGACTACACGATCCTCTAGCGTGGACTGCACGATACTCTCGCGGAAATAACATTCTGAAAAAAGTACTTTTTGAAAATTCCGCTTTAAAGGGGAAGGTAGGGCAATTTTGTATCTGCTGAAAATATGGTCCTAGATACATGAAATTTGTAGTGAACGATACTATCGCGGAAATACCATTCTAAAGGAAGTACTTTTTCGAAATTCTGGGGGAAAATGGGAAAAGTAGGGCAATTTTGAATCTGCTGAACTAATGGACCTTAATACTTGAAATTTAAACTGTTCGATCCTTTCGCGAAAATAACATTCTGAAAGAAGAATGTTATTTTACGGGGAAAAGGGGGAAAAGTAGTGCAATTTTGTATCTGCTGAACTAATGGTCTTGAAACTTTAACTGTACAATCCTCTCGAGGAAATAATATTCTAAAGGAAGTACTTTTTGAAAATTCCGGGGGAAAAAGGGGGTGAGTAAGGTAATTTTGAATCTACTGAACTTATGGTCCTAGATACTTGAAATTTCAACCGAACGATCCTCCCGCGGAAATAACATTGTTAAAGAAAAACTTTTTTAACATTACACTTCTACGGGGAAAAAGGGGAGAGTAGGGCAATTGTGTATCTGTTGAACTAACATTGTTAAAGAAAAACTTTTTTAAAAATTCCGCTTCTACGGCAAAAAGGGGGAAAGTAGGGCAATTTTGTATCTGCTGAACTAATGGTCCTAGAAACTTAAAATTTGAACTGTAAAATCCTATTCCGAAAATAACATTCTCAAAGAAGTACTTTATTGAGAATTCGTTTTTAAAGGGAGCAAAATGGGGAAAGAAGGGCAGTTTCGTATCTGCTTAACGAATGGTCCCAGAAACTTGAAACTTTCGCGGAAAACCCTATTGTAAAAAGTAATATTTTAAAAAATCCTTTTATAAGGGTGGGGGGGGGTGTAGAAGGGGGTTAATAGGGCAATTTTTGGTTTTAAGGAGGCCCAAAAAGGGGAAAATAGGGCAATTTGCTAAACTAATGGTCTTAGAAACATGACATTTGGAATATGGGATCATATCACGGCAATAACATTCTAAAAGATATATTTTTTTTTACAATTTTTAAGGGGGAGAAAGGGGGAAATTAGTGCAATTTTGTATATGCTAAAGTAATGGTCCTAGATACTTGAAATTGGACAGTACGATCCTCCCTAGGAATACTTTTTTAAAAATTCCTCTTTTAAGGGGGAAGTGGGGAAAATAGAGCAATTTTGAATCTGCTGAACTAATGGTCCTAAATACTTGAAAATTGGACTGTACGATCCTGCCGCGGAAATAACATTTGGAAAGAAATACTTTTTTAAAAATTCTTCTTTTAAGGGGGAAAAAGGGGAAAGTAGGCCAATTTTGTATCTGCTAAACAAATAGTCCTAGATACTTGAAAATTTCACTGCACGATCCTCTCGCGGAAATAAAATTCGAATGGAGGAGTTTTTGGAAAATTCCGCCTCTAAGAGGGAAAGGGGGAAAGTAGGCAATTGTGTATCTGCTGAACTAATAGTCCGGGAGACTTGAAATTTGGACTGTACGATCTTTTCGCGAAAATAACATTCTGAAAAAACTACTTTTTTAAATATTCCGATTTTGAGTGGGAAAAAGGGGAAACGTAGGGCAATTTTGTATCTGCTGAAATAATGGTCCTATATACTTGAAATTTGGACTGTACGATCCTCTCGCGGAAATAACATTCTCAAGGATGTACTCTTTGAAAACTCTACTTTTTAAGGGGGGAAAAGGGGAAGGTAGGGCTATTTTGTATCTGCTGAACTAATGGTCCTCGATGCTTGAAATTTAACTGTACGATCCTCTCGCGGATATAACATTCTAAAAGAAGTACTTTATTTTAAATTCTGCTTCTACGGGGGGAAAAGGGAGAAAGTAGGGCAATTTTGAAACTGCTGAACTAATAGTCCTACATACTTGAAGTTTGGACTGTACGATCCTCTCGCTGAAAGAACATTCTAGAAGAAATACATTTTTAAAAGTTCTCCTTCTAAAGGGGGAAAAGGAGGAAAGTAGGGCAATTCTGTATCTGCTTAACTAATGATCCTAGATACTTGAAATTTGAACTGTACGATCCTCTTGAGGAAATAACATTCTAAAATAAGTACTTTTTGTGGAAAGTTCCGCTTCTAAGGGGGAAAAGTAGGGCAATTTCGTATCTGCTCAACTAATGGTCCTAGATACTTGAAATTTAAACTGCACGAGCCTCCCTCTTGGAATTAACATTCTGAAAGAAGTACTTCTTTTGAAAATTTCAAGGGGGAAAACGGGGAAGGCAGGGCAATTTTGTATCTGCTGAACTAATGGTTACAGATACTTGAAATTTGGCTGAACGATCCTCTCGCGGAAATAACATTCTTAAGAAAATACTTTTCAAAATTATGGTGGAAAAAGGGGGAAAGAAGGGCAATTTTGGATCTGCTGAACTAATGGTCTTAGATTCTTGAAATTTGAACTGAACGATCCTTTCGCGAAAATAACTTACTTAAAGAACTTTTTTAAAAATTCCACTTCTAAGGGGAATAAAGGGGAAAGTAGGGCCCTTTGGGGGATTTTGTATCTTTTGAACTAATAGTTTTAGAAACTTGAAATTTTGACTCTATGATCCTCTCGCGAAAAAAACTAAAAAAATATTTTTTTGAAAATTCCGCCTCCAAGGTGGGGAAAATAGAGCAAATTGGTACATTTTTTATCTTCTGGACAAATGGTCCCAGAAACTTGAAATTTGGACTCTAGGATCCTCTTGCGGAATTAACATGCGTAAAACAAAATTTTTTGAAAATTCCGACTCCAAGGGTGGGAAAAGGGGAAAATAGGGAAAATCGGTAAATTTTTTATCTTCTGAACAAATGGTCCCAGAAACGTGAAGTTTGGTCTTTAGGATCATCTCGCGGAAACAACATTCCGAAAAAATACTGTTAGAAAAATTCATCCTCTACGGTGGGAAAGGGGGGCAAATAGGGAAAATCGGTACATTATTTATCTTTTACACAAATGGTTCCAGAAACTTGAAATTTGAACTCTAGGATCATCTCGCAAAAAAAAATATCTTGAAAAAAGTAGAAGGGGGAAAATAGGGCAATTTTGTATCTTCTGAACTAAAACTTTAAGTTTTGATCTTATCGCGGAAATAATTTTTTGAAAAATACACTTTGAAAATTTTGGTTTTAAGGAGGGCCAAGAGGGGGGGAAATAGGGCAATTTGTAAATTTTAAACTAATGGTCTTAAAAACATGACATTTGCAATATAGGATCATCTCGCGGAAATAACATATTGAAAGAAGTACTTTTTGAAAATTACTTTTTAAAGGGGGAAAGAAGGGCAATTTTGTATCTGCTGAACTAATGGTCCTAGATATTGAAGTTTGGACAGTACGATCCTCTCGAGGAAATAACATTCTGGAAGAAGTACTTTTTGGAAAAATCTGCTTCTATGGGGGAAAAAGAGGGAAAGCAGGTAAGTTTTAAATTTGAATCTTCTTGCGGAAACAATATTCTAATGAAAGTACTTTTTTAAAAATTTCGCTTCTACGGGGAAAAGAGGGAAATTTTGTCAATTTTGTATCTGCTGAACTAACGGTCCTAGATACTTGAAATTTGGAGTGTACGATCCACTCGCGGAAAAAACATTCTGAAAGAAGTACTTTTTTGAGAATTTTGTTTTATGGGTGGAAAAGGGGGAAAGTAGGGCAATTTTGTATCTGCTGAACTAATGGTCCTAGATACTTGAATTTTGAACTGTTTTGTATCTGCTGAACTAATGGTCCTAGATACTTGAAGTTTGGACTGTACGATCCTCTCGCGGAAATAACATTCTGGAAAAAGCACATTTTTAGAAATTCTGCTTCTAAGGGCGAAAATGGGGAAAGTAGGGCAATTTTGTATCTGCTGAATTAATGGTCCTAGATTCTTGAAATTTGGACTGTACGATCCTTTCGCGGAAATAACATTCTAAAATAAGTACTTTGGTACTTTACGACCCACTCGCGGAAATTACATTCTGGAAAAAATTTTTTTTTGAATTTTCGCTTCAATTTGGTACATATTGTTCCTTATGCACTAATGTTCCTTGAAACTTAAAGTTTGAACTATGAGATCGTTTCGCCAAAATAAAATTTTTTGCTACTTTAAATCTACTCAAAATATAATATTTTAAAGGTCGAAACTACCAATTTTTATGTTTAATTAAAAATTAATAAGAATTTGAAGTAATAAAGTTGTTTTTTTTTAGTTTTCAGCTAACCGGTAACGAAGTACCGGGCGAGTTAGCTAGTACCTTATATTTCCGCCCTCTGTGGTGGGTTTTTGGAATTCTTTTTAAGAGTTCAAAAAACGACCATAGTATTATTTTTTGCTGTAGAATCGATTGGTGAAAGCAGATTTGCGATATATTCAGCCGTTTTTGCTCTGCAGAAAAATCAGCTTAAAATCCGCGATTTCAGATGCGTTGAACCACCCCAAGGAGCAAAAATTTTCCCAAAAAAATACCGGCATTCTTTTTAGCTAACCTAAATCCTTCAAAAAAATGATGATATCCGCATATCAAACTTTAAAAACTAACTCTAATATATATACTTTATGGGGTCCCCGACCGATATTTCAATGTGTTACACACGGAATGACAAAGTAAGTATACCCCCATACTGTAGTTGGAGGGTGTAAAAACGTTATTTTTCAGAGGTTGGTTTAAATCTTCAAGGGGGAATTTTTTGCCCCCTGGTCCCATTTTGCTCATTTACGAACTTAACCTGCCTATTAACATAAAACATAATTGTGCCAAATGTCGGGAGTCTAGCTCTTTTATTTTGGACTGCATCGTGTTAACTACAGACGGACAGACGGACGGACAGACGGACGGACAGACGGACGGACATCGCTAGAATGTCTTAGAATCGATCAGTGATTATAAATATACATACTTAATGGGGTCCTAGACCGATATTTTGATGCGTTACACACGGAATGACAAAGTGAGTATACCCCCATACTATAGTTGGAGGGTATAATAACGGTCAGAGAGCCCTTAAGGTATATTTATATTATTGATCCTTGATCGATTCTAAGACATTCTCTGAATGTTCGTCCGTCCATCTGTATAAAACATACTGCAGTCCAAAGTAAAAAAATCTAAGCTCCTGAAGATTGGCACGAATTTGTCTTATGGTCATAGGTAGGCTAAGTTCGTAAATGGGCAAAATCGGTCCAGGTGGAAAAATGTTTCCCCTTGAAAAACTAAACCAACCTCTGAAAAACGACATTTTTTTATGATTTTTTTGTATTTTTGTTCAACAAATCAAACAATTTTCAGTCCACTTCCTTTTGTAGGCGTGGACAAAAAAAAAATTTAATAAAGATAAAATGGTTTAAATATTGATATAATTGTAAAAATTAAATGCAAAAATCATTATAAATCAACTTGCGAACATTTATTGCGTGGGGGAAAGTGTCCCCCCAATATGGGGATATTAAAAGATATTGAATAATGCCACTAAAATGATAAAAAAGAATTGGAACTTTATTGATGTAAAATTACACAAAAATTAAACAAAAAATATCATTATCCAAAAATTATCCAAGGATTTTAATAATGTCCCACTTTTGGATAATTATCCAGAAAGTGGCAACACTGAACAAAATACAAGCAAATTACAACATCATTATGAAATTCAATATGTAATTGCGATTTTTTCGAAAAAAAAAAACAAAAAACGTGATTCTGATTTTTTTTTTGGTGGATAGACAAACATCTAACAAGGGAAGTATTCCAACCCTTATGAACCGATTTGCCTGACTCTTAAAATATATATAAAAGTGACAATTGTAATTTTGAGGTTTCTCGGATTATCGGCCATAGGGCCATAGACTTATGGGTTAAAATAATGGGTCAAAAAATTTTTCAGCCATTTCTTTAGAAGAAACTATATGATGTGTTCATATGAGAAGAAAGGCTTTTTTAATACCTATCCAACTGTGCCAACCTTCTAAAAATACGGCTTCGTTAAATAAAAAAGTATGAATTTTGGGGTGTGTTTATATTAAAATATCCATATGAATACGAAATACATATGAATAAGAAATAATCTTTATTAAATTTAATTCCACACGTATTTTCTTTAAACGATTTTCCTGTTAGTTCGGTAGTTATTAGAATTTTCCTAGGGTCCACATTAATTCAGAAGGGGCAAGGAAATTCTAAACACTGATATGGCGGAGACACCCCAACCTTAAAAACGTCTCTTTTATATATATTTTAAGTTCCAGGCAAATCGATTCATAATGGTTGGAATATTTCCCTTGTAAGCTATAAAAATATTTAAAAAAAAAGTGGCCGAATTTTTGATAAATTGACTTTTTTACAATATTAAAAATTTCAAAATTTTTCAAACAAAAAATTTTAATCAATTTTAATTTTTTTGGATTATGGTGCCTTCCGTTTTATTTTTATAAATATTTAATGAAGGAAACTGGACACAAATTTGACCATTTTTTTTTTCAATATTTTGCCACGCCTTCTAATCCCTGGTTTTAAAAAGTTGAAAACCCAAAAATGCAATTTTCTTAGCTCCATATAGGGCTAGCAATACAACCCTTTCAGAAAATCATGGCACATTTGCTGTGTAATGCCCCATATGTAGGTATTTATAAACAAGCATACATATTTTCATGTGTATGCTTGCATGAGCATAAATGTTTTACTCTGTCTCTATTGCCATTCATTATTGTATTAATTAACAGAAAACACAGGATCACCAATCAGATGCTTGATTAATGATGTCACAACGAGTCGTAAATCTTGATTTGTACAATAAACAATACACAATACAGCAAAGCAGCTGCAAAAGCAGTAAAAACATACGATATTCTGCATACATACTACATTAATGAACTACCGAATTAATCTCAAACGATTTTGAATACAATAAAATTCAATAAATTTGTATTGGTCAAATGTTGGTCGAATATCTAACAGAGATATTAATTTAAATTCGACTTGGCCGAATCTATGAATACCCTCCACATTTCCCTTTTTAAATGAAAAAAAAATAAAAATTTAGAAAACAAATATTTTATTTTGAGTAAAAACAAGTAAAAAAGTTAAATTCGGCCTTGCCGAATGTAATTATACCCCCCAACATTTCAAAAAGATTATTGCAAAAAACTTAAAATAGGAAATTGCTTTTGGAAAAAAAAATTTAAAAAATTTTTCCGCGAAAAAAAAAATTTGGTAAAAAAATCTGTGATTTTTTTTTTTCTTTTTTTTGTCAAAAAATATGTTCGTACTTGTTTAAATACCATTCAGTTTTCATTTATTTTCACAAATGTCAACCAGAAGCCGAATTAAAGCATTTTGTATTTTTAGGTTACGTTGAATGTACCAAAATTTTTGAGGTGTCCTTACATTTTCGGTCATAACTTTTGAACCGCTCAACCGAAATCGCTTAAATCCAAACTGCTCGGGAGAACTTCCAATAAATATGTTTAGTTCCACTTATCTCCGTGTAGTATTTGGCCGTGATCGCCATTTCCACAGACAGACAGACGGACATCGCTAGAATGTCTTAAAATCGATCACTGATTAATTATATATGGGGCATTCCATGTCAAATCGGACACTTGGAAATTTTTTTTTTAGTTTGTTCCTTTACTCAAACTTCTTTTACTCATAAATTCTTCAATAATGGTTCAAATTTTATTTTTTTTTTCAAAATTTTTGTTTTTTTACGTACTTTTTTTTTAAAAAAAACTTCCTACTTAGGAAGTGGAGATAAGGCGTAGGTATGTTTTACAAAAATGTTTGAGGGTAAAAATAAATGGGGGTCGGTCTCACTAATACCCCTCTCGGAAGCACCATTGGACCGGTAGAAGCTGATTAAATAAAACAAATTTACAAAAAATAAAAAAAATTGTATTGGGACCGCCTTAACAATTAGAGATAGAGGGTAGATGTGTTCACAGAAAATGTTTGGACCAAACAAATGTTGTGGGTCGGTCATTCATTTTGTTGCTCTAAGGGCACTATTAGTGCAGTTAGAGAGGTTGGAGCAAATTTTAAAAAATGTCGTTTTGTGTGGGAGACCCCTTAGAAATTGGAGATAGGGGATTAGTTTGTTCCAAAGAAATATTAAATTAATGGGGGTCGGTCTCATAAATGACCCCTCTATGACGCCCCATTGGATCAGTAGAAATGATTTTAAGAGTGGAAATTTACAATAAAATTTTTTCAAAAAAATTTAAAAAATTGTAATATTCGTTATCCCACGATCTTCCTGGGCAAAAAATTTGTAGAATCGATAGAAGTTTTACACAAAAAAATTTCAAAAAATCGAAGAGTACAAACAGTCTCAAAAATGAGATTTAAATTTTGAAACTTAAAAATCGGAATTTTTGGGATTTTTTTTAAAAAAGTACGTAAAAAATAAAAATTTTTAAGAAAAAAAATTGAAATTTGGACCATTATTGAAGAAGTTATGAGTAAAGGAACAAACTACCAATTTTTCAAAATTCGATATCTTTTGAACGGCTCATCAAAAAAATCTGAAAATTTACCACGAAGGAGTTTTTGAAGGGTACTAAAAACTGCAAACAAATTGGGAAAATCTAAAAAAAAAAAAATTCAAAGTGTCCGATTTGACACGGAATGCCCCATATATACTTAATGTGGTCCCAGACCGATATTTCAATGAGTTGCAAACGGAATGAAAAACTTATATACCTTCTATCACTAAGTGGAGGGTATAAAAATTAGTAACAAAAATTCCTCATAAATGGGGCAAGTACTTTCATGCATCTAAAAATCGAAAATATGTGCCTATAAAATGCATCTAAAAATCAAAAATATGCACTAAAAATTTAAAAATATGCATTTAAAAATTATTGTATTAACAAAAAAAATAGGGTTGCTAACATAAACTAGGGGTTTTTTTAATATTTGATGCCCCCTACTTTTTTTAAATTTTGTTTTGTTGTTGGAAATCATTTTTAATTGGTAAAATATCTTTTCGTTCCAGAATCAATGATTTTTATACACTCCACTTATTGTTAGTGATAGAGGGTATATATAAGTTTGTCATTCCGTTTGTAACTCATCGAAATATCGATCTGGGACCCCATAAAGTATATATATTCATGATGCCCGATCGATTTTAAGACATTCTAGCTATGTCCGTCTGTCCGCCTGTCTGTCTGTGGAAAATGCTGTCGCGGTCAAAATATTGCACAGAGATGACTGAAACTTAATATATTTATTGGAAGTTCTCCCGAGAAGTTTGGTATTGCATTTGAGCGATATCGGTTCAGCGGTTCAAAAGTTATGAACGAAAATGTAAGCACACCTCAAAAATTTCAGTACATTCAACATAACCCAAAAATACAAAATGCTTTAATTCGGCTTCTGGTTGACATATGTGAACATAATTGAACACCAAATGGTATTTAAACAGGTACGAACATATTTTTTGACAAAAAAAGAAAAAAATTGCGGATTTTTTTTTTTACCAAAATTTTTTTTCGAGGAAATTTTTTTTTTTAAAAATGTTTTTTTTTTCAAAAGTAATTTCCTTTTAAATAAAGTTTTTTGCAATAATCTTTTTGAAATTGTGGAGGGTATCACTACATTCGGCAAGGCCGAATTTAACTTTTTTACTTGTTTAAATTGTCCCAAAGTTTTCTGAAAAGTTATTTTACATTAAAAATTAAGTTGTGAACAGCTTGAATAGGTATTTCAGAGACAATTTTTATTTGTTAATTCGTAAAATGTCTCAAAATAGGAAAGTTTTAAATTATAATATGGGAAAAAATTCTCAGAATCTAAAAACTTTATTATCTGAATCCAATTTTTCCAAAATGAATCAAAATATCATTTCTCTAAGAAAAAATAATTTTTCTACAAAAAATTAGTTGAAAGAAATTGAAGTTTTCTAAGGTGAGTTTTGAAAAAAAGTGATAAAAATTAAACAAAAAGTGCAATTTATATGAAAATATGCAAAAATATGCATTTATACCAAATTATGCAAAAATATGCAACTACAAATCGATGCCATTTTATTGCAAATTTCTTGATTCATATAGATATTTAGTTTGTTGTATGATAAACGTCCCGAGTAAAAACATGCATTTTCATGAAAGTATTTGCCCTACTCATAAACAATAAAAATTACTAATTTGAGTACTTTGAAGATGCAAAAAAAACCATAAGTATTTAGTAACTTTTAAGTAGATTTAGGTAACCAACGCACTTACTATTTTTTTTACTGTAGAATTTTTTGAATGCACACGACGTTTTGCAATTATTTTGTTCTATTGTGGAGGGTATTCATGAATTCGGTCAAAGTTGAATTCAATTTTTCTATTTGTTTTTTGATTATTTAATTTCTAAAATAGTTTGCAATATTTATAATGTTATATTTATTTGTGTTTGCCTCAAATTAAATATCGCCCAAAAAATAAAAGTAATTGTATTTGTATTTAAATAAATGACTTACTGCACTAATATATTTATTTACGCACCATAAAATATCATGGAAATTTATATAAAAGGACAATTCATTTGTTTCAATTTACATATGCGACAGTCATAAACAATGCTCGAAATGTATTCGGATTGTCAAAATTTTATATACACTCAGAAAAGTTTCTTGTCAGTGTCTCAGATTGCCCTATGGCCATCAAATTTTGCAATAATTCTTACATCAAAGTAAAAAGCACTTGAATGCTTCTTTCTCCAGTACTTGGGTCAACACTAGCGCGTCCCGAATTCGGCTTTTTTTCGAATTTGAAAATGCTTGCCCCCTCAAAAGATGGGGATTTAGGACCCTTTTACGGGAAAAATAACAAAAAAAGTTTTGGACAAAAAACCAGTTGGCTACCAGCAGCTAAAGATTGCAATCTCAGTGCATTTTGAAAAAAAAAATTTTTTTTTGTTTTTAAAAAAATGTATGCAAAAAGTTGCGCTATATAGAGTACATTCCTGGAAAAATATTAATAAAATTTCCATGGAGTAATTTTGGTGCAGCGTTGCATCTTAAAGATGAAAAGTGTGACTTAAAATTTTTTTATTTTTTCTTTTAAGCTAAATTGGTCTCAAAACCTACACAAAAAAGAGCACATTCGTTAAAACTGTGTCAAAGCTGATTTTGAGACTAATTTAGCTTAAAAGAAAGAAAAAGTAAAAATTAAGTACACCTTTTGATCTTTGAGATGCAACGCTGCACCAAAATTACTCCATGGACATTTTATTAATATTTTTCCTCAAATGTATTCTATATTGCGCAACTTTTGGCGTCAAATTTTTGGACAACAAAAAAAAAAAGTTTTTTCAAAATGCACTAACAATAAGATTGCAATCTTTAGCTGCTGGTAGCCAACTGGTTTTTTGTCCAAACATTTTTTTGTTAATTTTTTCGTAAAAGGGTCCTAAATCCCCATCGTTTGAGGGGGCAAGCTAAAAAAATTTGAATTCGGGACGCGCTAGTCAACACACAACATTGGATCTTACAAAAATTTCTGAGAGACAATTCTTCGATAGAAATTTTCTCAAAGATAATTTTTCTATAGGAAATTGCTTAAAGATAATTTTTCTATAGGAAATTTCTCAAAGAAAATTTTTATTTAGGAAATTCCTCAAAGAAAATTTTTCTTTAGAAAATTCTCAAAGACAATTCTTCTATAGACAATTTCTCAAAGACAATTTTTCTATAGAAAATTTTTTAAAGACAATTTTTTTATAAAAAAATTACTCAATCACAATTTTTTTTTCAAAATTTCTCAAGGACAATTTTTTTATACAATTTTTCTATACAAAATTTCTTAATGACAATTTTTCTATAGAAACTTTCTCAGAGACAATTTTCCTATAGAAAATTATCCTTAAAAAAATTCTCAGCGACAATTTTTCTTAATTTTTTTTTTTTTTTTTTTAAATTTTCTAAAGAAAATTTTCTATAGAAGAATTGTCTTTGAGAAAGTTTCTATAGAAGAATTGTCTTTGAGAAATTTTCTATAGAGAATTGTCTTTGTCACAATGGACCTCAGAGTCTACGTGTGTTGACGTAAAACGTCAGCAGCCACTTACAACCTATTGTCTTTGAAAAATTTTTTATAGAAAAAAAGTTTTCTATAGAGAATTGTCTTTGAGAAATTTTTTATAGAAAAATTGTCTTTGAGAAAATTTCTATAGAAGAATTGTCTTTGAGAAATTTTCTATCGAAAAATTGTCTTAGAATCTGAAACTTTTTCTATTGAACAACTGTCTCAAAAAAGTAAGAATCCATATGATACCCTACAGCAGTGTTTTCCGAAAAATGGGTCCTAGGTCTAAACATGAACCCATTGATCTTTATTTCATTAGATCTTTAATTTGTGTAGAAAACACACACCAACCAAATTTAAGCAAAATTGTCTTTTTTATTGTAGCCAAAAAACCGATTTAACTGAAATTTTTATATGGGGTCTGTGTCCAAAAATGGGCCAGTTACATTCAGGTTTGATAAGGGTACCAAAGTACACGTTTAACACCTACAAACAAAACTTTAATAAAATATTTCCTATTTAGTCAGTGTTGCCAGTAGAATTTTTTGAAGGTACCTACACTTATAAAATTCGAAAAAAATTTCCCCTACAATTTATCCCTACACTAAAATTGAACAAATTTCATTAAAAAAGACTTTTTTTAAGATTCAGTAAGTTGTGATTTTATTTTTACATGTTATATATTAACAGATAATTGCCCAGCTAAATATTTGGTTGCAAAGAACCAACTTGATCTTCCACAGAACCTGTTCTAATTCTGGTGCAACACCAATGTTTTTGTATAGAGATTGTCCCGAAGGCAACAGGTGTTTGTATGCAAAAATAGAACATGTTTTTATTATTCGGAATCCTTTTTTAGAACAGATGTTGTCAGAACCGGAACAGATGTTTGTAAGAAAATACTTGAGTTGTTTGATATTACTCGATAACATGAGATTTACTCGAGTAAAAATTCATACTATAAACAGGGAAAACAGAGTTTATTAAATGAAATTTACCCAATTTATACCACTTTAATTAGAGTGTACAAAAGATTTTAAAAAGGTATATTCCATTTGTTCTTAAACTGAAACCCTATGAGAAAAATACTGTTTTTAACTAAAATTCAAGATTTTGGACAACTTTTAGCTATATTCTGAAAAAGTACCTACATTTGATGAAATTTTAAAAATCTGTCCGTTTTTCCCTACGCTACCATTTTTAGAACAAAAATACCTACATGTAGGGATTTTTCCCTACTTCTGGCAACACTGTATTTAGTGTTGTTTTAATTCGGCTTAAGGTCATAAATGAGTAACAACAACAGGTCAACGATACACAACAATAACTAATCCCAGCAAAACTTAGATTACCAAATAAGGTGTAAAATAAGGTATAGGATCTCTTATTTTATACATTGCAGCATTGATGATTTTAACAGGCGATGAGACTCAAAGTAATGCATCCACATTATCACAAAGAATACCAGTAAGGTATAAAATAAGTCATAAATCTATAACGAAGAATACGAGTAAGGTGTAAAATATATGATATTTTATAGGTTACCAGAAATGAAATAATATAGCATACCAGAAAATAATATATAAGGTGTTACGAGTAGTGAAAAAGTAATTTTGTATTAAATTTACTCACGTGATTGTAAGTGAGTGTAAGTAGATAAAATATGCTCGAGAGTGTCTGTCGTTAGAAATTTCCTGTCGTGAGCCCATCTCTAGTTTAAACTAGAGTTTGCAAAACGATTAAAATCGTAATCGTAATCGCGATTAATCGCACCAATTAATCGTAATCGTAATCGATGCAAAAATCATGCGATTACGATTAATCATTTTCTAAAAAATACACTGTTTTTATAACGATTTTAAAAAATATTATGTTGGCCTACGATTCATTTCACTTATTCGCAATTTCTCTTTCCTTTTTTCTCGTAAAAGTAATTTAAATTTAAAGTAAAATTTAAATTTTCATCTTATTAACCCCACAATTTTGTTTTAAAAATAATCCAAAAGGATTTTGCTGGATTTGGTCAAAAAATTCGGGCATGAAGTTTTATCAAAAAACGTATATTTTTTCTGGTTGCAGACTGAAGACGCTCTTTCTAAATTTCCTTATAAATTTTCCCACAATCAGCTCTTCAGTGGCCATTGGCGGGTATTCTGATACTAAATTCGAAAGATTATAATTTTCGGGACGCCGAAATATATACACATAAAAGTATTTTTTTTGGAATGATTTTTTTTTTACCAAATGATCATTCATTACAAATTTCAAGAGTCTAGGATCGTTATTTCATAAAATATGAAAAGGACAAAAAGTACACTTTTTTACCAATTTTACGACCCTTAGAAATTCAGTTTAGGTTGTAAGTGGCTGCTGACGTTTTACGTCAACACACGTAATTCAGTTTACAACAAGTATATTTTTTCACACGGTTTTTTTTTACCAAAGGATCCTGTATTCCAAATTTTACCCCTTTTTGTCCCCTTAACAATTTATCAAAAATCCGGCTACATTTTTAATTTTTTTTAGTTTAGATGTTTGTATATCCACATAAAAAATTCAGGAGGGCATTTTTCGAATTTTCCGAAAAAATCGCATTTGAATATTGGATTTTAGAAAAATTCAATAATTCTCTTGTATTTTATTGTGTCAACACCGCGTATGAGTAACGACTATTTGCGAAACCAATGAATTTTCGTTACTCATACGCGGTGTTGCCACAATAAAATACAAGAGAATTACAGAATTTTTATGAAATCTAATATGATGCATTCCACACCAAATGTCCCGCTACAGAAAAACATGTGTCCCGTAAACTTCTGAATAGGTTGTTTGGATAGCCCTATATGGAACTAAGAAAATTGCGTTTTTGGTTTTTCAAATTTTCGAAAACTGGGCTTAGGAGGAGTGGTCAAATATTGGAAAAATGGTAAAATTTGTGGCGAGTTGCCTTGATTAAATATTTATCACATTAAAACGGAATGCACCACAATGTCAAAAATTTACGTTCTTACATAGTTTTGTATGGGCTATCGATTAAAATTTTTTTTTTTTTGAAAATTTTCAGAACCCGTTCTGAAATTTTCCATTTTTTAAAAAAGTCAATTTATCAAAAATCCGGCCACTTTTTTTTTCTTTTTTATTTATTTTTTTAAAAGTTTAGATGTTTGTACATCCACACAAAAAAAAAATCAGAAACACGTTCATCTTTTTTTTTCGAGAAAATCGCATTTGAACTTTAAATTTCATAACAATTTTGTTATTTGCTTGTATTTCTTTGTTTTAAAGTTGCGAATGAGTAATATTAATTGCATAAATATTCGTCATACGCTCTGTTGACACAAGAAAATACAAGCAAATTACTAAATTTTCCAAAAAAAAAATTTTAATCGATAGCCCATACAAAACTATATAAGAATGTAAATTTTTGACATTGTGGTGCATTCCGTTTTAATGTGATAAATCTATACTATATTATAAAACGCACTTTTTGCGAAAATTTTCTTTGTCACCGGTGTTTGAAGAAACTACTGAACCGATTTTGATCAGATAAAAACCATAATAAAGCTTTCATTCCAACTAAGATTATAGGCTATAGAATGTTTTGATATCGGTGAAGGAGGACTTCAAAAAATGCCAAAATATGGAAAAAAAATCAGTTTTCGCTTTGAAAAAGACACAATAAATCAGATATTAACATGAATAGCACCATTGGAAAGCTCTTTTTTTAACAAACAACTTAGCCTTTTCAGTTTTTTTAATAAGTCCATTAACACGCCTTGGGAATTTAATTTTACCACTGTTCGGGGATCTGTACCTCATCTATACTACATTATAAAACGCACTTTTTGCGAAAATTTTCTTTGTCACCGGTGTTTGAAAAAACTACTGAACCGATTTTGATCAGATAAAAACCATAATAAAGCTTTCATTCTAACTAAGATTATAGGCTACAGAATGTTTTGATATCGGTGAAGGAGGACTTCAAAAAATGCCAAAATATGGAAAAAAAATCAGTTTTTTCGCTTTGAAAAAGACACAATAAATCAGATATTAACATGAATAGCACCATTGGAAAGCTCTTTTTTTAACAAACAACTTAGCCTTTTCAGTTTTTTTAATAAGTCCATTAACACGCCTTGGGCATTTAATTTTACCACTGTTCGGGGATCTGTACCTCATCTATATCTATATCTATACTATATTATAAAACGCACTTTTCGCGAAAATTTTCTTTGTCACCGGTGTTTGAAGAAACTACTGAACCGATTTTGATGAGATAAAAACCATAATAAAGCTTTCATTCCAACTAAGATTATAGGCTATAGAATGTTTTGATATCGTTTAAGAGGGACTTTTGAAAATGCCAAAATATGAAAAAAAAATCAGTTTTTCCGCTTTTAAAAAGACACAATAAGTCAGATTTTAATGTGAATGGCACTATTGGAAAGCTCTTTTTTTAACAAACAACTTAGCCTTTTCAGTTTTTTAAATTAGTTCATTAACACGCCTTGGGCATTCAGTTTTATCACTGTTCGGGGATCTGTACCTCATATATTATAAAACTCACGGTTCGATATTTCAAATTTTAAATAAAAAACACTATTCGAAAGAATTTATTTACGTATTGAACATTTAAAAAACCGAATGTTAGGGACAACTTTTTGGAAGAAGATTTTTTGGAAGAAGAGAATTAACTGTAAATTGATGTTTTTACAGCCAAACGTTTAATAAAAAAGTTTTCAGTTTAAAACCAGTTATGTCGATCGAATGCAATTTTGACTACCGATATTCCATTTATGTATATTAGGGTGGCACGAACAATGACTTTTTTCGAATTTTGTCGATCGCCGGGCAAATTATGGTTAGTTTTGGTCTAAAAACTCTATGTTAAAATTTTTAGCCAAATCGGACAAAACTAGACCGTTTTTTCCATACAAACCAAACAACATTTTTTTTTCGATTTTTTATTTTTTTTTTTAATTACTATTTTACTTTACTTTAATTTTCGTGAAATAAACGCTTCAAAATTGACTCCGAAAAAAAATTTAGGGCCGTTGCAGTCATACTCTAAAAAATTAAAAAAAAAATTATTTAGTTTTGAGTCAAAACTTTTGACTCGAAAGAATTTTTCTTTGAGATGTTGCTCTTAATGATACATATCAACACAAAAATCTTATTTCTTTCTGTAACGTCCTTATCACGTTCTAAAATATAGCAAAAAATTCACTTTTTACCTTTCTCACATTTTATTATCACAAAAAATGGCTTTTGTCGAATTTCGTCAAATGCTGGGCAAATTATGGTTGCTTTTTGCCTAAGAACTCTATATTTAAGTTTTTAGCCAAATCGGACAATTTTAACATGTGCCGCTGAAGTGCAAAAGTTTAACTCTAAATTTTTTTTTATTTTCACAAAAAATTTAAACCACCTAGAGGCACGGGTTAAAATTGTCCGATTTGGCTAAAAATTTTAACATATAGCTTTTACACCAAAACGAACGATAATTTGCCAGGCTATGTATCTACAAAATTAATTTTTTTTTGACAATACATAAAATTTGAAAAAAGTGTAAACGCATTTTTCATAATTTTTTTATACATTTAAGAACACGATAAAAATGCCACAGATAAGAATAATATTTTTATGTGAATACATCTCAGCTAAAATCCTTTCAAGTCAAAATTAAGAAAAAAAAAAATTAAAAATTCTTAGAGTAGGACTCCAACAACCTACATTTTTTTTCGAAGCAAATTTTGAAGAGGAATGGGTTATCCCTCCAAAATGAAATTTTTAGTCATTATTAAGCTTATTAAAAAAAATAAATAAATTATATAAATAAAATGGCAAAATTTTTTTTTTTGGGCCAAAAATTTAACCACCCAAAGGCACAGGTTAATTTTGTCAGATTTGTCTAAAAGTTTAAACATAAGATTTATAGACCAAAAAGAACCATTGGGTTTGGACAACTAAATATCATGGGGGTTTTTGAATTTAAAGGCATTAAATCAAAATAATTCAGAAATGAATACATAACAATATTTTGTTTTTTTACTTTTCCCCTTCCAGATAACTTAAAGGTCTGATGGGAGAATGATCCACATACGTAGGGTCAAGTTAACAAAAACACTGGGGTCAACTTGACAAGTCTCAGTTTAACACATTCCGTGTTAAAATTTTTCTTTGATAATAGAAATATTTTAAGGATTTGAGACTTTCCCTTTTGAAAAATCTTTACTACTTATGTTCAAAATAATAAAAATATTTTCTGTTCTGAAAAATATTAACCGTGGAAATAAATTTTTATTAAAATAAAATATCCAATCCAAATCAAAATACTTTAATTCCTTTACAAAGATTAATAAAATTTTTAGCATTAGATTTTGGGGAAAAAAATTTTCTTCAATGTGTTCAATTTTTTTCAATAAAAATAGATTTCTTAATTTTTTTTTTTTTTAGTTTTAAAAAATGTTGTTCCTAGAAAAAAAAAAATTAACACAAATTTCATAATTATTGATTCAAATTTTGAATTTTTATTCCTCGGGCAACGCCGGGTACTCAGCTAGTATTTAATAAAGGCAACTCGCCACAAATTTTACCATTTTTCCAATATTTGACCACGCCTTCTAAGCACAGTTTTTGAAAAATTGAAAAACCAAAAACGCAATTTCTAAGTTCCATATAGGGCTATCCATATCACCTATTCAGAAGTTTACGGTACACATGTTTTTTTTCGCTGGACATTTGGTGTGGAATGCCTCATATTCAAATGCTATTTTCTCCAAAAATACGGAAATTTTTTTGTGTGAATAGACCAACATCTAAATTTAAAAAAAAAAATGTGGCCGGATTTTTGTTAAATTGACTTTTTTAAAAAATTAAAACTTTCAGAACGGTTTCCGAAAATTTTTCAAAATAAAAAATTTTAGTAGATATCACATACAAAAATATACATGAATGGTAATTTTTGAGATTGTGCCCAGGAAAGTTTTTTGGAACAAATTCCTGGTTCAATAGACACGGTGAGCCTCAGCGATGTTCAGGTTGAACTTTAGTGTCGACGAAAAGTGTAAGCGCAGTTCGATTTCTACATGAATAAATGTCACAAAACTGTTAACAGCGAAATCGTAGCTTATCGCATTCGCGAGATATCGCGAAATTAGTGTTTTTGTATTTTCTAAAATTTTGACAATGAAGTTTTTTAAATATCTTCAAAAACTGGGTATGCAGTTTTAATTGTATTTATTTACATGTCACAACACAGTTAACAGCGAAATCATATCTTCTCAATTTCGCGAGAAATCGGGAAATTACTTTTTTGCTGTTTTTATTTTTGTTTTTATCTTCATATATGATTTTTTAAAATTTCATAAAAACATGGTATGCAGTTTTACTTGTGGTTGATCAAAGGTCACACAACTGTTGACATCAAAATTGTAGGTGCTAAATTTCGCGAGATATCGCGTAATTATATATATATTTTTTTTTTTTAATTATATTTTAAACCCGGTTCTTTAGAAATGATAAAAAAAAGTGGTAAGCAGTTTGATTTGAACATGCTGGAAGAAATTAAAACTGCCCCCAAAAAAATTATAGCTGCTCACTTTCGCGAGAAATAGCGAAAAACAGCTTTTTGGGGGTATTTCTTGTTTTGATTAATAAAAGAAGTTTCTTTAACATTGTTGAAAAACACGAAATGCAGTTTGACTTGCTATTGATCAAAGGTCATAAGGCTGTTAACATTTAAATTCTAGCTGCTTAATTCTTCGAGATATCGCAAAAAAACTCGCTTATCTACTATTTATTCATTAATTTGTGTTATTTGTGGTCTGTAAAAACATATACTTCAATTAACGACAAAAATGTGGTATGCAGTTTGAATTCGAGGTTATTAGAGGTGACAAAACTGCAAGCATAAAAATTATAAACGATCAATTTCCCGAGAAATCGCAAAATTACTGTACGAGCTTTTATAATAAATTACTTTTTTTTCTTTGGTATCAAAAAAATAAAAAATTAAGTAACGACAAGTATATGGTATGCAGTTTAAATTGCCCGTAACTGAAGGTGGTAAAACTGCTGAAATCTATATATTGACGCTAATTTTCGCGAAAAATCGCGAAAAATTTTTCAATTTTTTTTCCATTTATTTTGTATTGTAATAGATTTATAAATAATAGATTTAATATTAACTTTGCGATTCCTTAAAGAATTGACCACATAGGACTTTTGTGTTAGCAGTTTAATGTCTTTTTATCATGTACAAATAAAAATGCATACCACGTTTTTACACCATTTCAAAAGAACATGCAAAATTGAAAAATAAAAAAAATAAAAAATATGTAAATAAATCCGCGATATCTTGCGACAGTGTACACCAACAACTTTGATGTCAACACCCTTATGACCTTCGATCACGTACACATTAAAGTGCATATCAGCTTTCCACAACATTTGAAAAAAACCTAGAAAAAGTTGAAAAACAAAAATTGACAAAAAAGTTATTTCGCGA
This sequence comes from Pegoplata infirma, assembly GCA_963921195.1. NCBI lineage: Eukaryota > Metazoa > Arthropoda > Insecta > Diptera > Anthomyiidae > Pegoplata > Pegoplata infirma. The sequence continues at coordinate 173,430,631 of OY992537.1, forward strand.
TTTCTCGCGAACTAAAGAAGATAGGATTTCGATGTTTACTGTTTTGTGACCTTAAAATAAGTACAATGAAATCTGTATACTCAGTTTTTGAAAATATTTAAAAAACTTCAATATCAAAATTTTTTAAAATATAAAATCACTAATTTCGCGATATCTCGCGAATGCGATCAGCTACGATTTCGCTGAAAACAGTTTTGTGAAAACTAATCATGTAGAAATCGAACTGCATTTACACTTTTCGTCGACACTAAAGTTCAACCTGAACATCGCTGAGGCTCACCGTGTAGATTCTTGAATATATTCTACGGTAATCACAACAAAATTTTCTGTGTAAAATTATTTTTCGAAAAAACTACTTGCTCTAAAAATCGATTGCTTTTGGGACAATTTCAAACAAAAATCATTGATTCTGGAATGTTATGTAGAACCGGTTGCAGGGTAATATGATGCGTTCTGGAATCGATTATTTGGAACAGAAAATTTTGCTGGGTGGCGCATTTCGAAAATTTGATAAATATTTAATCAAGGGAACTCGACACAATTTTTCCCATATTTACGCTCATTAGTCTAGTTTTTAAAAAATTGAAAAACCAAAAACACAATTTCTTAGTTTCATATATTTAAAAAACTTCAATATCAAAATTTTTTAAGATATAAAATCACTAATTTCGCGATATCTCGCGAATGCGATCAGCTACGATTTCGCTGAAAACAGTTTTGTGAAAACTAATCATGTAGAAATCGAACTGCATTTACACTTTTCGTCGACACTAAAGTTCAACCTGAACATCGCTGAGGCTCACCGTGTAGATTCTTGAATATATTCTACGGTAATCACAACAAAATTTTCTATGTAAAATTATTTTTCAAAAAAACTACTTGCTCTAAAAATCGATTGCTTTTGGGACAATTTCAAACAAAAATCATTGATTCTGGAATGTTATGTAGAACCGGTTGCAGGGTAATATGATGCGTTCTGGAATCGATTATTTGGAACAGAAAATTTTGCTGGGTGGCGCATTTCGAAAATTTGATAAATATTTAATCAAGGGAACTCGACACAATTTTTCCCATATTTACGCTCATTAGTCTAGTTTTTAAAAAATTGAAAAACCAAAAACACAATTTCTTAGTTTCATATAGAGCTATCCATATCACCTATTTAGACATAAATGGGACATATGCATAGAAAAGATTAGAAGGTACGCAGTGTTGTATTTGATGTATTTTCCAATATGGTGGCAAAATGCTTGTTCTTCCTCATCTCACACGTATTTAATATAAAATTAGATTCTTTGTTTATAAAAAATGGAATTTGTCTTTCATCTAATTAAATTTATTATTTATTTTGCTTTATTCATTGTTTTTTTAAAGATAATACGCACTATTGATAGTGTAAAAAGGTTTTCTTCTCTTTTGTTGTTTGCTTTGTTGTTGTTCTCCTTCATGTTGTATTGTTTTTATTAAACGTCAAAAGTTACATAATGTGCTGTCACTAATACTTATTCAAGCGAAATACGACTCTGTTTCATTTCTATTTTTTTCTATGGACATATGTTTTCGTACACTCTGAAATGTAAAAGAGTTTTTTTTTTTTTTTTAAATAAACTATTGCAATTATATTTATTTAAAAAACTCGATTAATCGATAATCGCGATTAACGGCTATTTTTTTAATCGTAATCGCGATTATGAAATATCTCGATTATTTGCAAACTCTAGTTTAAACTTATGCATTTTTTTATAAAATAATTATTTTTTATGTTATTGTAATGCATTATGCATCCAATTATAAATAATACATTATTTCAAACTTTCAAATAATACATAATGTAACCAAATAGAAGTCATCCATGATTTAAGGTTTAGAAATAATAAATATGAAATACATTTTTTTCCAATAATCATGCATTAGGTAGCAAATTATTAGTAATCCATTATTTTTCACTTGAAAATAATACGTCGTGGAACAAATGTTTGGTAAGACATCCTAAAATAATGCTACAAATAAGGTATATACATTACCTGGTAATGTGTTTTATAATCACTACCCATTACCAAAGTTTTGCTGGGAATTTTCCTATTTTTTTTTTTTTTTTGTAAAAAACTCTGAGATACGATTTTTCTATAAAAAATTTCTGAAAGGCAATTCTTCTATCGAAAATTTCTTAACACTCAAAAAATTATGTTAGTAAAATTAACTGAAAATGTCAGTTAAAATAACTACTATGTAAGTTGTTTTGGGGTCAACTACTTTTTCAGTTAAATCAACTAACAATGTTAGTTATTTTAACTGACAAAAAACAACTGACTTATGTAGTAAAAACTACTTACAATCGTAGTCCAAACAACTAAAATGTAGTAAAAATAAAATAATATATAATTTTTGTTTTTCAAAAAAAAATTTAAGACTAAATTTTTTCCAAGTTTTTTTTTTTTAAAAAGTTGTGAAAAATAAAAAAAGCGAAAATTTATTTTTTGGAAAAAACTTTAAAAATTTTTCAGAGATAAAAAAAAAAAAATTAACTACTTTAAATAACTGTTACTACATTACAGTACTTTTTTGTTAGTTATTCAAAAAAACGACTTAAAATAACTAACAAAAATAGTTGTTTTATATTTTTCATACAAAAACAACTGACTTTGTAGTTAAAAACAACTAACTACTGTAAAATATACAAACAACTAACATGTAGTAACTTACATAATTTTCTGAGTGAACGACAATTTTTCGTAAGCAAATTTCTTAAGGACAATTTTTCTATAGAAAATTGTTCAAAGACCATTTTTCTATAGAAAATTTATCAAAGACAATTTTTCTATAGAAAATTTCTCAATGACAATTTTTCGTTAGAAAATTTCTCAAAGGCAGTTTTTCTATAGAAATTTTCTCAGAGGCAATTTTTCTATAGAAAATTAATCCTTAAAAAATTTTAAAAGACAATTTTTCTTCAAATTTTTTTTAATAAATTTTCTACAAAAAAATTGTCTTTTAAAAATTTTCTATTAAAAATCGTCTTTCAGACATTTTTTAAAGAAACATTGATTTTCAGAAATTTTCTATCAAAAAATTGCATTTAAGATTTTTTTTATAGAAAAATTGCCTTTAGAGATATTATCCATAGAAAATTGTGTGAGAATTTTTTTATAGAACAATTGTCTAAAATAAATGTCTAATTCTGAAACATTTTTTCCATAGAAAATGTATTGCATTCTGAGATATTTTATCTATGGGGGTTTTCGTGTCAACTGACACAACTTTTGAAACCGAGGTCTTCCGATCGGGATGAAATTTGCACCAAGGTTAGTCCTATTGGATAGTATTTCAGACACAATTTTTCAACGAGATCGGTCAAGTACTCTCTGAGTTAGAGGGGGTCGAAATTTGACATTTTGGCCAAAGATGCGTTGATTCTCATCCATGTAACTTCTTACCTATTGTTTTTAGCAAAATGTGTTCCAAAGAGTTTAGATAGCTATTTCTTCAGTCTTTCGAAAAAAAAATATAAAAAAAATAAAAAAAAACATTTTTGACTTTTTCCTCAAATTGGGCGCTTTTTTTTTTTTTTTTGTTGATTCAAAAGAAAGCTTAGGCGATTTCCTTTAAGAGCTGTGGGGTCGCTTAGTGGGATGCGAGTGGGATATCTATAAAATTTTTTTTTTTTAACTTTGGAACACAAAAAACGGTTCTTCAATTTGCACTATTAGGCGTGGGATAGCTAACCAGTTTTCGATTTCGATCCGCGATACCCTCTAATTTTTTTAGGTTCGAAAAAGAAAGCACGAGCCAAAAAATGGGGGCGGTGGGGAGGGGCCATATGGCCCCTCATTGGGGTCAAAGTTGGGCGTAAAGAGGTAAAAATCCTCAAAAAGCCCCAAAACTCCCGTAGAAACGCCCCTGGAGGGATGCAATGTGAGACCGACCTACAATAATTTTCTGCCCCCAACATTTTTCTTGAACATACCTTACCCCGATTTCCACTTCCTAAGGGGGCTCCCATACAAACCATTTTTAAAAAAATTGATCCTACCATTCTAACTTGCCCTAAAGTGCCCCTAGTGGGGCCAAATGTATGACCGACCTCCATTATTTTATTAATTCCAACATTTTTTGCAAACATACCTACAATGTATCTTTAACCCTTATGGTGGTCCCCATACATTTCTTTTATTTTTTATAAATTAGTTTTATTAAACCAGCTCCTACCGCCCCTACCATGCCTCCTAGAGAGGCAAAAATTACGACCAACCCCCATTATTTCTTAGTTACCAACATTTTGTCCGAACATCATAACACCCTATCTCCACTCCCTAAGGGGCTCCCATACATTATAAAAAAATGTATTTTTAAAAACTAAGAAAAAAAATAAAAAAAATGTATGGGGACCCTCTTAAGAGTTGAAAATAAAGGGTAGGTATATTCTGAGAAAATGTTGGAGTTGAAAAAATATTGGGGGTCGGTCATACATTTTACTTCTCTAGGGGCACCCTATGGACAGTTAGAGCGGTAGGAGCAAATTTTATAAAAATGTCATTTTGTATGGGAGCCCCCTTAGGAAGTGGAAATAGGGGTAAGGTATGTTCAAGAAAAATGTTGGGGGCAGAAAATTATTGGAGGTCGGTCTCACACTGCACCCCTCCAGGGGCGTTTCTAGGGGAGTTTTGGGGCTTTTTTAAGGATTTCTACCTCTTTACGCCCAACTTTGACCCCAATGAGGGGCCATATGGCCCCTTCCCACCGTCCCCATTTTTTGGCTCGTGCTTTCTTTTTCGAACCTAAAAAAATTAGAGGGTATCGCGGATCGAAATCGAAAACTGGTTAGCTATCCCACGCCTAATAGAGCAAATTGAAAAACGGTTTTTTGTGTTCCAAAGTTAAAAATTTTTTTTTTCATAGATATCCCACTCGCATCCCACTAAGCGACCCCACAGCTCTTAAAGGAAATCACCTAAGCTTTCTTTTGAATCAAAAAAAAAAAAAAAGGGCCCAATTTGAGGAAAAGTCAAAAAAGTTTTGGATTTTTAAGAAAAAAAATCAGAATTTTTTTTTTATTTTTTTTATATTTTTTTTCGAAAGACTGAAGAAATAGCTATCTAAACTCTTTGTGACACATTTTGCTCAAAACAATAGGTAAGAAGTTACATGGATGAGAATCAACACCTCTTTGGCCAAAATGTAAAATTTCGACCCCCTCTAACTCAGAGAGTTCTTGACCGATCTCGTTGAAAAATTGTGTCTGAACTACTATCCAATAGGACTAACCTTGGTGCAAATTTCATCCCGGAAGATATCGGTTTCAAAAATTGTGTCAATTGACACGAAAACCCCCCTATATAGAAAAAGTTTGATATTTTGAGACAGTTTTTATGTAAAAAAAAAATCTCAGATTCTGAGACAATTTTTCTATAGAAAATTTCTCAAAGACAATTCTTCTATAAAGAATTTTTCAAATACATTTTTTTTATAGAAAATTTCTCAAAGACAATTCTTCTACAGAAAATTTATCAAATAAAATTTTTCTTTTGAAAACTTTAAGAAAAGAAAAATTTTAAAGAAAAATTGTTTTTGAGAACTTTTTTAAAGAATAATTTTCTATAGAAAAATTTTCCCTGCGAAAGTTTCTATAGAAAAATTGTCTTTGAGAAATTTGTTATAGAAAAATTGTCTTTAAACTATTTTCTATAGAAAAATTGTCCTTAAGAAATTTCGCAAAGAAAAATTATCATTGCAAAGTTTTCTTTAGAAAAATTGTCTTTTAGAAATTTTCTATGGTAAAATTTTCTTTTAGAAATTTTTAATAGAATAACTGCCTCTAAGAAATTTTTTTAAGAAAGATTGCAACATTAAAAATTTGTCTTTCATTTGAAATAACATTAAAAATTTGTCTTTTGAGAAATTTTCTGTAGAAAATTTCAGAAAGAAATTTCTTTTATAGAAAACTTCTCACAGACAATTTTTCAATGAATACTATCACAAAGACAATTTTCTATAAAAAATTTCTCAAAAACAAACAAAATTTCAAAAAGACAATTTTTTATAGAAAATTGCTGAGAAACAATTTTTCTATAAAAAATATCTGAAAGACAATTCTTTTACAGAAATTTTTTAACTACAATTTTTCTTTAGGAAATTTCTCAAGGACTAGTGTTTTATAGAAAATAGTTTAAAGGCAATTTTTTATAGAATATTTCTGAAAGACATTTTTTTATAGAAAATTTAAAACAAACAAAACAACTTTCTCAAGCAATATTGCATTTGACAAATTTTCTAAAGAAAATTATCTTCGAGATAGTTCTATAGAAAAATTGTCTTTAAGAAATTTTCTATAGAAGAATTGTCTTTGAGAATTTTCTGAAGAAAAATTGTCTTTGAGAAATTTCCAATAGAAAAATTATCTTTAAGAAATTTCCTAAAGAAAAATTCTCTTTGAGAAATTTTTTATAAAAGAGATGTCTTTGAAAAAATTCCTATAGAAAAATTGTCTCTCAGAAAGACCCAATGTTGTGTGTTGACTAGGGATGTGCGATTAATCGATTAATTAATCACTTCGATTAATCGAAATCCTGATTAATCAATTAATCGATTAATCATACTTTCTGATTAATCAGAACTATGATTAATCAAATAATTTAAATTTTGATTAATCAAAATTCATGATTAATTGATTAATCAGGAAGTTGAATATTCAAAATTTGAATAATTGAATATTTTGTTTTGTTTTTATATTGTTTTGTTTTTATATTTCAAATTCTATGACTATTGAAAATTTTTTAGAAAATGTATTAAATTTTAGTCGAATGGACTTTTAGGCGTTCTTTTCAGCTCACAATGCGGATATTACCACGGTCTCTTCATGTTACAAAATAACATAATCTAACAAAATGGATGTGCCTCCCAATCACTTTTAATTAAAAAAAATTATTAATTTTGTTGTATTGCACATGATATCCGGGTCATGCACAATTCAAGGCAATTGGGGTCAAAGTGCTAACACAGAGGACCATTTTTATAGAGCCCGTGTAGAAAATTAATTTTGTTGTATTTTAAATATCATTTATACTCATGTACAATACAACTAATTGGCGTCGAAGTGCTGGCAGAGAGAAGCATTTCTAGAGGGATGGAACATGGATGCGTGTTATTGGGGGTCTCACATACATATGTACATATCGTCGGTGCGCCAACCAGAACCGCCATGTTTTCTCAAAATGTTTTGAAGAGGCTTAAAATCAGCTTTATTTTGACCTTTAAAAAATATTACACATTTTCTATTTCCATTAATTTTAATTATAAAAAACAGCGCAAAAGTACCAAATACAGCTGTTATTAAAGTATCTTCAAAAAATGTTGAAATCCACATAGCGGTTCTAGTTGGCACACCGACGATGTGTATATTCATTTCCAGATTTGAGCATGGTTAGAGGCATATTATTCATAGAATCTCCAGTCTTCCATGATAGATCTAAGAATGAACTTTCGTCATGCATTTTGGAAAATTTGGTTGAATATATTGTTGGATTTTGGCATATTAAATTTCGCATCTGTTTATTAATTTATAAATTTTGTATTCTTTTTTAAATATTTTTTGTTTTGTTTGTCTGTGATTTTGTTTTGCCAACATTTTTTAAAAATTGAATAAAATTATTCGTTTTCGATTAATCAAAATTCAAATTAGTTGATTAATCATAGTTCTGATTAATCAGAAAGTATGATTAATCGAATAATTGATTAATCAGGATTTCGATTAATCGAAGTGATTAATTAATCGATTAATCGCACATCCCTAGTGTTGACCCAAAAAAAAAATTAAAAGACAATTTTTCTTTAATTTTTTTTTTAGAAATTTTCTACAGATTTTTTTTTTTTTATTTTACATTTTCTATAGAAACATTGTCTTTCCTTGTCCTTAAGATTTTTTTTTTATATATTTTTTATATTGTCTTTAGAGATATTTTCTGTAGAAAATTGTCTTAGAAATTTTTTATAAAAAATTTTTTTAAGAAAATTGTCTAATTCTGAAACATTTTTTTCTATGGAAAAAGTCTTGCATTTTAAGACAATTTTTCTATGGTTTCTTGATTTAGATTCTGAGACAATTTTTATGTAAAAAAAATCTTAGATTTTGAGACAATTGTTCTATAAAAAAAAATCTTAGATTATTAGACAATTTTTCTACAGAAAAAAAAAAATATTAATAAAATAAAGCCTCGTGCAATCTAAGACAATTTTTCTTTAGAACAGTTTTCAGATTCTGAGACAGTTTTTTTATAGAAAGTACCATATTGGTATCTTTTGTGTCGTTAGATTGTGTGTGGTCAATGTAGATGCTGAATTTGGAATAAAACTTTGTACGTTAATTGATATTGATAAGGTTTTTATTAATACCAAATTTGAATAAAATCCGGTTATTAATGAAAAAATATGTTAGTTCCAATTTTTTTTAAATCGACTTTTGAACTTTTCAGTCAAATGCCGATTTTCAGCATATTGTTTATATGGTTTTTTCGCTATAACTCGTAGATTAATTGATATTTTTTCAATTTTTAAAAGCCAAATTATTGCTAGGGACCTGTCCAACAACACAGCGTGACAAAACTGACCACTATTTTAGAAAACAAGAGGTGTGACATTTCTATATATTTGAGACATGCTGATTCGAATGGCGTACTCCGTTTTTCGATGTATGGTACAGTTTTCTTGCAAAATGTCGTTAAAGATTTGCTGATTTCGAGCCAGTTTTTCAACAAAAAAATTTGCAAAGTTAATGATTTTTAAATTGTATGGCATGGAAAACAAAGATATGACTTGTAGCAATATTTCTTATGCAAATTTGGTTTAAAGCTTTTCATCTTAAGCCCTTAAATTCGCAAGTTTCTTCATTTTTGAGGTTTTCGCGAAATTAACCGCCAAGTTGGTGTTTGATTAAAAACTTGCTTTTAGTAAATCAAAGAGGTATCCCTATTAATACAAATAGTAGATAAAAAACAGCTATGTTTTATGGACCATCATGATGAAAATCGCAAAATCCCGTTTTTTAGAATATGGCAGCATCACTTTACGAGATGATTTTAGGTTCCATCTTTTTGTATATAATGTGGGAACCTTAAACAATTAACTGACCAAAAATTTAGCCAAAAAAGTTTTCATTTGCAAAAGTTATCTTAACAAAAACTATAATTATTGTAGGGTTAACACTGAAATAATAGTTTTTGTTAAGATAACTTTTGCAAATGAAAACTTTTTTGGCCAAATTTTTGGTCAGTTAATTGTTTAAGGTTCCCACATTATAGACTAAAAGATGGAGTCTTAAATCATCTCGTAAAGTGATGCTGGCATATACAAACAAGTAGAAAAGTTAAATTCGACTTTGCCGAATCTATGAATACCCTCCACAATGCATTTTTTTAAAGGGTAGTACATTTTTTAACGTGAAAAAATTAACAATTTTGATTAGAAATATTTTATTTTGAGTAAAAAACTCTTTTTTTGTAATTTTTTTTTTAAAAAAAAGAAAAATTACTATTTTTTTTTTTTTGAGTGTAAAATTTTTTTTGAGTGTGATGTTTTTTTTACTGTAAAAATATTTCTGAGTGAATGAACGTAGGTATGTACACAAAATATTGTAATTTTTGTAAAAAAAAAACTATTTTTTTTTTTGTGTACATTTTTTTTGGAGTGTAAAATTTTTTTTTGAGTGAAAAATTTTTTTTGAGTGTAAAATTTTTTTCGAGTTTGATTTTTAAGTAACCAATGCTTTTAAAACTAAACAAGTTTAAAAAGCATTGCTTAAAATTTAAACAAGTTTGAAAAGCATTGTTTAGTAACCACCAATGCTTTTAAAACTTGTTAAAACACGTGGCATTTTAGATGAAACTAATTTGAAATTCAGGGTTTTGCTTATAACTTTTGAACCACTGGACCGATTGAGCTGAAATTAAAAACCAAATAGACCCGGGGAACGGCAAAGATGCATGCCAAGCTTCAGTAGTCTCATTATTGTCTTTCGAAAGTTATCGTGTTTTTTATCTCGTAAATTCGCGAAACACCCTTGCCGAAATTTACTCTTTTGCTCATAACTTTTGAACCACTGGACCGATTTGGCTGGATTGCAATACCAACCTGACCAGGTAAATGACAAACATATATGCCAAACTTCAGTAGCCTCTGTAAAGTCTTTCAAAAGTTAGCGTGTTTTCTACGGACAGACGGACAGACAGACGGACGGACGGACGGACGGACGGACATCGCTAGATCGACTTAAAATCGATCGAGGATCATATATATATACTTTATGGGGTCCTAGACCAATATTTCGAGGTGTTACAAACGGAATGACAAACTTATATATACCATAGATGGGAATTTTTCATTACCATTGAAATTTAATTACCATTGGTTAATATCAATGGTAATGAAAAAAATTTCATTACCATTTAATGGTAATTAAATTTTTTTAATTGAAAAAATAATTACCAATTGTAATGAAATGCACCAATTGTTGAAAAACACCAATTATAATTGGTTTCAAAACCATTTGTTTACATATTTTTGTCTTTTTGAAAAGTTATAAATTTAAACATCAAAGCATGTTTTTTTTTTTTTAAATATGAATAAAGACAAAAATTTAAATGCAAATAAAAAACTTCAAATATTGTGTTATACAAAAGGCAAACGTGCGTTTGGTTCATAAAATGTGAAAAATTGAAATACAAAATAACAAAAAACAACAGATATTTTCAAAAACTAACGATTTTGACAATATTGTGACGACTTTTACTAATGGTAATTATTTTTTTTAATTGATGCTATACCAATGGTAATTATTTTTTTTTAATTTTCATTAGTAATTAAAATGATAAGAAATTTAATTGGTGCAATTGATACAACCAATTGTAATGAAAAAAATTTCATTACCATTGACATCAATTAAATGGTAATTAAACCATCAATTAATTGGTGCCATTAATTAATTAGTCCCATCTATGATATATACCCTCTATCACTAGAGTGGAGGGTATAAAAAACGGTTTTTCGCGATTTTCATCATGATGGTCCATATAACATAGCTGTCTTTAGTCCACTATTCGTATTGTTAGGGATGCCTTTTGGATTCACTAAAAGCAAGTTTTTTTATCAAAGACCAACTTGGCGGTTAATTACGCGAAAACCTCAAAAAATAAAGAAATTCGCGAATTTAAGGGCTTAAGATGAAAAGCCTCAAACCAAATTTGTATAAGAAATATTGCTACAAGTCATACCTTTGTTTTCCATGCCATACAATTTAAAAATCATTAAATTTGCAAATTTTTTTGTTGAAAAACTGGCTCAAAATCAGCAAATCTTTAACGACATTTTGCAAGAAAACTGTACCATACATCGAAAAACGGAGTACGCCATTCGAATCAGCATGTCCGAAATATATAGAAATGATGGACGAAACTCTTGTTTATTTTTTTGTGTTCCGCAATGCAATTAAAGTTTTTTAAAAAATTGATTTTGAAAATTTTTGTGGTGCTTATGAAGCAAAATGTTGCAAAAAAGCATGAACAAAAAATTTGTAATGGAAAACCAGTTTCAATTGTAAACTTTGAACGCACTTTCTGCACAATCAAATATTTTGAGTTATGAAACTATGCAATTAAATGATCGATATTTTGATCGGTTTTACTTTTTTTTTATTTTAACATTTTATTATATGGTGCGTATTAGTAATGTCTGGTATAAATAATGAAAATAATTATACGCTCCGTTTACTTCTGTAATTGACTAGAGATTTATATAAAAATTCTTTGATATACGGTGCGTATTAGTAATGTGTAGTACGAATGATATAATTAATAATACGCTCCGTATACTTTAGTGATGGTTAGGGCAAACAAAAAACAATACTTAATTTAAACTCTTAAAAAATAGTAAAATTGGTCTTTTATTAGCTCTTTCAAAAAAACTATCTTGTTTCAAAAAAATATTTGCGGCTATTCCTGTTGTCATAAACGCTTTTAAAATGCGATAAAGGTAATTTTTGGTATTCCTGAATACGTTGGAGATGATACAAATGAAAAATATATGTTTTTTTTCGTCATCGTCAACATTCGTCGGCATTCGACGTAATTCTCAATTTGTCTTCGACGCCAGATTTACAAAAAAATTTTTGACATCTTTTTTGTGTCGGTTTAATAGAAAATTGTGTTTTTTTATCTTAAGTGTTTTATTTTTATGTCATTTGCATTTGTTCCCGGACTCTGCCACACAGGGAAGAACTTTTGTTTATGGCGATTTTTTTTGTTTCGCAAGCAGTTTTTCTAAGATTTTCAAGATTTTTTCTAAAAAAAACAAGTTTTTTGGAAAACTGTGCAGTTTTTTTAAGTTTTTCTTTATTACACAGAAAAAAAAGTCGAGGTAATGTTATCTATGCTGGCTTAGGTGAATTATTTTTGTATGAAATTTAAAAGCCACGACTTATTACCTATGCCACCAGTATAATTTTACTTTACAATTTCAACAATTAACCATGTAAGATTTACAAAGGAAAATATGTAGATAAAATTTCGAAATGAGTTTTGTTTTGTTTTTTTTTCTGTCATTGAGAATTTTCATTTTAGTAAAAATTTAATTAAATAAAATATGTACATTAGGGTGGCAGCTATTTTGCAAAACTTCGAATTTGAAGGAGTGCACCCCTAATTTTTATTACATTTGGTCTAAAAATGCTATGCTAAAAATTTCAGCCAAATCGGACAACGTTAACACGAGGCGCATCGAGGTCAAAGGTCAAATGTCAAAAAGTAGCCATATTTTGATGAAAAACATTAAATAAATGGTGTTGGTATTTGAAAATATTGTTAAAAAGTGGTACACGAGTTGTTTTTAGTATAAGAAGATAAATTAAAAATTTTTGGGTTTTCAAAAATTAACCCTTGTAAGTCTTTCGGGGTCAAAATGACCCAATTTTCACAAAATGACCCCTAAAACACGAAAATCAGCCCCAATTTTCGAAATTTATTGAAATAAACCAATGTAAACCCATATTTATATTCTATTCTATCATAAATACTCAGATATGAAATACTGTCTTTCTAGGATGTCATTCACCCGTTTCACGGTAAGGCCAAAAATATGCATTTTATTTGGCGTGGTTCTCAAAACTGATATTTTGGTTTTTTCAAAATTTTCTTAAACAAAATTAGGAAAAATGCTGAAAAAACCACAGAATCTTATAAAATATATGTTAGCATATAAAAAAAAAAAATTTTTGGGGGATATCCCTCGGATAGTTTGGCGGGGGTATCGATTTAAACTCAGCGGATTTCGAGGAAAATGCCTTTTTAGCCCACAATTTATTCAATATGGAAAAAATTTGGTAAATATTTTAAAATTTGACAAAGTCAGGGCCATAAATTATTAAAAACTATGTTAGACATTAACTCTAAACGTTTTAGGAAAATAGAATAATATTAACCCTGTTTTTATTCGGGTCAAAGGTCAAATTTAGGTATATTTGGATTTTTTTTGGAAAAAGGCATTTAAATATGAAATGTTTATTGCGATTTTTTATAAAACTTGGTATAATTATTGTACGAGCTCTGAAAAATAAGTATTTAATTTTTTTAAAATTAACCCATAAATGAACATGGGGTCAAAATGGCCCAGCACATTAAAATTTCTTTATATAGATTTTTACATTTTCTTTCGATTTTTATAAAACTTGTTAACATTATGTGCGAGGTCAGAAAACTAATTATTTGATTTTTTTTAATTAACCCATAAATGAACATGGGGTCAAAATGGCCAAGCACGTTAAAAATTCTTAATATAGTTTTTTTTTTTTCTATTTCTATTAAACTTGTTATTATTTTTATGCGACGTCTGAAAAAATAATTATTTGATTTTCTTAAATTAACCCATAAACGAACAAGGGGTCAAAATAACCCAGCACGTTAAAATTCTTAATATATATTTTTTTTTTATTTCAATAAAACTTGGTATAAACATTGTGCAAGGTCAGAAAACTAATAATTTGATTTTTTTAATTAACCCATAAATGAACATGATTTTTTTTTTCGATTTCGATAAAACTTGGTATAACCGTTGTTCGTGGTCAGATATTTTCTTTTAATTAACTCATAAATGAACAATGAAAATCAAATAATTATTTTTCAGATGTCGCATAAAAATAATAACAAGTTTTATAGAAATAGAAAAAAAATATATTAAGAATTTTTAACGTGCTGGGCCATTTTGACCCCATGTTCATTTAAGGGTTAATTAAAAAAAATCAAATAATTAGTTTTCTGACCTCGCACATATTCATAACAAGTTTAAAAATCGAAAGAAAATATGAAAATCTATATAAAGAAATTTTAATGTGCTGGGCCATTTTGACCCCATGTTCATTTATGGGTTAATTTAAAAAAAAATTAAATAATTATTTTTCTGAGCTCGTACAATAATTATACCAAGTATTATAAAAAATCGCAATAAACATTTCATATTTAGATGCCTTTTTCAAAAAAAATCCAAATATCCCTAAATTTGACCTTTGACCCGAATTAAAACCGGGTTAATATTATTCTATTTTCCTAAAACGTTTAAAGTTCATGTCTAACATAGTTTGTAATAATTTATGACCCGGACTTTGTCAAATTTTAAAATATTTACCAAATTTTTTCCATATTGAATAAATTGTGGGCTAAAAAGGCATTTTCCTCGAAATCCGCTGAGTTTAAATCGATGCCACCGCCAAACTATCCGAGGGATATCCCCCAAAATTTTTTTATATGTTAACATATATTTTATAAGATTCTGTGTTTTTTTTAACATTTTTCGTAATTTTGTTTAAGAAAATTTTGAAAAAACCAAAATATCAGTTTTGAGAACCACGCCAAATAAAATGCATATTTTTGGCCTTACCGTGAAACAGGTGAATGACATCCTAGAAAGACAGTATTTCATATCTGAGTATTTATGATAGAATAGAATATAAATATGGGTTTACATTGGTTTATTTCAATAAATTTAGAAAATTGAAGCTGATTTTCGTGTTTCAGAGGTCATTTTGTGAAAATTGGGTCATTTTGACCCCGAAAGACTTACAAGGGTTAATATTTAAAAACCCAAACATTTTTAATTTATCTTCTTATACTAAAAACAACTCGTGTACCACTTTTTAACAATATATTCAAAAAACAACACCATTTATTTAATGTTTTTCATCAAAATATGGCAATTTTTTTACCTTTGACCTTTGACCTCGATGCGCCTCGTGTTAACGTTGTCCGATTTGGCTGAAATTTTTAGCATAGCATTTTTAGACCAAATGTAATAAAAATTAGGGGTGCACTCCTTCAAATTCGAAGTTTTGCAAAATAGCTGCCACCCTAATGGTTATGCATGAACTTTGATATCGACATATAAGTTTATATATATGTAGCATTGTATTTCCCGAGTAAAAAAAAGTTATATGACGCAATATTTAATTATATATGAACAGATATGCTTTTATGTAAATCCATATTAATTTTGATCCTAAAATTGGCGGATCGAATATTATACGATTGTATCAAATTCTATTATTTTTGACAAAATAAAATCAAATTTGATTAAGTTTGATCCCAAAAATGGGTCTATCTACCCGAGTAAAAAAGATTATATATATTCATATAAAATTATATAAAGCCATCATATATAATTATATATAGTTTAATGCGAAAAATGAGTCGATAAAACGATATAAAAACTTATCAAATTTGATCAAATCTGATCAAATTTGATATAATTTTAATATAATTTTATATAGTTATATGCGAAAATTGGACCCTTTTTTGTATAAAATTGATGCAATTATATATAATTAAATATATTTATATATAAGAAAAAAATGTTATCCCCCAAAACGCAAAAAATTGACAAAAAAAAATTGTTTCCAGGACTTAAAAATTTTCAAAAATATTTTTAGGACTTTGAAAATTTTCAAAAAAAAAAAACATCTGGACTTAGAAAAATTTTCAAAAGTTATATTAAATTATATGTAAAGGACTTAGATTTTTTTTTTTTAATTTTACTCATATAAGATAACATATAATTTAAAAACAGTTGCATAAAGTTTTATATAAAATTTCTTCAAATATTTTGTTTTATCAAATTATATAAAAAAGAAGACAGAATTTTAAAGTTCATATGTAATTATATAAACGAACTTTAAATCATATGTTATTATATAAAAGTCAATATTTTCTGTTATATAATTTTATATAAGAAACAAATTAGAAGTGCAAATATATAAAATCACATATGATGCAACAAAAAATACATATAGTTTTACAAAATAATATATGTATATATAAAACTTTATATAATTATATATGATCTTTTTTACTCGGGTAATTGTATTACATTATATCTTATCTGTTAAAATTAGATAAATTTTTATATAATTAGATGTAATCTGGTAAAATTTTTTGGAATTTTAAACGTGAAATTACAGATTATTTTATCAGATTGGATACATTATCAATTAGAAGAGTTTTTATTGCATTCTTCGGATTTTTTTTTTTATTAAAAATTTGTCAATTTTGTTCTTTAAAATCATTTTTACGGGACTTAAAAGTTCCAAAAAATTTTTGTGTCTTAGAAAATTTAGCATTTTTTCGGAACTTAAAAATTTTTCAAAAACATAAAATTTCTCCTTAAAACATTTTCAATGAATTTTTTACTCAAAAAAAATTGCCAAAAAAATTTTGTGTCCGGGACTTTGCAAAATTTTCATAAAATTTTTTAAGACTTGAAAATTTTTTAATTGTCCGGGACTTTTGAAAAATTTTTTCGGGATATAATTATAAATAAAATCATATATCTTTTTATCTGCCATATCCAAAAATTCCCGACCTTATATGTCATATCTAATTTCATATAGATCGGTATATAAATAGATATGAATATGTATGTTATCATATTAAAAAATAACGAAAAATACAATGCTATACCCGAGTAAAAAAGATTATATATAATTTTACTTATTTTTATATAAACATATATTATTTCATAAATTTATACGTAAATTGTTTTGCTATCATATAAGATTATATATATTTACACTTCGTATTTTTTTTTATATACAATTATATAAAAGAAAATGTTAAGTTATACATAATAACATATGATTAGAGTTAGTTTATATAATTACATATGAAATATAAAATTCTGTCTGTTTTTTATATAATTTAATATAACAAAATATTTGAAGACATTTTATATAAAACTTTATGCAACTTTTTCTGAATCATATGTAATCTTATATGAGTAAAATTAAAAAAAAAATCTAAGTCCTTTATATTTAATTTGATATAACTTTTGAAAATTTTTTTAAGTCCAGAAGAATTTTTTTTTTTTTTTTTGAAGTTCCAAAACTAAACCTTAAACTTTTTTTTTTAAATTTTATATGTTATTATATATAATGCAAAATTTATAAAAAAAAAAAAAACTAAGTTCTTTATATACAATTTAATATAATTTTTTTTATTAAAAAAAATTTTTTTTGGAATTTTTTTTTTATTTAATTATATATAATTGCATAAATTTTTCTAAAAAAGGGGCCAATTTTCGCATCAAATCATATAAAATTATATTAAAATCACATCAAATTATATCAAATTTAATGCAACTTTATATGGTTTTATCGACTCATTTTTCGCATCAAATTCTATGTGAATATATATGATGTCTTTATATAATTAAATATAAACATATATAATCTTTTTTACTCGGGTTTTTCTTATTTTTTAATATGATAACATACTTATTCATATCTATTTACATACCGATCTATATGAAATTAGATATGACATATAAGGTCGGGAATTTTTAGATATGGCAGATAAAAAGATATATGATTTTATTTATAATTATATCCCGAAAAAATTTTTAAACATTTTCTAAGTTCCGGACAATTAAATAAAAATTAAAAAATTTTCAAGTCCTAAAAAATTTTATGAATATTTTCCAAAGTCCCAAAGTA
This sequence comes from Pegoplata infirma, assembly GCA_963921195.1. Taxonomy (NCBI): domain Eukaryota; kingdom Metazoa; phylum Arthropoda; class Insecta; order Diptera; family Anthomyiidae; genus Pegoplata; species Pegoplata infirma. The sequence continues at coordinate 173,448,644 of OY992537.1, forward strand.
ATAAAGTCATTTGGAGTAAAAAATCATTGAAAATGTTTTTAGGAGAAATTTTATTTTTTTGAAAAATTTTTAAGTTCCGAAAAAATATTTTTAAATTTTTTAAGACACAAACATTTTTTGGAATTTTTAAATCCCTTAAAAATGATTTCCCGAGTAAAAAAATTAATCTGGTGCTTCATGTAATCATATCTAAATTAATCTGGTACCAGCTCTTAATCGATCTAATCTGATCTCAAAATTGGCTGTATCAGAAATCATCTAAAATTATCTAATAATATCTGAAGAAACTATAAGCTTTTTTATAGTTTAAGTTAGATGTTTAATAAAAAATCTTTTTCTAAAAACGTGAAAACTTTTTTGAAGTTAAAATCTTTACTCTTAGGAGGTTTAAAGATAAGTGAAGTTTATTCAGTATGTATTAAAAAGGTTGACAATTCATTTCATGTGTTATGTATACATTATACTAACAACTTTACTAACAAGGGAAGTCTCCCTGGTGTCACCCTCCGATCTTCATGAAATTTGGATATGTTGTTAAGAACGAAAATTAATTCGACACGTATTTTTTTATAGCGGCCCAAACTCATTTTTTAGGGGGGTCGATTTGTATGGGGGGAAATTGACCTTTTTCAGTTTTTTTCGATTTACGCCTATTTAAACAAAATTAATATAGGCATGTGTGGTATCAGATTAAAGGTATTAAAAATACCTATCTCGTGGTGCTAATAACGGGCCAAAGAAGTTAATATTTTTCGACTTATTAACAAAAATGTCCTAAAATTTTGGTATTTTGCTCAATATGACGAAAAGTTGTGCATGTTTTGACATGTTCTTAGCACACGTAGATAGGTTTTCCAAAGACCTTTCATTTGGTGTGTAACATGACTAGGTTTCTTTGCATAGTATAGGAGATAAACGAAAAAAAATTAAAAATGGCCTTGTCTTCCCCCCTCCTTTTTACCACCTAAATATGAATTTGGGCCGCTAAAAAAAAATACGTGTCCCTTTATTTTTTCTGCTCTACAAAATAAAACTAATTCCATAAAGATCCGCGGGTGACACTAGGGAGACTTCCCTTGTAAGTCTAAAATTAATAAAGATGGCTGAATACCGCGAAATTCATAATATCATAGTTGATTTTAATAATTCAATTCAATAAACTATAAGTAGTAGTTAAAAAATAATTAAGTAGTAGTTGATAGTAGTGAAAATCGGTACAGAGTTAAGTACACATTACTTGAAAAGTGTAGTACAAACTACTACTGGAAAAATACACTTAACGAAAAATATATCAGCTTGGTTGCCATAACTAAAGTCTCAACAATATCAATTATGATATTATTAGATTTAATTAGATCCGAATTTTGGTCTTATCCTGTTTTGTAAGAACTTATCAAATTATATTAAACTTCATCTAAATTGATAAATATTTCATATTAATTTGTATAAAAAAATTTGACTAGAATTGTTTAAAATAAAAATAAAACAAATATTTTTTTTTTATGTAGTCATTAAATTCATTAGGTTTTATTTCATTTGGGTAATATTAAAATTAAAATTTACTTTAATAATACAAAGTGTTAAATTCTGCTATGCCGAATCTATTATACCCTCCAAAATGTAAAAAAAAATTAGAAAAATAATAAATTTTGTTAGGGGGTCGGCGGCGGACTTTAGGAGAAACTTTCGCCTTGCAATAAACTATAGCATTTATTTATTATGGTTTTTGCCATTAAGCAATACATTTGTATCATTAGTTTAACTATTTTTTATACCCCAGTCCCAAAAGTACTAAAAACAGGTAAAAATAGCTTTTCAAAGATCTAGATTGGTTTAGTTCTATAAGGGGGGGGGGTGGAGTCTATTTTCCCATTGTCCGATTTTGCCCATTTCCGAACTTAACCATCCTATGACCATAAGAAATATTTGTGCCAAACTTCAGAAGCCTACCACTTTTAGTTGGGACTGCATCGTGCTTTCCACAGACGTTTAGAGAATACTTATTTTCGGTAAGATTTGTCTGTTTAATTTTGATTCGCTTGTCAAGTCATTTTCTGAACAATTTCCAAAGATGAGGATAGCCATCCGTATGTCAATTTATAAAAGTTTATTTTTTCTGGCTGTGTTAAAGCTGTGAAAACAAGACTTTTATTCAGAAATTTTTTAAAGGTCGTCTTACAAGTCTGCTAGCCTAAACTACCCTTTAGTAGAATTTGACTGCGGCTATTTTCTAAGAATATATTAACCCTCCATCTCTCATTTTAATTATTTAGCATTTTACGCGTATACCACACAAACTTTCTGCCTACAACAACCCCTAGTGAAATTTGATAAAGAAAGTATTTGAAGAACATTTTAACACTTTATACAAACGGTTTAAATAAAAAACTTCTATGTAATTAAAATGAGAGATGGTTAACATGTGGTAATAAAATAACAGCCATCAAATCGTACTAAGAAAGTCAAAACAAGATATTTGTCTTTTCACTGTTTTTCTTGGTTCCCTAATAATTATGTTGGCGATCAAATAGTATGCTAGTTTTAAAACTTTAAAAAGCGCTTATAACTTACAGAAGTTTAAACAAATATTCACAAACACTACTCCCTCTTTCCTTATTCCCATAGCATATTTTCCTGATCAATACAATGCACAGCATCAGTAGAGGGCATCCCCTGAGGATTGATTTAAGTAATAAAAAAGAACCATATTCAGCAGATTTTCCCATTATCCACTTTTATTCTTTTGCAAAGCTATTGATCATTCCAGTTATTCAGCGCAACAAAAAACCAGTAACACAATAATTTACACTGTAAAGATAAATATAATTGAGTGACTGTATATAAAATTTGTGTTTACAACTTACCATTATTTTAACCATGGATTTTTCATGGCCAGGAACGATTTTATACCCACCAAATGAGCATAGCAATGTTGGCAATCGATACCTTTTCAATACCGTTATCCGTTTCAAAACCCTTTAAATTGAATACCGGTACCAATACCAATACCGAAACTTAGTTTTGGTATCGGATACCGGTATCCAAAAACCTTTTCCTTCGATACCGGTACGTACCGGTATTGAAACTGTATTAAAACGGTTTTTCCTTACAAAAAAAATAATAGAAAATTTGTAATTTTTTTGGTTTTTGTAAATGAAAAATCGTACTCCAAATGCCTCCCCGAAGTCTCATAAAAATCAAAAAAATCTTTGGGCAACCACATCGTGGATTAAGTAAAAATTTCCAAAAAAAAAAATCATACTTCAACCGCTACACCCAAAAAAAAACGTGGGTATTCAATACTAAAAATTTAACTAATTTTAGTCCAAAAGGACCTAGTGCAGAAATTGGTAACCAATACTAAAATTTTTAACTAATATTAGTCAAATCCAGTAAAAATTACTAATGTTAGTACTTTAAAGATACTAAAATTAGTAACGAATTAGTAGATTTTGGTACAATATCACTTACTAAACCTTTTACTGTAGAATTATTTTGAGTGTATGCGGGAGCAGAAGAAAATTATTGATTTTCACGAAATTTTTTTGAAATCATTTAGACTCTCAATAGAAACTTTCCGCAACCCTAAGTATAGTTAAGTTTTTTTGGGATTTTTATTCAATCCGCGATGTGGGTGCCCAAGGATTTTTTTTGATATTTGTAGGACTTCGTGGTTTAAAAATTATTACAAAACCGTGAATTTCGAATTGGTTTCACCTTAAGTCCACATGTTGAAAAACCCGCTAAACCAGCTTTTAAAACATGGATGAGTCATAGAAAATTATTTAACAAAGTATTTTTGTCGCTCAAAAATATTTTTACAATTAAGCAAAAAAAAACTTACACTCGAAAAAAATTTTAAAGTCAAAAAAAAAATGTTTGTAATTTTTTTTTCAAAAATTACTAAAAAAAGTTTTTTACTCAAAATAAAATATTTCTAATCAAAATTGTTATTTTTTTTTAAGATAGCAAGCTAACTATCACTTTAAAAGGGCACCGTGGATATTCATGGATTCGGCTAACAAGGAGAGTCTCCCTGGTGTCACCCTCCGATCTTCATGAGATTTGGATATGTTGTTCAGAACGAAAATTAATTCGACACTTTTTTTTTTAGCGGCCCAAACTAATTTTTAGGAGGTTCGATTTGCATGGAGGGAAATTGACCTTTTTCCGTTTTTTACGATTTACGTCTATTTGCTCGAAACTAATATAGGCGCATTTGGTATTAGATTGAAGGTAATTAAAATACCTATCTTGTGATGCTAATAACGTGTAAAAAAAGTAAATATTTTTTCACTTATTAACAAAAATGTCCAACAATTTTGTCATTTTACTCAATATGACGAAAAGTTGTGCATGTTTGGACCGTTCTTTGCACATGGAGATAGGTTTTCCAAAGACGTTTCATTTGGCATGCAACATGACTAGGTTTATTTGTATAATATACATATGAGATAAACGCAAAAAAACTGAAAAATTACCGTTTCTTCCCCCTCATTTTCACCCCCTAAATATAAATTTGGGCCACTAAAAAAATACGTGTCCCTTTATTTTTTATACTCTACAAAATAAAACCAATTCCATAAATATCGGCGGGTGACACCAGGGAGACCTTCCTTGGAAGTTGAATTTAACTCTTCTACTTTTTTACATATTTTTTTTACTTTCTGCAACAAATGAAACCTTTTTATGTCAGAATAACTTCAAAGTCCTGCACTTTGATCAAGGGGATAAGAAAATTACAGTTTTCTCGGTCCGCCCCCTTTTGTAGGTGTGGTCCGGCAACGTCCCCGCCGATCCCCTAAGAAAACGCAATTTAAATTTTTTTTTCACATTTTAAAGCGCATTTTAGCAAAAATGCTAAAAATAAATACGTAAATACGTGTTTTAGTATTAAAATTGAAAAAAAAAATTAAGTTTTTATGCGTTTTTTATATTTTTAACATTTTTTTCGATAATACCGGTACGTACCGGTATCGACGTTTCGGTATCGGTAATACCGTAACCGATTCAACTCAAATACCGTAACCGATACCGATAACGAAATAAATAAAAAAACGATACCAATACCGATATCGATACCGTTATTCGTTTCGATTGCCAACTTTGGAGCATAGAATCGATTTCCATCTTGAAGCAGTTGTGAGAAAATATTAAAGAAACTATTAACAACAAATAATGTTTTTAAACTTAAACATCTGTGTGCAGTGATGCTAGCTTTCTTTGTAAAAAATCAGCTAATTATTTGGAAAATCGCTATATAGTTGCCAGTCTCAGTGTTTACTCACAATGAAGCAGCAGGCAGCAAAAATAAAAAGTAATGTATCATAAAAAACGGTATTTTTATATTTGCAGCTTAGTGTATGCAATTTTAGAATTAAGAAACAAAAAGAAATACTAAATACCGTATTTTTATTGAAATTATAATTAAATACAGTAAGTTTTGTGTTCTCTGTATGCTGCCTGCTGATGCATTGTGAAGAAACAATCACTGGGCTAAAGGCCCAGGCACTTGAGCGCTACTGTAGCGGTGCTGTAGCGTGACGGGCTGTTGCATCGTTTTAAAGTTCGGCAGCTACACCACCGTCACGTATTCGTTTAAGTACCTATTTCCATTTATTTTAATACAAGCTAACGTATCAGCTGACACGTTTCCGAACCGTATTCGCTCAAGTAATTATGACTTAACTTTTAATATAAAAAATCAGCTTGGCTAAAATCATATTAAAATGAAGTTAAAATCATAAAAAATTCTTTAAAGTAAATGCAATTAAAGAATGATTTAAAAAAACAGAAACACTTAAAAATTGGAAAAATGCTGTTGCTTTTTAAAAATAGACTTGAAAATGGGCCATAGCCGATTCTCACTTTTCGCGATCACAGTTCAGAGGATTTCATTGGTTCAAGTGGGTGCACACGTCCAAAAATACTGTACTCGTGATTGTATAATAAAGAACCGTTTAGACGATTATTATTTCTGTAAGATTTGTCTTTTCGGAGTATGTTTTATGTTTGATCCGCTTGTCACATCATTTTATGAATAATTTTTAAAAATTAAGAGAACCATCCGTACACCCAAAAAATTACATAGTAGCATAGTTAAGAAAATCCATAGTTATTTCAAATCATTTTTAAATCAACTATTTATAATCAATAACAACTATGGACAAAGTTGATAACAACGATTTTTTTATATTTGAAAAAGCAAAATAAAAAAATACAAGTGTCAGAAATAAAAATAAACAAATTAAAATCAAACGTTTAAAACATTTTTTTTGCTAAATAAACCAGCACAATAGATGCAAAAAGGAGGACAACGAAAAATATGAACAATGATGGAAGGATTTGGTAAGAAATATTTTGATAAAAAATTAATTTAACTGGACACCAAGCGTTTCTAAAGAAAAATATCTCAGAAAATGATTTATATTTTATAGAAAAATTGTCTCAGACTTTTTTCTATAGAACAAATCTCTCTGTCTTGGAATATAAGATTTTTTCTATAGAAAATATGTATCGGAATCTAATATGGTTTCTCAGAATCTGAGACTTTTTTATAGAAAAAATGTCTCAGAATCTGGGACTTTTTTTTTTCTCTAGAAAAAATGTTTGGGAATCCGATTTGAGTTTGAGTCTAAGATTCTGAGACATTTTTTCTATGGAAAAAGTCTAAGATTCTGAAACATTTTTTCTATAGAAAAAGTCTCAGATTCTGAGACATTTTTTCTATAGAAAAAGTTTCAGATTCTGAGACATTTTTTCTATAGAAAAAGTCTCAGATTCCAAAACATTTTTACTATAGAAAAAGTCTCAGATTCTGAGACATTTTTTCTATAGAAAAAGTCTCAGATTCTGAGACATTTTTTCTATAGAAAAAGTCTCAGATTCTGAGACATTTTTTCTATAGAAAAAGTCTCAGATTCTGAGACATTTTTTCTATAGAAAAAGTCTCAGATTCTGAGACATTTTTTCTATAGAAAAAGTCTCAGATTCTGAGACATTTTTTCTATAGAAAAAGTCTCAGATTCTGAGACATTTTTTCTATAGAAAAAGTCTCAGATTCTGAGACATTTTTTCTATAGAAAAAGTCTCAGATTCTGAGACATTTTTTCTATAGAAAAAGTCTCAGATTCTGAGACATTTTTTCTATAGAAAAAGTCTCAGATTCTGAGACATTTTTTCTATAGAAAAAGTCTCAGATTCTGAGACATTTTTTCTATAGAAAAAGTCTCAGATTCTGAGACATTTTTTCTATAGAAAAAGTCTCAGATTCTGAGACATTTTTTCTATAGAAAAAGTCTCAGATTCTGAGACATTTTTTCTATAGAAAAAGTCTCAGATTCTGAGACATTTTTCTATAGAAAAAGTCTCAGATTCTGAGACATTTTTCTATAGAAAAAGTCTCAGATTCTGAGAAATTTTTCTATAGAAAAAGTCTCAGATTCTGAGAAATTTTTCTATAGAAAAAGTCTCAGATTCTGAGACATTTTTTCTATAGAAAAAGTCTCAGATTCTGAGACATTTTTTCTATAGAAAAAATCTGAGACTGAGTCTCAGATTCTGAGACATTTTTTGTAAAGAAAAAGTCTCAGATTCTTAGACATTTTTTTATAGAAAAAGTATCAAATTCTGAGACATTTTTTTTTTTGTATACAAATTATAGGGTATAATTAACTATTTATTAAATTACATAGTAAATATTTACTATGATTAAATTTTATAAAAAATTTAACTATGGGCCTAGTTGTTTACCTATGTTTATCAAACACATCGTTGTCATTAACTTTTCACATAGTTAATTTGTAGATTTAAATGACACATAGTCAGCAACAACTATGTCACATCAACTATGACAAAGTTGGGGCTATTTCACCTATGACATAATTGAAAAAATAGTAATCATCAACTATGTAATTTTTTGGGTGTATGTCAAATATCACAATTTATTTAATCTGGATGTGTTCAAGCTGTGAAAACAAGAGTTTTATTCAAAAATTTTTGACAGTCGTTTTACAAGTCTTCAAAATGTAACATGCGGTTGCAGTAAATATATTTTACAATCGTAAATTTTAAACACTCACCATGTATTTAATTGTACAACACTGCAAAATTGCACAGTATTATTAAACGTGTGTACCCACCATTTCTATAGAACCCAACTTTAATTCGATTTGACTTTCTGGATGAAATTTTAATGAATGAGTTTAAATATATTTTATGTTATTTTTTTCTTCAACAATTTTGATTTTTTTTTTCATAGAATTACATACATGTAAAAATAACAAAACTAACTTAGAAAATGTTCATTACATTTTCTGTAATACAATAATATATTATTTCGCGTGGTACCATATATATTTATATCTGGGGCTGTATTTAATTTGGCCAATCTTGCATGCCCGAGTAAAAAAGTTCCTATATAATTGTATATAATTTTAAAAACATCATATATGATTAAATAGAATTATATACACTCAAAAAAGTATGTCGGTAAAATCAACTACAAAAGACAGTTGTTTTGACTACATTTTGTCGTTGAAAAGGCGTCCACTACATAAACGGTAAAAACAACTGAACATGTTGTTGTTTTTAACTATTGATTTTCAACTACAAAATGTAGTAAAAACTACTACAAAACTGTTTAATACAGTTGTTTTTTCTACAGTTGCCTGAAATTTTATTTAAAAAATTTCTTAAACGTTTAAATGATTGATATTTATTTATTTAAAAAGCAATACATTTCAGTTGGTTGTATAGAATTTCGACATGATGACAATTTTTTGATGTATTTATCTGGAATTATAGAAGAAAAAAATTATATTAATAAAATGCTAAACAAAATAAATTGATTATATTTACCTTTGTTTTTTTAATAGTTCATTTAAAATTTTCACCGCTACTGATCAAAATTTGTCTGGAATAAAAAAAAAAACGAAATGCTTTGGCAAAATTGATTTATAAAAAAAAAGAATTAATTTCCAATGTTTCAAAAAAGTATGTACCTGCTCTGTTGTGTATACAAAGAAAAGAAAGATGGCGCACTCATAAGAAAACAAAACACTGCACACATTTAATTTTGTTTTTTTCCGATTGGTTTTTACGCACGCTTATGTGAGCGCTATATTATACACACTTGTTATCTCATTTATCCACTTATTTTCTTTCGCTCAAGAATATTTTTCCAAAAACATATTTTTTGTTATAATTAAATTTAATAAATTGTAATTTAATTTATTTAGATATTATTTATTTGGTATAAAAATAATTCCTTCCGCATCCCGCACGACCAACTCGCTCGACACATTCGTTTGCAATAAAAATTTCTAGAAAAAAACGAGTTTTAGAAAAAAAACTAAAAACAACTACATAAATCAACTATTGCTACAGTGTAGTATATTTTTTGTAGTTATTTTTTGAAACTACTACAAAAAAAGTTGTTTGAGATTTTTTAATACAAAAACGACCGAAATTGTAGTTAAAAACAACAGCTACTACTTACTACACAAACGACCGTCATGTAGTAACTGCAATAATTTTCTGAGTGTAGAATTTGATGCGAAAAATGAGTCGATAAAACTATATAAAATTTGATCAATGTTTCATATATTTTGATAATTTTTTTATATAATTTTATTCGAAATTTGGACCCCTATTTTTATATAATAATAGCAAAATTATATAATTAGATATAATTATATAAAAATATATAAAATTGTATAAAACTGCATAAAACTATATAAAGTTGCATAAAATTATATATAATTATATATAATTAAAACAAAATTTTATGATTTATATAAAACTTGATATAATTTTATATAACTTTATAAAATTATATATTGTTTTATATAATTTGATATAGTTGTATATAATTATATCTGATTATATAAATTTGCTTTTGTTATATAAAAATAGGGGTCCAAATTTCGCATAAAATTATATAAAAAATTTATCAAAACACAACCCGAGGAAAAAAGTTCCTATATAATTGTATATAATTTTATAAACATCATATATGATTAAATAGAATTATATAGAATTTGATGCGAAAAATGAGTCGATAAAACTATATAAAATTTGATCAATGTTTCATATATTTTGATAAATTTTTTATATAATTTTATGCGAAATTTGGACCCCAATTTTTATATACCCGAGTAAAAAAGTTCATATATATTCATATAAAATTATATAAAGCCATCATATATAATCATATATAGTTTAATGCGAAAAATGAGTCGATAAAACGATATAAAAACTTATCAAATTTGATCAAATCTGATCAAATTTGATATAATTTTAATATAATTTTATATAGTTATATGCGAAAATTGGACCCTTTTTTGTATAAAATTGATGCAATTATATATAATTAAATATATTTATATATAAGAAAAAAATGTTTTCCCCCAAAACGCAAAAAATTGACAAAAAAAATTTTGTTTCCAGGACTTAAAAATTTTTAAAAATATTTTTAGGACTTTGAAAATTTTCAAAAAAAAAACATCTCGACTTAGAAAAATTTTCAAAAGTTATATTGAATTATATGTAAAGGACTTAGATTTTTTTTAAATTTTACTCATATAAGATAACATATAATTTAAAAACAGTTGCATAAAGTTTTATATAAAATTTCTTCAAATATTTTGTTTTATCAAATTATATAAAAAAGAAGACAGAATTTTAAAGTTCATATGTAATTACTTATATAAACGAACTTTAAATCATATGTTATTATATAAAAGTCCATATTTTCTGTTATATAATTTTATATAAGAAACAAATTAGAAGTGCAAATATATAAAATCACATATGATGCAACAAAAAATACATATAGTTTTACAAAATAATATATGTATATATAAAACTATATATAATTATATAGGAACTTTTTTACTCGGGTACCCGAGTAAAATTCTGTCTTCTTTTTTATATAATTTGATAAAACAAAATATTTGAAGAAATTTTATATAAAACTTTATGCAACTGTTTTTAAATTATATGTTATCTTATATGAGTAAAATTTAAAAAAAATTTAAGTCCTTTACATATAATTCAATATAACTTTTGAAAATTTTTCTAAGTCGAGATGTTTTTTTTTTGAAAATTTTCAAAGTCCTAAAAATATTTTTAAAAATTTTTAAGTCCTGGAAACAAATTTTTTTTTGTCAATTTTTTGCGTTTTGGGGGAAAACATTTTTTTCTTATATATAAATATATTTAATTATATATAATTGCATCAATTTTATACAAAAAAGGGTCCAATTTTCGCATATAACTATATAAAATTATATTAAAATTATATCAAATTTGATCAGATTTGATCAAATTTGATAAGCTTTTATATCGTTTTATCGACTCATTTTTCGCATTAAACTATATATGATTATATATGATGGCTTTATATAATTTTATATGAATATATATGAACTTTTTTACTCGGGTAATAATAGCAAAATTATATAATTAGATATAATTATGTAAAAATACATAAAATTGTATTAAACTGTATAAAACTATATAAAGTTACATAAAATTATATATAATTATATATAATTAAAACAAAATTTTATGATTTATATAAAACTTGATATAATTTTATATAACTTTATAAAATTATATATTGTTTTATATATTTTGATATAGTTGTATATAATTATATCTGATTATATAAATAAACAAATAAATTTAAGAAATATTTGAGAAAATGAATTTTTGTCTGGCACTGGCTGGACTTAATATTAAGAATATTTAGATATAAGATATGAACACTTATTGTTAGTTCACGGAATTAAAGTGAAGATTCAATAAATAAAATATGAAAAAAAAAAAAAAAAAAAAAAAAAAAAAAAAAAAAAAAAAAAATAAATTTGCTTTTGTTATATAAAAATAGGGGTCCAAATTTCGCATAAAATTATATAAAAAATTTTTCAAAACACAAGTAACATTGATAAAATTTTATATAGTTTTATCGACTCATTTTTCGCATCAAATTCTATATAATTCTATATAATCATATATGATGTTTATAAAATTATATACAATTATATAGGAACTTTTTTACTCGGGAAGTAACATTGATAAAATTTTGTATGGTTTTATCGACTCATTTTTCGCATCAAATTCTATATAATTCTATTTAATCATATATGATGTTTATAAAATTATATACAATTATATAGGAACTTTTTTACTCGGCCCGAGTAAAAAAGATATGATATAATCATATATGCTAATATATAATTATTTAAATTTATATATGGTTATGCATGAACTTTGATATGGACATATAAGTTTATATATAGCATTGTATTTTTCCTTATTTTTTAATATGATAACATACATATTCATATCTATTTATATACCGATCTATATGAAATTAGATATGACATATATGATCGGGAATTTTTTGATATGGCAGATAAAAAGATATACACTAAGAAAAAAAAATGTTAAAATCAAACAGAAACAACTTTAAATTAAATATAAAACAGTGACGAAATAGAACAAAGTTTGTTTTTATTTAATTTAAATATGTTTCTAGTTGTTTTTAACATGCCACGATTAGTAGACAATATTTTAAAATTAAGATGTTACAATATTGTTTTAAAATTGGCCATGCTAAATTTAAATATGCAACAAATTTTAATTTAAAGTTGACCAATATTAATTTAAATATGGGAAATTGTTTTTCTTTGGCAGCTTTTTACTTACCTATAAACCATGAAATTTAAAATTAAACAATACATATTTTTGTTAATGTTTTTTTTTATTTTCAAATTATTTTTACAATAGAGGTATTCAGAGTCTTGCTTGCCAGCCCTGGCACTGGTGGTAAAAGAGCACTTTTCAAAATTACTTTTCAAAATACATGTATTTTTTGAAAAAAGTACTCTTTTGCTACATTGCCAGGGCTGGCAACAAGACTCTGAATACCTCTAATATTTTTTAATAACACACCAAAAAAAAATTAACACTACTCTAATTGTACATCCAAGGGTAGAATTACATTCAAGGCCTTGGCTTTAAATATTGCTTGTTGGCTTTGGTTTTCGCTATACATAAAAAAATCAAAGCCAAAGCCTTGGATGTACTTCTTCCCTTATTATAGCACTACATATAATTACAACAAATGTAATTAAATACCAAAAATAAAAAATAAACACATTTAGATTAATATTTATATACCATATATGAAAAACTAAAGTTAGAAGTCTTCATTTTCTGCCAATTACGTAGATATATCCCCTCCTCGTTCTCTAGCACTTCCTTTTTTATATTTTTCCGTCCTTATATTTTTTTCACTTTGGTTTTAACGTTTTCAGTTTTATTTTTGTTAAATAATTTTCTTTTTCACTTTAGTTTTTTATTTTTTTTTTTTAATTTTTAATTTTATATTAGTTATTTTAATTAATTTCACTTAAATTAATTTCACATCTAGAGAAGTGACAAAATGGGCGTCTTTTCTTAATGAAACAATATTTTAACATTGTTTCTACTTAAAATAAAATTGCCCAACTTTATTATATTTTGACATTTGAAAAAACTTTAAATGTCAAAAAACAAAATTGTTCAACTTTAAAATAACCATGAAAAATATTATTTTTAATACAAATATTTGAACAAGATATTTTTAAAATTTTTAACGACTTTTAATGACAGCATATTAAATTTAAAAGGATAAATTTTAAATCAAAATTGTATGCAATTTTAAAACAAACATGTTATGTTAAAATCAATCAAAAACAATATTTAAATTTAAATTTTTTCCAAAAATATGTAGCATACTTAAAATAAACATGAACATATTTGATTTAAATATGTTTTTTTCCCTCAGTGTATGATTTTATTTATAATTACATATATCCAAAAAAAAATTTTCTAAATTTTCTAAGTCCCGGAAAATAAAAAAAAAGTTAAAAAATTTTTAAGTCATAAAAAATTTTATGAAAATTTTCCAAAGTCCCGGACACAAATTTTTTTTTGCAATTTTTTTGGAGTAAAAAAATCATTGGAAATGTTTTTAGGAGAAATTTTATTTTTTTGAAAAATTTTTGAGTTCCGAAAAAATGTTTTTAAATTTTCTAAGACACAAACATTTTTGGAATCTTTAAATCCCTTAAAAATGATATTAGAAAAAAAATTGGCAAATTTTTAATAATTTGCTAAGTCCCGAAAAAATTCCGAAGAATGCAATAAAACCTCTTCTACTTAATTGATAATGTATCCAATCTGATAAAATAATTTCTAATTTCACGTTTAAAATTCCAAAAAAATTTTACCACATTTCATCTAATAATATAAGAATTTATCTAATTTTAACAGATAAGATATGATTTAATACAATTGGATAGACCCATTTTTGGGATCAAACTTAATCAAATTTTATATTATTTTATCAAAAATAATAGAATTTGATATAATCGTATAATATTCGATCCGCCAATTTTCGGATCAAAATTAATATGGATTTACATAAAAGCATATCTGTTCATATATAATTAAATATGGCGTCATATAACTTTTTTTTACTCGGGGGGTGTTTATATACGAAATATATGCCTATATATGTGACCACATATAATAATATATAATTTCATCTGACACTATATAAAAAAATTGTCTTAAAATTTTCCCAATATATAATGTTATCTAGAAACATATAGTGTCATATATAAACATATACAATTTTATATTTCTATACGACATTGTATATGACAATATCAATTTTTTTTTACTCGGGTTTAGAAAAAAAAATTACAAATCTATATATATAATTTCCCTATTTGTGTGTTCCTCTTTTTTTGTCTATCCAGAGCTTTTTGAAGCCCACTGATGAGATACAAAGCTGAAAATTGGCATGCATATAGTAAAACATCTGGGGCAGATCCTAACGTAGCCGGATTTTCAATTTTTTGCCAGTGGGCGGAGAAATAAGCGGAAAAGTGGGCGTGGTAAAATTCAATTTTTTGACATTTTTGCTTAATTTTAAGCCCCCAAATGACTTAGGAAGCTGAAAATTTCTTAGAATATAGTCCTAACGATGGCGCATATCCCCAAGTAGTCGGTTTTAAAATTTTCGCAATGTGGGCGGAGAATTGAGGGGAAAAGTGGCGTGGCAAAATTGGGATTTTTGAACATTTTTACTGCTTTTCAAGCCCCCAAATGACTTAGGAAGCGGAAAATTGCATAGCATTTAGTTCTAATAATGAAGCATATCCTGAAGTAATCGGACTTATATTTTTTAGACTGTGGAAGGAGAATTAAGAAAAAAATGGGGCGTGGCAAAATTGTGTTTTTTAATATTTTAACTAACTTGAAGACCCCATTGACCTATGAAGATGAAAATTTACATTTTTTGCTTATTTTAAAGTCCTCTAATGCCTTAGGAAGCTGAAATTTCCTAGCATATAGTCCTATCGATGAAGCATATCCTGAAGTAGTCGAATTTTAAATTTTTGGACTGTGGGCGGAGATTTTTTTTTTTTTTTTTTGGAAGGAAAATGGGGAATGGACGAAATAGGGATTTTTAATATTTTAACTTATTTTGAAGCCCCCAAAGGAAGCGAAAATGGATAGCGTATAGTCCTAACGATGTAGTATATCCTGAAGTAATCGGATTTAAAATTTCTCGACTGTGGACGGAGAATTAAAAGATAAAAGAGCGTGGGAAAAATTGGGTTTTTTAATATTTTAACTAATTTGAAGACCTTAAATGACTTAGGAAGATGAAAATTGGCATGTATATAGAAGGTTTCATGGGGAAGATCAACACGAACCTGGATTTTTGATATCCAGTGTATGGGTGGAGAATAAGAAGGGCAAAAGGCGTGGTAAATTTATTTCCATCTATTTTCTGAATATATATTTTATTTTCTTTGTGTTTCTCTTATTTTTTGTGTATCCAGCGCCTTTTGAATCTCATTGATGGACTTAAAAGCTTAAAATTGGCATGTATATAGTAAAACACCAGGGACAGATTCTTACGAAGCCGGATTTTTTGCCTGTGGGCGGCGAATTACAAGAAAAAGGGGACTTGGCAAAATTATTTTTTTTTAACATTTTAGAGTATTTTTAAGCTCCGCCCCAATGAATTAGGAAGCTGAAAATCCCTAACATGTAGTCCTAACTATTAAGCATATTCTAAAGTAGTCCGATTTAACATTTTTTGGAATGTAGACGGAGAGTTAAGGGGAAAAAGGGGTAAGGCAATATTGTGTTTTATTTTTTTTAATTTAACTAACTTTAAATCCCTAATGACCTACGCAGCCGAAAATTGGCCAGCATATTGTCCTGACACTGGACCATATCCAAAAGTAGTCAGACTTAAAATTTTTGGACTGTGGACGGACAATTAAGAGGGAAACGGGCGTGGATACGAGTCATGCGCGGGTACAAGGGGGGGGGGGGAAAGGGGAAATTTCCGCCCCACACCAAATTTCAAAAAGAAAAAAAAGAGGAAAAAAAAAGAAAAAAAAAAAAAGGAAGAAAAAGGAGGCAAAAAAAAAGAAAGAAGGAAGAAAGAAATTTTCGAAAAAAATTTCCGAACGAAAATTATCTCGAAATCCGAAAATTTTTCATAGAAAAAATCTGAAAGTTTTTATAGGGAAAATTTTTAAATTTTTAAAGGAAAAAATGTGATTCAATCTGAAAATTTTCTGTGAAAAAATATATGTCAATCTTATTAAGAATTTTGGTATCTTTTAATAGTACTTATATTTTGAGAATTTTTCTACAAAAATCCCTAAAAGAAAATATTTAAGGATTGAAAAATGTTTCTTTGTAAAAAATCTTAAACTTTTTCTAACGAAAAAATGTGTCGGAGTTCGAGACTTATTCTATAGCAAAGAGGTCTTAGAATCTGCGACTTATTCTATATTAAAAAGGTCTCAGATTCTGAGACTTTTTTTATAGAAAATGTGCAGAAAAACTCTATTACTTTTCACATTCTCAAAAATTTTCTTTTTCGGATTTTTGTAGAAGAATTCCCAAATTCTAAAAGTCTCAGAATCTGAGTATATTTCTATGGGTCTTAAAATTTGAGACTTATTTATGGGAAAAAGGTCGCAAAATCTAATACTTTTTTGAAAAAAAAAAAAGGTATAAGAATCTGAGATTTTTTCGAAATGAAAAAGTTATAAGAATCTGAGACTTTTTCTATGGGAAAAGGAAAACAAAAAAAAAAAACAAATCTCAGAATCAGAGACTTTTTTCACCAAAAAAAAGGTCTAAGAATCTGAGACTTTTTCTTTAGGAAAAAGATCTGAGAATTTGAAACTGTTTCTTTAGGAAAAAAATCTCAGAATCTGAAACTTTTTCTACAGAAAAAAAGTCTCAATATATTATTTTTTTTAGTATGAAGCAAATGTACTAACCTGAGACCTTTTCTATAAGAAAAATATATTAAAAATGCTTTAAATTATGAGATACTTTCTATAAAAGGTTTCAGAATCCAAGACTTTTTTGTGGAAAAAAGTTCTTAGAATCTGAAAATTTTTCTATACAAAAAAAATTTCAGATTTTGAGACATTTTTTGTAAAGAAGAAGTCTTAGATTTTGACTTTTTATATGTCAAATGTGTTAGAATCTGAGACTTTTTCTATGTTTATGAAAATGTACAATTTTCTTTTTAGACAAATTAAAAAAAAAAAATATTTACACAAAATACTTATGATCATGAAAAAACAAACCTTCTTCAGAAAAAACTTTTGAATTTAATTCAAAAGTTGTACCCGCCACTGATAGGAGTATAGTACTAACGATGGAGCTTATCCTAAAGTAGTCAGATTTAAAAATTTTGGAATATGGACGGAGAATCGTGGAAAAATTATGTTTTCACATCTTACCTAATTTTGAAGACACCTTATGACCTTGAAAGATAAAAATTGGGATGCATATGGTACGGACTATGGCAAAGATCAACACTGACCTGGATATCCAGTGAAAGGGCGGAGAATTATAAGGAAAAATGTATGTGAAAAAATTGTGCTTTTTAACATTTTAGCTAATTTTAAAACCTTTCATGACTAAGAAAGATACAAATTTCCATGTATATAGGAGTGACCATGGGACATATCCACACGATAGATTTTTGATATCCGGTTTAAGAACGGAGAGACGAAATGGGCGTGCTAAATTTAGTTCTAAAATTTTATCAATAAAACCTTTTATACTCATTATTTTTTTTTTCCAGTTTTGGAAATATATTAATGTAACTCAATGTAGCAATAAATAATTTTTGAAGCACAAACCTAATTTTTTATAAAGTTTGGTAAAAAATTAGAATTATTGAGAAAAGTGATTTGGTGTTCCGCCTGGCAGGGACAGGCTATTCGACTAGTTTTTAATAATTTGCTAAGTCCCGAAAAAATTCCGAAGAATGCAATAAAAACTCTTCTAATTGATAATGTATCCAATCTTTGGTAAAATAATTTCTAATTTCACGTTTAAAATTCCTAAAAAATTTACCAGATTTTATCTAATTATATAAAAATTTATCTAATTTTAACAGATAAGATATGATTTAATACAATTAGATAGACCCATTTTTGGGATCAAACTTAATCAAATTTGATATTATTTTATCAAAAATAATAGAATTTGATATAATCGTATAATATTCGATCCGCCAATTTTCGGATCAAAATTAATATGGATTTACATAAAAGCATATCTGTTCATATATAATTAAATATTGCGTCATATAACTTTTTTTTATTCGGCCCGAATATCTTATCTGTTAAAATTAGATACATTTTTATATAATAAGATAAAATTTGGTTAAATTTTTTGGAATTTTAAACGTGAAATTAAAAATTATTTTATCAGATTGGGTACATCATCAATTAGAAGAGTTTTTATTGCATTCTTCGGAATTTTTTAGGGACTTAGCAAATTATTAAAAATTTGTCAATTTGTTTTTCTAAAATCAGTTTTAAGGATTAAAAAAAATATTTGTGTCTTAGAAAATTTAAAAACATTTTTTCGGAACTAAAAAATTTTTCAAAAGAATAAAATTTTTCCTAAAAACATTTTCAATGATTTTTTACTCCAAAAAAAAATTTGCCAAAAAAATTTGTATCCGGGACTTTGGAAAATTTTCATAAAATTGTTTAGGACTTGAAAATTTTTTTAATTGTCCGGGAAAATTTTTAAATTTTTTTTCGGGATATAATTATAAATAAAATCATATATCGTTTTATCTGCCATATCTAAAAATTCCCGACCTTATATGTCATATCTAATTTCACATAGATCGGTATATACAGTGTATCACAAAAGTATTTTGCCTATGCAAAATATAACGAAATTTAATAAAACAACGCTATAAAAAAATATTTATTTTTAAAAATAAATATATGTTTTATTGCATATTAAATAAGAGAATATTAAACTTTAATTCTGTATTTTTAAACACTTCATTTTAATTTTTCATCCATTAGATTTTTAAGAAAATATCAAATTGTCACTGATTTTTCAGCTCACAAAAGTATTTTGCTTTTTTAATTTTACTATATAATTTTTTTAATTTAATAAAAAAAAAATACAATTTTAATATTTTGAATGGTATTTATTGTTAGCCAGAACTAATTCCAGACATCTGGGCATTGATTCCATTAAATTCAAAAAATTTTGAATATATATTTTGTACCATTCTATTTCCGATGCTTGTTTAAAAGTAGTTTTTATTGAAATGATGTGTTACATGATTTTTTCGACCAAATGAGCCCAAAGATTTTCGAAAGGATTCGTGTCCGTACTTAGTGGTGGTGTTGCCAGATGTTTGGTGTTGTATAAACACCACTTTTTAACGTCAAAAGTTGTATGTTTTGGCTCATTATCACGTTGAAAGTAAAAACCACTTCGCAATAGCCCCATTTGTTCAGCACTGTCATGTTAATTTTTCCTTAAAAAGGATAAATCTCTACATGACTACTCATAGTTTCATCAATAAACACCAACTGACCCATTTCAAGGCCGACATACAGCTCTACACCACCAGAGAACCACCTTCATGTACAGTTAATCTAATATTTTTTATATTTAAGGATTTATTTGGCTTTCGCAAGACCATACGTCGTCCATCTGACCCAATAAAGTTTTGGAAAACTCAAATGTGCAGTGACGAAACCAAATTCAACATTTTTGGGTGTAAAGAAGGACGTATGGTCTTGCGAAAGTCAAATTAGTCGTTAAATATAAAAAATATAAAATCAACAGTAAAACATGGTGGTGGTTCTCTGATGGTTTGGGAATTTATGTCGGCCTTGAAATGGGCCAGTTGGTGTTTATTGATAAAACCGTGGATAGTCAAGTAGAGATTTACCCTTTATGAGGAAAAATTAACATGCCAGTGCTGAATAAATGGGGCTATCGCGAAATGGGTTTTACTTCCATTGTGATAATGAGCCAAAACACACAGTTTTTGACTTTAAGAAAAGGTTTTTATACAACTGGCAACACCACCCCAAAGTCCCGACATGAATCCTTTCGAAAATCTTTGGGCTCATTTGGACGAAAAAATTCTGTAGCACAACATTTCAATAAAAACTACTTTAAAACAAGCATCGGTACTAGAATGGTACAAAATACCTATTCAAAAATTTTTGAATTTAGTGGAATCAATGCCCACACACAAAAAAAACTTCGATGTAATATTGCCTAAACTGGCAAAGGTATTTTCTTTTTGTATGAAATTAAAAAAAATGGTTTTATTACCTACTAGTCGAATAGCCTGTCCCTGCCAGGCGGAACACCAAATCACCTTTCTCAATAATTCTAATTTTTTACCAAACTTTATAAAAAAATTATGTTTGTGCTTCAAAAATTTAATATTGCTAGATTGAGTTATATCAATATATTTCCCAAACTGGAATACAATTTTATGAGTATAAAAGGCTGGATTACTCAATGCTCCGTTATAAAATAACTCTCCGTTAAATTTAACTTTTTCATACAAATTTTGACTAAGGCTCCGTTAAATCGGCAGGTAGCAGCTAACTTTTCATTGAGTAATCCGCCCTTAGTCATGAAGGGTTTTAAAATTAGATAAAATGTTTTTTTTTTTTCACTTAAATTTTTCCTTATAATTCTCCGTACACAGTTGACATCATAAGGATATGATCCATTGTCAATACTTTATGCTTTACATTTTTCAGCTTCCTTAGTCAATAGGGATTTCAGAAATAGTTTAAATGTTTAAAAACTAAATTTCGCCGTCTTCCACCACTCCCCTGTCTTAGAGGCCGAAAATCCGGTTACGTTACAGATTATATATATAAACTAAACAAAATTCACAACGGATTTTTTGTATCTCCGCCCTTTCACTGGATATCCAGGTCAGAGTTATCTTTGCCATAGTCCGTACCATATGCGTCACAATTTTCATCTTTCAAGGTCATAAGGTGACTTTAAAATTAGGTAAGATGTAAAAACATAATTTTTCCATGCCCATTTCTTCTCTTAATTCTCCGTCCATATTCCAAATTTTTTAAATCTGACTACTTTAGGATGAGCTCCACACTCAAAATAATTACTCTGTTAAATACTCAGTAAAATGACTGTAATCTCAATTCGACAGATATTTGACAAAGTTATCTGTCGAAATACAGATTTTAGGAAAATACTTTGTATTTTCTTGTGACCAAAAAACAAAATTTTATCTGTAATTTTACTTCTTTCTTTGTAATCTCTATTTTCAGAACATAAATAGGGTTTTTTTGTTAAAATAGAGATTTTAGAAAAATACTTTGTTTTTTTCTAGTAACCAAAATACTAAATTTCATCTGTAATTTTACTATTGCTCTGTAATACGGTTTTCAAATTTAAATCTCTTGAAAAAACTTCCAAGTATTTCCACCCCTCTTTAAAAAGCGTCTTAAATTACAATAAAAGATGCTAAATTTTACGAGGTGTAGTGCAAAATTGAAGGACTCGTAATTTCACAAAAATAAAAAAAGCAAAATTACAATTTGGAAGCATTAAATCGGGCAAATTTACACGATGGCATTTCCAACACAACTTGCACATTAAGAAATTTATCAGGAATCAAATAGTGACCGTTGTGTAAAAGCCATATCAAGCGCATTAAAAAGATATATAAGAAAGTCAAGGCATTCTTAAATGATTTCCCTTTAATTTTATAAAAGTGTTTACTGGAATGACCCCGCTCAAATGTGAAACTGAAAATGGAAGTTTATGGAAAAAAAAAACGTGAGAACATCCAGCGAGTTTATAAATAAATACTTCAAAGTTAAACATTCGCGTGCGAAAGCATTTAAATGATAGCATTTGCCTTTATTTTGTGTCAAGGTATTACTATCCATGCTTCTTGGTAAAATTCTGGTATTTATTTTACAATATTTTACAGAAAATTCTGTAAATCTACAGCTTTTTTTATCGAAATCATTTCACAGAGTTTTCTTTGTAAAATAGCAAAAAATCTTGCTGGTTGGAAATCTATGGTATTTTCTGCTGGCTCAGCAGAGTATCTTTGTATTTTAACAGAGTGATTATTTTGAGTGCATCGTTAGTAATATACTCGTATCCACGCCCCTTTTCCCTCTTAATTCTCCGTTGACAGTCCTGACTACTTTAGAATATGCTCCATTGTCAGGACAATATGCTTGCCTATTTTCGGCTGCGTAGGTCATTAGGGCTTTAAAGTTAGTTAAATTAAAAAAATAAAACATTGCCTTGCCCCTTTTTCCTCTCAACTCTCCGTCTACATTCCAAATATGTTAAATCGGACTACTTTATAATATGCTTCATAGTTAGAACTGTTAGGGATTTTCAGCCTCCTAATTCAATAATAAAAATACTCTAAAATGTTAAAAAAAAAAATAATTTTCCCAAGTCCCCTTTTTCTCGTAATTCGCCGCCCACAGGCAAAAAATCCGGGTTCGTAATAATCTGTCCCTGGTGTTTAACTATATACATGCCAATTTTAAGCTTTTAAGCTTATCAATGAGATCCAAAAGGCGCTGGATACATAAAAAATAAGAGAAACCAACAAAAAAAAAAAAATTATATACACAGAAAATAGATGGAAATAAACTTACCACGCCCCTTTGCCATTCTTATTCTCCACCCATACACTGGATATCAAAATTCCAGGTTCGTGTTGATCTTCCCCATGAAATCTACTACATACGTGCCAATTTTCATCTTCCTAAGTCATTGGGGGTCTTTCAATTAGTTAAAATATTTAAAAAACCCATTTTTTCCACTCTTTTTTATCTTTTAATTCTCCATCTACAGTCGAGAAATCTTAAATCCGATTACTTCAGGATATACTACATCGTTTGGACTATACGCTTGGCATTTTCCGCTTCCTTTGGGGGCTTCAAAAGAAGTTAACATGTTAAAAGTCCCAATTTTGTCACTCCCCATTTTCCTTTCAATTCTACGCTCACAGTCCAAAAATTTAAAATTCGACTACTTTAGAATATGCTTAATCGATAGGACTATATGTTAGGAAATTGTCAGCTTCCTAAGTCATTAGAGGACTTTAAAATAAGCAAAAACGTAAATTTTCATCTTCATAGGTCATTGGGGGTCTTCAAATTAGTTAAAATATTAAAAATCACAATTTTGCCACGCCCATTTTTTCTCTTAATTCTCCTTCCACAGTCAAAAAATTTAAATCCGATTACTTCAGGATATGCTTCATTGTAAGAACGAAATGCTATGCAATTTTCCGCTTCCTAAGTCATTTGGGGGCTTTAAAAGAAGTAAAAATGTTAAAAAATCCCAATTTTGCCACGGCACTTTTCCCCTCAATTCTCCGCCCACATTGCGAAAATCTTAAATCCGACTTGGGGATATGCGCCATCGTTAGGACTATATTCTAGGAAATTTTCAGCTTCCTAAGTCATTTGGGGGCTTTAAATTAAGCAAAAATGTAAAAAAATTTAATTTTGCCACGCCCACTTTTCCGCTTATTTCTCCGCCCACAGGCAAAAAATGGAAAATCCGGCTACGTTAGGATCTGCCTCAGGTCTTTTACTATATGCATGCCAATTTTCAGCTTTGTAGCTCATCACTGGGCTTCAAAAAGCTCTGGATAGACAAAAAAAGAGGAACACACAAATAGGGAAATTATATATATAGATAAGCATGGGTAGTATTTCACCTAAAAACAAAGTTGTTTTTACATGTGCTGAAAAGGAAACATCTTCGAAATTTGTTTGACATAATTTTTATTTTGAAAACAATTTAAAAAATAATTTTTTTAAAACATCAATCAAGAAAATTATGAAATACACAAAAAATCTGCTAGAATGGTAAGTTTTTTGTATAAATTATAATCTGGTTTGGTTTTGATATATTTTATTTTCAGATTACGTGTATTCAATGAACACGAGAGTCAATATGCCTTTACAAAAAAAAAAAAACCTCTTCCTTGGAAGTCCACTAGGCGAAGATGACAAAGAAACGAAATTTTCTGAAATCCAATTAAAACAACCATCACAACACACAGCACGTTTTTTATTGAAAATTACAAATGAACTCCTCCCTTTGGCTATGGTTTTGTTAAATTGCATCATCAAATTTCCAAATGGTACAGAATAGGTAAAGAAAAGTGTAAATGCACGTTAAATTTTTAATATTGTATTTGTACGTTGGAAGTCTCAGATTCTGATGATTTTGTCTTATCAAAAATGCCTGTGATACTGAGACAAATTTCTTATGGAAAAATTTAAGCTGTCTCAGAATCTGTGACTTTCTATAGAAAAACTGCCTTAGAATCTGAGACTTTTTCTATAGAAAAACAGTCTCAGAATCTGAGACTTTTTCTATAGAAAAACTGTCTCAGAATCTGAGACTTTTTCTATAGAAAAACTGTCTCCGAATCTGAGACTTTCTATAGAAAAACTGGACTTTTTCTATAGAAAAACTGTCTCAGAATCTGAGTCTTTTTCTATAGAAAAACTGTCTCAGAATCTGAGACTTTTTCTATAGAAAAACTGTCTCAGAATCTGAGACTTTTTCTATAGAAAAACTGTCTCAGAATCTGAGACTTTTTCTATAGAAAAACTGTCTCAGAATCTGAGACTTTTTCTATAGAAAAACTGTCTCAGAATCTGAGACTTTTTCTATAGAAAAACTGTCTCAGAATCTGAGACTTTTTCTATAGAAAAACTGTCTCAGAATCTGAGACTTTTTCTATAGAAAAACTGTCTCAGAATCTGAGACTTTTTCTATAGAAAAACTGTCTCAGAATCTGAGACTTTTTCTATAGAAAAACTGTCTCAGAATCTGAGACTTTTTCTATAGAAAAACTGTCTCAGAATCTGAGACTTTTTCTATAGAAAAACTGTCTCAGAATCTGAGACTTTTTCTATAGAAAAACTGTCTCAGAATCTGAGACTTTTTCTATAGAAAAACTGTCTCAGAATCTGAGACTTTTTCTATAGAAAAACTGTCTCAGAATCTGAGACTTTTTCTATAGAAAAACTGTCTCAGAATCTGAGACTTTTTCTATAGAAAAACTGTCTCAGAATCTGAGACTTTTTCTATAGAAAAACTGTCTCAGAATCTGAGACTTTTTCTATAGAAAAACTGTCTCAGAATCTGAGACTTTTTCTATAGAAAAACTGTCTCAGAATCTGAGACTTTTTCTATAGAAAAACTGTCTCAGAATCTGAGACTTTTTCTATAGAAAAACTGTCTCAGAATCTGAGACTTTTTCTATAGAAAAACTGTCTCAGAATCTGAGACTTTTTCTATAGAAAAATTGTCTCAGAATCTGAGACTTTTTCTAAAGAAAAACTGTCTCAGAATCTGAGACTTTTTCTATAGAAAAACTGTCTCAGAATCTGAGACTTTTTCTAAAGAAAAACTGTCTCAGAGTCTGAGACTTTTTCTAAAGAAAAACTGTCTCAGAATCTGAGACTTTTTCTAAAGAAAAACTGTCTCAGAATCTGACACTTTTTCTATAGAAAAACTGTCTCAGAATCTGAGACTTTTTCTAAAGAAAAACTGTCTCAGAATCTGAGACTTTTTCTATAGAAAAACTGTCTCAGAATCTGAGACTTTTTCTATAGAAAAATTGTCTCAGAATCTGAGACTTTTTCTATAGAAAAACTGTCTCAGAATCTGAGACTTTTTCTATAGAAAAACTGTCTCAGAATCTGAGACTTTTTCTATAGAAAAACTGTCTCAGAATCTGAGACTTTTTCTATAGAAAAACTGTCTCAGAATCTGAGACTTTTTCTATAGAAAAACTGTCTCAGAATCTGAGACTTTTTCTATAGAAAAACTGTCTCAGAATCTGAGACTTTTTCTATAGAAAAACTGTCTCAGAATCTGAGACTTTTTCTATAGAAAAACTGTCTCAGAATCTGAGACTTTTTCTATAGAAAAACTGTCTCAGAATCTGAGACTTTTTCTATAGAAAAACTGTCTCAGAATCTGAGACTTTTTCTATAGAAAAACTGTCTCAGAATCTGAGACTTTTTCTATAGAAAAACTGTCTCAGAATCTGAGACTTTTTCTATAGAAAAACTGTATCAGAATCTGAGACTTTTTCTATAGAAAAACTGTCTCAGAATCTGAGACTTTTTCTATAGAAAAACTGTCTCAGAATCTGAGACTTTTTCTATAGAAAAACTGTCTCAGAATCTGAGACTTTTTCTATAGAAAAACTGTCTCAGAATCTGAGACTTTTTCTATAGAAAAACTGTCTCAGAATCTGAGACTTTTTCTATAGAAAAACTGTCTCAGAATCTGAGACTTTTTCTATAGAAAAACTGTCTCAGAATCTGAGACTTTTTCTATAGAAAAACTGTCTCAGAATCTGAGACTTTTTCTATAGAAAAACTGTCTCAGAATCTGAGACTTTTTCTATAGAAAAACTGTCTCAGAATCTGAGACTTTTTCTATAGAAAAACTGTCTCAGAATCTGAGACTTTTTCTATAGAAAAACTGTCTCAGAATCTGAGACTTTTTCTATAGAAAAACTGTCTCAGAATCTGAGACTTTTTCTATAGAAAAACTGTCTCAGAATCTGAGACTTTTTCTATAGAAAAACTGTCTCAGAATCTGAGACTTTTTCTATAGAAAAACTGTCTCAGAATCTGAGACTTTTTCTATAGAAAAACTGTCTCAGAATCTGAGACTTTTTCTATAGAAAAACTGTCTCAGAATCTGAGACTTTTTCTATAGAAAAACTGTCTCAGAATCTGAGACTTTTTCTATAGAAAAACTGTCTCAGAATCTGAGACTTTTTCTATAGAAAAACTGTCTCAGAATCTGAGACTTTTTCTATAGAAAAACTGTCTCAGAATCTGAGACTTTTTCTATAGAAAAACTGTCTCAGAATCTGAGACTTTTTCTATAGAAAAACTGTCTCAGAATCTGAGACTTTTTCTATAGAAAAACTGTCTCAGAATCTGAGACTTTTTCTATAGAAAAACTGTCTCAGAATCTGAGACTTTTTCTATAGAAAAACTGTCTCAGAATCTGAGACTTTTTCTATAGAAAAACTGTCTCAGAATCTGAGACTTTTTCTATAGAAAAACTGTCTCAGAATCTGAGACTTTTTCTATAGAAAAACTGTCTCAGAATCTGAGACTTTTTCTATAGAAAAACTGTCTCAGAATCTGAGACTTTTTCTAAAGAAAAACTGTCTCAGAATCTGAGACTTTTTCTATAGAAAAACTGTCTCAGAATCTGAGACTTTTTCTAAAGAAAAACTGTCTCAGAATCTGACACTTTTTCTATAGAAAAACTGTCTCAGAATCTGAGACTTTTTCTAAAGAAAAACTGTCTCAGAATCTGACACTTTTTCTATAGAAAAACTGTCTCAGAATCTGAGACTTTTTCTAAAGAAAAACTGTCTCAGAATCTGACACTTTTTCTATAGAAAAACTGTCTCAGAATCTGAGACTTTTTCTATAGAAAAACTGTCTCAGAATCTGAGACTTTTTCTATAGAAAAACTGTCTCAGAATCTGAGACTTTTTCTATAGAAAAACTGTCTCAGAATCTGAGACTTTTTCTATAGAAAAACTGTCTCAGAATCTGAGACTTTTTCTATAGAAAAACTGTCTCAGAATCTGAGACTTTTTCTATAGAAAAACTGTCTCAGAATCTGAGACTTTTTCTATAGAAAAACTGTCTCAGAATCTGAGACTTTTTCTATAGAAAAACTGTCTCAGAATCTGAGACTTTTTCTATAGAAAAACTGTCTCAGAATCTGAGACTTTTTCTATAGAAAAACTGTCTCAGAATCTGAGACTTTTTCTATAGAAAAACTGTCTCAGAATCTGAGACTTTTTCTATAGAAAAACTGTCTCAGAATCTGAGACTTTTTCTATAGAAAAACTGTCTCAGAATCTGAGACTTTTTCTATAGAAAAACTGTCTCAGAATCTGAGACTTTTTCTATAGAAAAACTGTCTCAGAATCTGAGACTTTTTCTATAGAAAAACTGTCTCAGAATCTGAGACTTTTTCTATAGAAAAACTGTCTCAGAATCTGAGACTTTTTCTATAGAAAAACTGTCTCAGAATCTGAGACTTTTTCTATAGAAAAACTGTCTCAGAATCTGAGACTTTTTCTATAGAAAAACTGTCTCAGAATCTGAGACTTTTTCTATAGAAAAACTGTCTCAGAATCTGAGACTTTTTCTATAGAAAAACTGTCTCAGAATCTGAGACTTTTTCTATAGAAAAACTGTCTCAGAATCTGAGACTTTTTCTATAGAAAAACAGTCTCAGAATCTGAGACTTTTTCTATAGAAAAACTGTCTCAGAATCTGAGACTTTTTCTATAGAAAAACAGTCTCAGAATCTGAGACTTTTTCTATAGAAAAACTGTCTCAGAATCTGAGACTTTTTCTATAGAAAAACTGTCTCAGAATCTGAGACTTTTTCTATAGAAAAACTGTCTCAGAATCTGAGACTTTTTCTATAGAAAAACTGTCTCAGAATCTGAGACTTTTTCTATAGAAAAACTGTCTCAGAATCTGAGACTTTTTCTATAGAAAAACTGTCTCAGAATCTGAGACTTTTTCTATAGAAAAACTGTCTCAGAATCTGAGACTTTTTCTATAGAAAAACTGTCTCAGAATCTGAGACTTTTTCTATAGAAAAACTGTCTCAGAATCTGAGACTTTTTCTATAGAAAAACTGTCTCAGAATCTGAGACTTTTTCTATAGAAAAACTGTCTCAGAATCTGAGACTTTTTCTATAGAAAAACTGTCTCAGAATCTGAGACTTTTTCTATAGAAAAACTGTCTCAGAATCTGAGACTTTTTCTATAGAAAAACTGTCTCAGAATCGGAGACTTTTTCTATAGAAAAACTGTCTCAGAATCTGAGACTTTTTCTAAAGAAAAACTGTCTCAGAATCTGAGACTTTTTCTATAGAAAAACTGTCTCAGAATCTGAGACTTTTTCTATAGAAAAACTGTCTCAGAATCTGAGACTTTTTCTATAGAAAAACTGTCTCAGAATCTGAGACTTTTTCTATAGAAAAACTGTCTCAGAATCTGAGACATTTTCTATAGAAAAACTGTCTCAGAATCTGAGACTTTTTCTATAGAAAAACTGTCTCAGAATCTGAGACTTTTTCTATAGAAAAACTGTCTCAGAATCTGAGACTTTTTCTATAGAAAAACTGTCTTAGAATCTGAGACATTTTCTATAGAAAAACTGTCTTAGAATCTGAGACTTTTTCTCTAGAAAAACTGTCTTAGAATCTGAGACTTTTTCTATAGAAAAACTGTCTCAGAATCTGAGACTTTTTCTATAGAAAAACTGTCTCAGAATCTGAGACTTTTTCTATAGAAAAACTGTCTCAGAATCTGAGACTTTTTCTATAGAAAAACTGTCTCAGAATCTGAGACTTTTTCTATAGAAAAACTGTCTCAGAATCTGAGACTTTTTCTATAGAAAAACTGTCTCAGAATCTGAGACTTTTTCTATAGAAAAACTGTCTCAGAATCTGAGACTTTTTCTATAGAAAAACTGTCTCAGAATCTGAGACATTTTCTATAGAAAAACTGTCTCAGAATCTGAGACATTTTCTATAGAAAAACTGTCTCAGAATCTGAGACTTTTTCTATAGAAAAACTGTCTCAGAATCTGAGACTTTTTCTACAGAAAAAATGTCTCAGAATCTGAGACTTTTTCTATAGAAAAAATGTCTCAGAATCTGAGACTTTTTCTATAGAAAAAATGTCTCAGAATCTGAGACTTTTTCTATAGAAAAACTGTCTCAGAATCTGAGACTTTTTCTATAGAATCTGAGACAGTTTTTCTATAGAAAAAGTCTCAGATTCTGAGACAGTTTTTCTATAGAAAAAGTCTCAGATTCTGAGACAGTTTTTCTATAGAAAAAGTCTCAGATTCTGAGACAGTTTTTCTATAGAAAAAGTCTCAGATTCTGAGACAGTTTTTCTATAGAAAAAGTCTCAGATTCTGAGACAGTTTTTCTATAGAAAAAGTCTCAGATTCTGAGACAGTTTTTCTATAGAAAAAGTCTCAGATTCTGAGACAGTTTTTCTATAGAAAAAGTCTCAGATTCTGAGACAGTTTTTCTATAGAAAAAGTCTCAGATTCTGAGACAGTTTTTCTATAGAAAAAGTCTCAGATTCTGAGACAGTTTTTCTATAGAAAAAGTCTCAGATTCTGAGACAGTTTTTCTATAGAAAAAGTCTCAGATTCTGAGACAGTTTTTCTATAGAAAAAGTCTCAGATTCTGAGACAGTTTTTCTGTAGAAAAAGTCTCAGATTCTGAGACAGTTTTTCTATAGAAAAAGTCTCAGATTCTGAGACAGTTTTTCTATAGAAAAAGTCTCAGATTCTGAGACAGTTTTTCTATAGAAAAAGTCTCAGATTCTGAGACAATTTTTCTATAGAAAAAGTCTCAGATTCTGAGACAATTTTTCTATAGAAAAAGTCTCAGATTCTGAGACTATTTTTCTATAGAAAAAGTCTCAGATTCTGAGACAATTTTTCTATAGAAAAAGTCTCAGATTCTGAGACAATTTTTCTATAGAAAAAGTCTCAGATTCTGAGACAATTTTTCTATAGAAAAAGT
Source organism: Pegoplata infirma (assembly GCA_963921195.1). Classification (NCBI taxonomy): domain Eukaryota; kingdom Metazoa; phylum Arthropoda; class Insecta; order Diptera; family Anthomyiidae; genus Pegoplata; species Pegoplata infirma. Next base: position 173,479,692 of record OY992537.1, read on the forward strand.
CTCAGATTCTGAGACAATTTTTCTATAGAAAAAGTCTCAGATTCTGAGACAATTTTTCTATAGAAAAAGTCTCAGATTCTGAGACAATTTTTCTATAGAAAAAGTCTCAGATTCTGAGACAATTTTTCTATAGAAAAAGTCTCAGATTCTGAGACAATTTTTCTATAGAAAAAGTCTCAGATTCTGAGACAATTTTTCTATAGAAAAAGTCTCAGATTCTGAGACAATTTTTCTATAGAAAAAGTCTCAGATTCTGAGACAATTTTTCTATAGAAAAAGTCTCAGATTCTGAGACAATTTTTCTATAGAAAAAGTCTCAGATTCTGAGACAATTTTTCTATAGAAAAAGTCTCAGATTCTGAGACAATTTTTCTATAGAAAAAGTCTCAGATTCTGAGACAATTTTTCTATAGAAAAAGTCTCAGATTCTGAGACAATTTTTCTATAGAAAAAGTCTCAGATTCTGAGACAATTTTTCTATAGAAAAAGTCTCAGATTCTGAGACAATTTTTCTATAGAAAAAGTCTCAGATTCTGAGACAATTTTTCTATAGAAAAAGTCTCAGATTCTGAGACAATTTTTCTATAGAAAAAGTCTCAGATTCTGAGACAATTTTTCTATAGAAAAAGTCTCAGATTCTGAGACAATTTTTCTATAGAAAAAGTCTCAGATTCTGAGACAATTTTTCTATAGAAAAAGTTTCAGATTCTGAGACAATTTTTCTATAGAAAAAGTCTCAGACTCTGAGAAATTTTTTCTATAGAAAAAGTCTCAGATTCTGAGACAATTTTTCTGTAGAAAAAGTCTCAGACTCTGAGAAATTTTTTCTATAGAAAAAGTCTCAGATTCTGAGACATTTTTTCTCTCGTATGATTAAAATATTAATAAAGTAAATATGATTTTTATATTCCAGGTGGATTTGGATTTTGACTACATTTTTCTTATTAGTGGCATAGCTTGAATCAGGAAAATCTATTTTGACGGTATAGTTTGGAGCACCCTAATGTATCTCATCATTTTTTTTTTTTTATTTTTTTAATAAATATATATGGGGCATTCCATGCCAAATCACTCACTTTTAGGCCCGACCCCCTTCGATTAATTTTATTTTTGGATATGTTTTAGTACGTATTAAATGCAACTTGCAGCCAAATTTTCAGCCTTTTATACCAAGGTGGTGTTGAGTAATCAATTTTTCAAAATGGCGATTTTTTCCAAAAAATGAAAAAATTTAAATTTTCAATCAATTTTGACCAGTAAAAAATATAGATATTTTAAAAAAAGTTGGACAACGTTTTGTTGGTATTTAAATGTAGTTTTAGAAAAAAAATGTGAAAAAATTGTTCGAACATAGAAATTTGATAGGAATTTCCTATTATTTTTGTAATTGTGCCTAAAATTTTAGCAACTGACATGTTGCCTTAGAACTTAGCTGATACTATACTACAATTTTAGGAAATATTACCTCGATTTTTTTTTGTGTGCAGACGTCTTGAATTACTTCTGGCTCACAATAAATACCATTCAAAATATTGAAATTGTAATTTTTTTTTATTAAATTAAAAAAATTTTATAGTAAAATTAAAAAAGCAAAATACTTTTGTGAGCTGAAATTCAGTGACAATTTGATATTTTCTTAAAAATCTCATGGATGAAAAATTAAGATGAAGTGTTTAAAAATACAGAATTAAAGTTTAATATTCTCTTATTTAATATGCAATAAAACATATATTTATTTTTAAAAATTAATATTTTTTTATAGCGTTTTTTTATGAAATTTCAGTATATTTTGCATAGGCAAAATACTTTTGTGATACACTGTAAATAGATATGAATATTAGGGCGTTTCATCAAAAACTTTTTTTTGGATTTTTGCAACTCTTGAAGCGGAATATGAATTCTTATGGCCTAAAAGATTTTTGAGATTTTTTTCAGATTTTTGGAATGTCGGGATCAACTCGCTCAAATCGATTTTATCCAAAAAATGAGGTTATGAAACATAATTTTTTTTATTTTTTGTTCTCTGGTGCCTTTTTTTAACAAAACCGGATATAATACTTCTAAATGTTGCTAGCCTCCTAAAAACAAATATTCGCGGTCAAAATAATAAGTTCAAGGGTCACTAAGATGACCTTTAAAGTAAAAATTCAGAATTTCTCGTGTTCCAACCTTAATAATTTGAGAAATATGCAATATATGAACGTAATGATGAATCCGTTAGGTAGGTCTTTCTAATACCTTTAATTTAAAACCAAAATGACATTTGTCACTTTAGTAGAAATATTAAAAAACTAAGATAAACTCATTTTTTCCCCCATTTTACAGAAAATCGAAGGGAATCCATTAGTAGTTTTTTTGTAAAGTTGAAATAATAAACTTAAAAGAAGTTTTTTTGATTGCAATTAGTGTTTCCAAACCGGAAAACCGGGTTTTGTCAAACCGGTTTTTTTGACAAAAAACCGGTTTTTTGGTTAACCGGTTTGGAAACACTAACTACAATCTATAAAAAGTATTTAAAAGTTATTATTTTAACTTTACAAAAAAAAACTACCTATTGCACCAGTTCAATTTTCGATAAAATGGGGGAGAAAATGAGTTTTTCCCAGTTTTTTTTATTTTTTTTAACATTTCTACAAAAGTGACAATAGTCAGATTGGTTTTAAATGAAAGGTGTTTTAAAGACCTATCTAACGGATTCAACATGACGTTCATACATAGCTTATTTCTCGAATTATTAAGGTTAAAACACGGGAAATTCTGAATTTTTACTTTTAAGGTCATCTTAGTGACCCTTGAACTTATAATTTTGACCGCGAATATTTTTTTTTAGGAGGCTAGCAACATTTAGAAGTAATGTATCCAGTTTTGTAAAAAAAGGCACCAGGGGAAAAAAATAAAATAAAATGATGTTTCATAACCTCATTTTTTGGATAAAATCGATTTGAGCGAGTTGATCCCGACCTTCCAAAAATCTGAAAAAAATCTCAAAAATCTTTTAGGCCATAAGAATTCATATTCCGCTTCAAGAGTAGCAAAAATCAAAAAAAAAGTTTTTGATGAAACGCCCTAATGAATATGTATGTTATCATTTTAAAAAATAAGGAAAAATACAATGCTATATATAAACTTATATGTCCATATCAAAGTTCATGCATAACCATATATAAATATAAATAATTATATAATAGCATATATGATTTTATCAGATCTTTTTTACTCGGGGGGCCACCAATTTCATAATATAATTTTATCCAAATACGTGTTGGGCCGTATTAAATTATATATGGCTCGATTTAAAATTATATATGGACCTGTGTATTTTTTTTAGTCGGGTATGCAAAAAATTGACAAATGTTTTGCAAACAAAACGATACGACATCGATTCGCCGGTTGTATTGCCGATACGATAAATGTTATTGCGGCAATTATCGAATTCGTATCGCCGGTGATACACCTTTCGGGAGAAACTGTTACCCGACGGCAATACATACCTGCGATACGAAAACGATTCATCTTGGCGATAAAAGGGCAATATCGCCAGATAATCGTATAAACGAAAAATAATAGATTTGTATATATCGCCGGAATATCAACAAAATGATAAACCGGCGATACAGCTATGTATATCGATTTCCTGAAGCTGAAAATAGACATTATTTTTTTCATTCATATTTTGGTCATGTTAACAGGACTAAAAACATTTGCATTCACCCGAAAAATATATCCGCAACTTTCGCTGAATTTTTTATTTTATCTTTGAACGCACATTCGTGTTTTTCGGCCAAATTCGTATTCTTTCAAAGATTTCTTGTTGTGCTTGTTAAATTATTTTAAATTGACAAAGAAATAAAAATTTTCAATATTTATACCCTACACCACACTGTGGTACAGGGTATAATGAGTTTGTGCTGATGTTTGTAACTACCCGAAATATTGGTCCTAGACCCACCTTTAAGTATACCGATCGACTCAGAATCACTTTTTGAGTCGATTTAGCGATGTCCGTCCGTCCGTCCGTCCGTCTGTCTGTCTGTCCATGTAAACGGTGTAAACACGATACAGGTCGCAATTTTTAATCAATTGACTTGAAATTTGAAACTTAAGTCTCTCTTGGCCCAAGGACGAAGCCTATTGAAATTGGAAAAAATCGGTCCATATTTAGCCCCCATACAAAGGTCCTCTTTAGTTTTGGCTCAAATGACTCTAATAACCGTATTTTAGAAGGTATCGCTTTGAAATTTGGATGGTAAACATGTTTTGTCTTCACATATCATCATTCCGAATTTCAAAGAAATCGGACCAGTTCTTCTTGTAGCCCCCATACAAACCACCTTCCCGATTTTCACATAAATGTCTCAAATTTCATGAAAATAGAAAATATTTAATAAAAATTTTGTTTGTGTATGTTAAACGCGTACTTAAATAACCTTATCAAACCTGATAATCATCGGACCAGTTTTGGACTCAGGCCCCTTGTGAAAATTTCGCCCGATATTCAGTTAAAGCGGTTTATTGTCAACAAATAGAAGCCTATTTCACTCAAATTTGATTTGTGAGTGTTTTCTTCACTTATTAAAGGTTTTACAACATATAGATCTAATCGATCCATGGGACCCATTTTCCGGGAAACCTTGGTGTAGGGTATTATATGGTCGGTCTTGACCGACTATAATTTTCTTACTTGTTTTTTTTTTGTTTATCGCCAAAATATCGTTCGTATGAGAAAACGGCGATATAATAAAAATACTACTTTGATTTTTTATTAAAATGATAAACTTTCGTATCGCCGCAATATATTTTCGGCGATATATCGCCCTGTTGTTTGCAGGGATATTTTCTTCAACATTTTACAAAATTGAAAACGTTTACATGTGAATTAAAGAAAAGGAGTTGTAGGTTTTACGATATTTGTTAAAATTGCAGATGGCTGGCGAAAAAACCCGAGGTAGTAAAAAAAATGCGCAATTAATTGCTTAACCGACAGACTCAGCAGTTAAAAAAAGTATCTTCCGAAAAGCCTTCTGCCTATCAAAAAAAACAAAACATCTTCGTGATAAAAAGAAGGAACAGCATATGAGGAAACAACGTGAGCACAAAAAGCTTAAGCGACAAGAGATTCGAGAAGATCCAATTGCTTATGCAAATTTAAAGAAAAAAGAACGAGAGAGATGGAGATCCAGAAAAGAACTTGGGAAAATTTTAGTGGTTAGTGATTTGACAGACCGTGGAAAAAGATTTAAAAGAAAGTATATTCGAGAGAAATTTAAAGAGTGCCGGGAAAGAAAAAAGGAAAACCAACCTGAAAAGATAATTTCTACAATAGACAGTGCAATGGAAAAGGGAAGAATTCAACGATATAAAAAACGTATTAAAGAAGAAAACAAAACATTGAAAGAACAGAATGAAAATTTGAAGAAAAGGGTAATCAAATATAAGGTAAAACCATGCTATTCGTCTCCCGCTCACCGAAATTGAGTACAAATTAACAAAAGGTACGAATATGTTAAACAAGGAACATACGATAATGTTAAATTAAGATTGTTGCGTCTGACCGTCGTTTTAAGGTTCGAACCTTGTAACATCGGTTTTTAAGAATGTAATGACGCCAATGAACAGTGCTAAAAGTGTTTTATTTTTTTTTTTTTGTTAGCCTTGGTTACAATTAAATATTAAAGTTAAATATTTTTACTATTAAAAAATCAAATTAAAACAAAATAAATAAGTTTCAAATAGTTGAATTAGGCGTTGCCAAATTTAAATGTTGATTTGGCGCAAGTAGAAATGGCTGAATTGGAGTTTATGGGCAAACTTTTTTTCAGAAAAGAAAACTAAACACTCAAAATAATTACTCTGTTAAATACTCTGCAAAATGGCTGTAATCTCAATTCGACAGATATTTGACAAAGTTATCTGTCGAAATACAGATTTTAAAACGCCGCTGGAATGACAATTTTAAAAAGTTTTTTATAATAAAAATGTATGTTGTTATTTTTTTCCCAATTATTTCATGTGTTCCAGTTTGAAATCAAATAAATTTAGCAAAAACTTTGTACATTTTCAGAAGTTTTAGAAAAACTTCTGGTCACATACCAAAATTTTACAGATAATTCTGTAAATTTACAGTTTTATTTGACGAAATAATTTTACAAAAATTTACAAATATATGTAAAATTACAAAGTATTTATCTGTAAAATTGTAATTCCATTTAACTAATATTTTACTAGAAACTACGTAATTTTACAGTTTTTTTGTCCAAACCATTTTAAAGAGTTTTCTTCGTAAAATAACAAAAAATCTTGCTGGTTGGAAATCTATACATAGTATTTTCAGAAGAGTATCTCTGTAATTTACAAAAAAAAAGAAGTAAATTTAAAATTTGGAAGCATTAAAGCAAGATGGTGTATTATGGCATTTCCCAATTGTCAACAATATTTGCCAATTAAGTAAGGAGAAATTGATCAGGAATTCATAGTGACCGTTGTGTAAAAGCCATATCAAGCGCATTAAAAAATACCTATGTATATTAGCATTGTTAAACGATTTCCCTTTAATTTTATAAAAGTGTTTATTAGAGCGACCCTACTCAAATGTGGCACTGAAAATTAGAAGTTTATGAAAAAAACGTGAGAACATATAGCGAGTTTGTAAATAATTTCTACAAAAATAAACATTCGCGGGCGAAACATTTAAGCGCATTTAAATGATGGCATTTGCCTTTATTTTGTGTCAAGTTATTACGTATCCATGCTTCTTGCAGATTACAGCCAAAGAAAATAAATGAATTCTTTTAGTTGCCACTTAAAAAGTGAATTTAAAACAGAAATTAAAAAATAACGTTTCGCGTGCGCACCATTGAAGTGCGGAATGCATTTAATTAGGCACATTTAAATTTTAGTTTTTCCTCTTAGTTTATGAAAGTACTAAAAGGAAACATAATTTTCACATTTAAAAAGCCCCTGGTCAAATCGTCGTTAATTAATTTATAAAAACCTCGGTCAACATCTACCGCTTAAATGCGTCATTAAATATGTGAGCTTTACTAATTTAAAATATACCTAATACGCAAAGAATAATTTTTATGGCTTGTCAGACTATTAATGTCTTTGAAGCAGAGAAGCTCTGGAGTCATAAACGCAAAGTTAAACAAAATGAAAAACGTCGTTGAATGACAACTTTTAAAAAGTTTTTTTTTATTATAAATGTGTACGTTGTTATTTTTGTTCCAAATTATTTCATGTGTTCAAGTTTGAAATCAAATAAATTTAACAAAAACTTTGTAAATTTTCAAAGTTTTTTTTTATAAATTTCTGGCATTTAACTAAAACTTTGTAAATTTACAAAGTTTTTTTGCACTCATAAATTGCATTTAACCAAAACTTTGTAAATCTGCAGAGTTTTTTGTTAAAATTGTAGTCGCTATTATCAACATTTTTACAGATACTTCTTCTTCTTCGTAAGATCACAAAACATCTTGCTGGTTGGAAATCTATGGTATTTTGGAAATCTATGGTATTTTCTGGTCAGCGGAGTATCTATGTAATTTAACAGAGTGATTATTTTGAGTGTAGACCAAATGGCTTTTGTGTAAGTAAAACCGTTGCCAAAATTTTTTCTTCAACAGCTTTTTAAACACACCGTAACACGGTTCGTTGAATTGCAGAAAGATGTAATTTCGTCAGTAATGAATAGCAACAAAATCAACTAATCTCAGCAGAGTCAATTTTAAGTTATGGGTTTGACAGCGGCACAGACCACGCTTAATACAAGCAATCTTTTCATGAGCCAAATTCATCCCGTTACGCAGTGTCCTTTCTTGTGGCAACCACGGTTATTCCTTTGAGACTACACCAAAAAAAAAAACGTGGGTATTCAATTCTAAAAATTCAACTAATTTTAGTCCAAAAGGACCTAGTGCAGGAATTGGTAACCAAAATTAAAATTTTTTATTAAAATTGTTCAAAACCAGTCAAAATTACTAATTTTAGTACTTTCACGATACTAAAATTAGTAACTTAGTAGATTTGGGTAGAAAATCACTTACTAAAACTTTTACTGTAGAATTTTTTGGAGTGTAGTTGATGTCTTAGGAAGAGTAATTTGGTGCAATAAAACTTACCAATTTTCAAGGTTTTGTCGACCTATAAAACTGGAATTCGTAAAGGAAACGAAAGAAGTTGTATTAAAAGAGGATGCTGAATTAAGCAAACAGATTGAAAAGCTGGAAAGCCTTACAATACAAATAGAAGAATTCACGGCAGTGGAAATAACATTCAGGATGAGTTTACCGAGATCGAAGGAAAAGTTTTAAATACTCTGACAGGTACCAAATCAACACAATGTTGTCCCATATGTGTATCGTCTTTTATTAAAATTAAAGGTTATAAATCCGAAAGATTCCAGCCAAAGGAAACAAACTTAAAATATGGTATAAGTCCATTACACTGCCACATTAAGTTTTTTTACATTTTTACTACTATAAAAGCGACATTAAAAAGTGGAGAATAACAGACAATGGGGATAAGGAGAATGTAAAGGCATGAAAAGAGCGCATTCAAAACGAATTTTGGTCCTAGCTTGCAGTCCGTGTTGATATGCCAAAAGTAGGAGGATTTGTATTAACAAACGATGGCAACACCTCTCGACGTATGTTCCTAGATCATACAAAATTTGCTGAAGTAACTAAGATTGACATTCAAATCATTTTCCGTTCAAAAATTATTCAGCAAAACATATAGTAATTGGAATTTCTAAGTAGTTCAACACTATAAAAATAGTGGTAAGGTTGTAAAAACAGGCTCCGAATTCAAATATCTGCTTTGCTGGAATATGATATTGAATTCAAGTGTAATTCAAGTAAAAATCAAGCAAGGACTGGAAAATGGGATATAATGTACATTTGATTTATTTTTGAACTGTACTTAAAATTTTCGAAAACTAACGCCTAATGCAGTGGTGCGCACACACATACTACAACATTTATGCTTGTGTGGGTAGTAGCAAGCGAAAAGTCAACAAATTTGCTCAAGCAACAGGATTTTATAGTGTACGTGTGTCAATAGCGCACAAACAGCATTTTTTAGCCTATTCCCGCGGGAATAGGAATTACAAAAATGTCCATCACTGGCCTAATGACTAAATTAACAAAAACAAATTGAATGACCAAACTAAAAAATAAAATAATTTCACGAACAATTGAGCTGAATGAACGAAAAGAGCTGAAATAAACGAACTAGATAAACCTCTCAGTTAGTGAATTGCTCACACAAAATAGGACTTTATTTAGTAAAAATGAGACCTCTTGATTTCAAATCTGCAATCCAAATTTTTCTAACGCATACCGTTTTTGAAATATTGGCGTTTGAAAAATTCCAACTCCATTGTTACGCACTAATATTCTAAATAAATCACACTAAAATTTTCAAACGCGAATATCTCGACAACTGACAACATGATACAAAAATTCTGATTGCAGTCTTGGAAGGAGGCCCATTTTGTGTGTAATCAAGTCCTATATTGTGGAAGCACCGTAAGAACACGTAACAGTGGACCGCCAAAAGTGCAAAAAATTGTTTTTTTTGGCTTTTAAACAGCGAATGTTTTAAAAACGGTAAGTGCTAAAAAATTTGGATGGCAGATTTCAAATCAGGAGAATCAAATCTGTAAGGACCAGTTACAAAATTTTACTGGGAGGTTTTTGGTGTTGCAAAAAAGAATTAAATAACAACCGATATTTTCATTTGAAGCTGCATTTGGAAAAATACATAATTTAGTATTTGAAAATAAAAAAGGTACACTCAAAAAAAAAAACTGTAATGTTAGCAAAAAAAGCTTGTAAACCTACAAGAAAATTTGCTGATTTTGAACCCACAATTTTTTTGCTAAAGTTAGCAAAAATGTTTTGCCAATAATTAGTTAACTAAATATTTTTTTTTTTTTTGAACTTAGTTTATACACATCTGAGGACCCCATTGGGTTCGGATCCGATAGGTCCAGACCCCGATGGGACTAGACCTAGTTGGGTTCCTTAAAAATCGTCATAGTTTTTGATCCAAAATTTGTGTCCGTATCGTCTACCTTGCTTAGTTTTTGAGATACGTGATTATAGGGGACCACTGGGGTCTTGAGAATTAAAAAACTCGATAACTTCAAAAATATTACTCCGAGAGCTTTTGACTATTTTGCGGTCTTGTTCTACGTGTTGAGAGCTACAAAAACGCTTTTGGACCTTTTGTTGTGTCGGCAATATTTACCGAGATATGAGCATTTTAAAATTTTCGGGAATGCTAACTTTTTTGGATCCAAAGTTAGGGCCCATTAGGGTCCACACATGTGAAGAGGACCGGCGATACTATGGAGTTTCTAAGAACCAAAAATGGCCTCCATTTTGCTCTATCTGGCTTAGTTTCCGAGATAGCGCCATTTTAAGTTTTCTGAAAATAGAAAAAAATTTACCATTTATTTTGCTAATATTAGCAAAAAATCTTGTAAAAATGTAGTCAACTCAATTTCAAATTTAGCAAAAGAAATTAGTTCAAAGTTTGTTTTAAATTGCTAATGTGCTAAATGAAGTTTACAAGAATTTTTTGCTAACATGCTAATCTCAACTAAAAATTTGCTAAAAGTTAGCTAACTAGCGTTGGCAAAAAAAAATTAGTAAATCTACTAACGTATTTTTTTGAGTGTAAGAACAGTTATTAAACAAAGCCTATTAAATGTGATCTCAGCAAAAAAAATATCCATCAAATCGTATATAGGGTTAGTGACTGATTGTGCGATACCTTTTAATGTACTAAACTTCACCCATATGAGGAACATATTGGATCCTATAGTTAAAGGTAGCAAGAAAGATAGTGGAACAATGCACTGTTTAAATGCAGGCAATTGCAAAAAGACACACTAGTAACAAAAAATGTCATAGAAGTTATATCAAATGAGTGTGCTAACCAATCAATTTCTCTAAAAAATTGATAGCGCAACCAGATTAACGCGAAACATTTTTGGTAAGTACATCAGCGCAATTTATAAAAGATGCCAAATTCAAGTCAAGAACTTTGTGCATGTTAGAGTTGAAAGGTATCACGATTCTAGTTTTCAAATTTTAATAATTTATGGAAAAATGTAACCACGTAAATATGGAAACAAGGTCGGATGTATGTACCTAATTTTTCCCCAAATCCACCCACGAACACACTGGCGACTTGATAGTATTAGTACGGTAAAGGCTCTTCGGGCTTGGGTGTTCGTTCGTTGCCGTGGCATTACTTGGCGTGACACAAATAATGTACCAGTGTTGCTGAATCTCCGAAGCCTTTATCTCAGGTCTGGATGGCATGCCTGAGAATTTCTCACCTAAAAACCATGGTAACTGTTAAATAGGTTCATGTTACCTCTTTGATTTTTATTTCCCTACTCCGCCATTTAATCAAACCCAAAACTTCAAGTGTTCGAAAAATACATTGTCGTTTATTTTTTTAATGATCTATCTTTAAACTTATAACCAGGGAAACCAAAAATATGCTCTAAAAACACGTTTTATGCGCTTAAAAAATGCCCTTAAAAACAGAAAACATGCTCTAAAAACCATAAAAATATGCTCTTAAAAAAATATTTTGCAGTGTTTTTTACAATTTGTTACAGATTAGACGTTATGTGCGGTAGTTAGAGGGTTAAGTATGTTCTACAAAAATATTTGCCTTAATATTTTCTACCAAGTTCCTGAATATACCCAGATCTAAAAAAAAAACTTAGTTTCATATGAAGCAAGAACAGGCCAAAGGGGAATCAATCGTCACAATTCCGAAATTATTGAAAAAAAAACATCCTTGTTGAATAAAAAATAATAAAATAATAAAAAAAAAATAAAAAATTTTTAAAATAAATGTCGTAAATAAATTTGGAAATGAATGCTATAAAAATTAAAAAAAAAAATGCTCTTAAACCTAAAATATGCAAAAATATGCTCCTTAGGCTAAAATCTGCTCTAACAAATCGATGCCAGATTTCTAAAAAACTTCTGAAATGGATCTATATCAATAAAATACACAGGAAAAAACATGATACTGCATATTTTTGGGTTCCCTGCTTATAACCAAAATTATTCTTAACTGAATATAATACACTAAATTCACAACTTACAAATCTAGGGTGGAAAACGTTCGCGTGCGCAACATTTAAGCGGGCGCATTTAAATGATTGCATTTGCCTTTATTTTGTGTCAAGTTATTACTTATCCATGCTAAAAAGTTTTGTTTATTATCAATGTGTATTAGGGCGTTTCATCAAAAACTTTTTTTTGGATTTTTGCAACTCTTGAAGCGGAATATGAATTCTTATGGCCTAAAAGATTTTTGAGATTTTTTTCAGATTTTTGGAATGTCGGGATCAACTCGCTCAAATCGATTTTATCAAAAAAATGAGGTTATGAAACATAATTTTTTTTTATTTTTTGTTCTCTGGTGCCTTTTTTTAACAAACCTGGATATAATACTTCTAAATGTTGCTAGCCTCCTAAAAAAAATATTCGCGGTCAAAATAATAAGTTCATGGGTCACTAAGATGACCTTTAAAGTAAAAATTCAGAATTTCCCGTGTTCCAACCTTAATAATTTGAGAAATATGCAATATATGAACGTAATGATGAATCCGTTAGATAGGTCTTTCTAATACCTTTAATTTAAAACCAAAATGACATTTGTCACTTTAGCAGAAATATTAAAAAACTAAGATAAACTCATTTTTTCCCCCATTTTACAGAAAATCGAAGGGAATCCATTAGTAGTTTTTTTATAAAGTTGAAATAATAAAATTAAAAGAAGTTTTTTTGATTGCAATTAGTGTTTCCAAACCGGAAAACCGGGTTTTTGTCAAACTGGTTTTTTTGACAAAAAACCGGTTTTTGGGTTAACCGGCTTGGAAACACTAACTACAATCTATAAAAAGTCTTTAAAAGTTATTATTTTAACTTTACAAAAATGAGAAAATGAGTTTTTCCCAGTTTTTTATTTTTTTTAACACTTCTACAAAAGTGACAATAGTCAGATTGGTTTTAAATGAAAGGTGTTTTAAAGACCTATCTAACGGATTCAACATCACGTTCATACATAGCTTATTTCTCGAATTTTTGAGGTTAAAACACGGGAAATTCTGAATTTTTACTTTTAAGGTCATCTTAGTGACCCTTGAACTTATAATTTTGACAGCGAGTATTTTTTTATGAGGCTAGCAACATTTAGAAGTAATGTATCCAGTTTTGTAAAAAAAAGGCACCAGGGGAAAAAAATAAAATGATGTTTCATAACCTCATTTTTTGGATAAAATCGATTTGAGCGAGTTGATCCCGACCTTCCAAAAATCTGAAAAAAATCTCAAAAATCTTTTAGGCCATAAGAATTCATATCCCGCTTCAAGAGTTGCAAAAATCCAAAAAAAAGTTTTTGATGAAACGCCCTAATGTGTATGTTGTTCCCAATTATTTCATGTGCTTAAGTTTAAAATCAAATAAATTTAACAAAAACTTGGTAAGTTTTCAGTTTTTTTATACATTTTTGGCCATTTAACTAAAATTTTGTAAATTTTTTTTTTTTTTTTTGTAAATTTTCTTAAAGTATACCATCTTTCAGGTAATTTAAAACGCTTTTCAAACAGGGTTTAAAATATTTGGAAATTTTTTTGAAGAGATTTTTATTTGAAAACTGTTATTACAGAGCAATAAGTAAAATTACAGATGAAATTTTGTATTTTGGTTACGACAAAAAAGTATTTTTCTAAAATCTGTATTTTAACAAAAAAAACTCTGTTTATTGTCTGTAAAATAAAGATCACAACGTAAAATTACAGATAAAATTTTGTTTTTCGGTTACAAGCAAATTCAAAGTATTTTCTTAAAATTTGTACTCCAGGAGATAACTTTGTCAAATATCTGTCGAATTGAAATTACAGTAATTTTACAGAGTAATTATTTTGAGTATTATTAACAATTTTCTTTCATTGTTACCCAGCAAAAAAAGTGCGGAGTACTTCTCAGTGGAGTGCTTTAAAACTACAACAAATGTAATGAAATACAACAAAAATAACAAAAAACACAAGAAAAAAACACACAAACAGTTTTTTCTACTCCATAAAAAGTTGTTATTCAGCACTTAACTCATTACCTTCCGCGACACTCCCATACAAAAGTAAGTAGATATTCAGTAGATAAGAAGTACTCCGAGCTTTCAAACAACTTCCAACTACTTCCACGGAGTAGTTCTTATCTACTGAATATCTACTTACATTTGTATGGAGGTGTCGCGATAGGTAATGAATTAAGTGCTGAATATCTATGTATTCTGGAGTAGAAAAAACTGTTTGTGTATTTTTGTCTTGTGTTTTTTGTTATTTTTGTTGTATTTCATTACATTTGTTATAGTTTTAAAGCACTCCACTGAGAAGTGGTAATGACTTTTTTTTGCAGGGTAGTCAAAGTGTTATATTCATAATGGGATTTTGTAAAAAAAAAAATAATTTTGTTTAATGTGATCTGCTAACTTAGCAGTGATTATACAAAATTGGCGCAGTGCATAGTTTCGTCGGCAGCGAGTACTCCAAAAAACGTAGCGCTCGCTCAAGGAAAAGTTTAACTTAATGTTAGTCAACAAAATGATTCCACTGGACACAGATATTTTTGGAAATTGGAAAACTAAACCTGTAGATGATGATGGCCTAAAAAAATAATGTACGTAACACTTGCCGTACCAGCAACACAGGTTTCAGTTGAGCGAATTTTAATCGCATTAGCATTACCTTTGACGAAACTTAGATGTAAGTTAAGCAATTCGCGCTGAATAATTTATTGGTGACTAAATTAAACTTTACTGAATTAGATTCAAAGCAATTAGTGTATACCGATCAGCTCGCAGAATAACCTGTAAGTACTTTTATATTGGAGAATTGCTTTTATGTTAAACTCAATTAAAAAATCTGTAAAATGACTTTCAATTTAGAATAAATAATTTTTTAACAGATTTATCTGCTGAAATAAATATTTTAACAGAATTCTCCGCCATTCAATTTCTGAAAACAAAAATTTCATAAATAGATCTCGCCTAAATGCGTCACAAAATATGCAAGCTTTAAGAATGCAATTCATTTATTCTTCTTTTTCTTTCTTTTTTTCTGTTGTACGTATCAATCAAAAACACTTAAACTTCGCATGAAAAAAAAATCAAATAAAGATACTTAAAAATTGTCAACTACTTGAAAAAGTTTTCCAAATATTAAAAATTTTATAGTATAATAATTGTGTGTTAAATTTATAGTGTTTGTTCCGCGACGTTATAAAAAAATGGTTCCAAGAGATGAAGATTTTTCTTCGGATGATACAGATAAATTTCCGACTTACATATGTAGAACAAAAACAAAAAACAAATTATTTATACAGAAGTATTTTGAAATAAATGAAGTAAGTAAATAATATTTAATTTTTTAACTGTATTTCCCGTATATTATTGGAGGGAGTTTTATTTTTTTCGATTTTCGAAATCGTCTAAGGTCAGAACACTGCCTTGTTATGTTAATATTAACACTCAAAAATATTGGACCTGTAGGAAAATGTCTTTGTGTTACTTTTATGAAAATACGTATTTCCCATACAAATTGAAACCTTTTTGTTATGAGGTTTCAACGAAAGTACGAACGAAACTTTTTTAATTTCATAGTTCTAAAATTTTTTACAACTGTTATAATAAAAGAAAATAAATTAAAGAAAGTGACAAAAATAAAAAAAATAAAGATAATTTAATATTTTCATAAATAAAAAAAAATATTGAAAATATTGAAAATAAAAGCGAAATTTAATTTATTGTGTGCGTTTAATGCCGGTTTGATCTCAAATTTTCTTCGGTGAATTTTGAAAACGTGATAAGTGTCAAAAATTTCGGGTGTGAGCGGTTGTGTTTGAAAATACATGTTTTCAACGAGGTTTCGACGCTAGTCTGAATGTACTATAAATGATAACTAAATTATGATTTTCATTAAATTGTCTCTTTAATAAGGCAATAAAAACTAAAATCGGTTTAAAACCAGCAAATACAACTTTAATCTCTTTTTCTCATTCTCAACAAAAGTCAATTGAGCCCCTTTGTGCTGTAAGCCCTCAAGTGTAATGTTTGTCTTATTTCCGCTGTCGTTCGAATTTGAGTGTATTCTTAAGGCGCGTTTAGACGGGAAAGAAAACATCAAGATTTAAAGTAAAACTCAACTCTGTGGTAATATACTTTTGACTTTAAAAATCTGGAATTGCAGACACAAATGAAGGAATTTGCATTTTCTGTTTCAGAGAGGTGCCTTAAAATATGCGCTAAAAAATTCAAAATATGCACTAAAAAACCTTAAAAATAAAATGTGTACAATAAAAATCTTGTTTTCAAAAAATAACGCCAGGCTTAAATAGTAACATTTAAAACTTTTTATGAGCAAGATTTTTTTAGAAATTAAGAAAATCTTAAAAAAAAATAAAAAGAAAAAGAAATTTTTTTCTTATTTTCAAAATAAATTTTCAAAGTTTAAAATAGTTTTTGGAAAAATATATTTCAATTTGTGTTTTTGCTAATTTATTCTAAAATATGCAAAAATATGCACTTAAAAGTTCGAAATATGCACAAAATATGCATTTAAAATCAAAATATGCAAAAATATGCATTTTCACCAAAATATGCAAAAACAAATCGATGCCATTTTAACGCAAATTTCTTGATTCGGAAAGATAATTGGTCGATATCGTTTTTAGACTATCGACAAAAAACATGCATTTGCATGAAAATCTCATCCCTAGTTATAAGTGTTCAAGTTAAAAAAATGCAGAAGACAAATTGAATTTCTAAAAATTATGGACATTTCTGGTATTCCCATACATATTTTTTTTATTTTATTATTTATTTTTTATGTTTGAAAACAGTGAAAAAAACTAAAAACCGAAATGCGAACATTGTGACGCACTTAAACGAGAAAAATGTTATCAAAATCCTCTAGTTAAAGCGCAAAGACGCAGTATTCGAACTGTAATTCTCAATCATTTAATTAAACTGTTTGTGTAATTCAGTACCCAGCAAAAACATGGTAATGAGTTGTGAAAAGTAATCATTACCAAGTACATTATGTATAATGAGTACCCATTACCATTAACATTATTTTAAGCGCAAAAGTAACTACTTCTCAGTAATATGTTATAAAAGCACCTCTAAGTAATAATATCTTCTTGCCCTTGCAGTTTTTAACCTTTACAATTCAATTAACTTAAAAAGTACTTAAAAACTTAATAAAAATTACGCAATTTTTAAGTTTTAGTAAAAACAAGTTAAATTTTCAAAGTTTTAATTAACTAATTATTTTACTTCTTATTGGTAATGGGTTGTTTCTCCTTATTTGTAATCCGAGGCAGTAACTACTTATTTATCTCCATACTCTTCACTAGTTATTTTTGTCTCACGCCGTTGTTAAAATAATTAGTGTTTCATTCAATAAGTAACTACTGATTAACATCTGTTCCGGATTACAAAACCCATTACTAGTAATGCCAATTTTTGCTGGGTAGTTTTGACTAAACTGATGTTTTTTTAAATTATAATACATTTAAAATTAAAAGCATTTTTTTAGCCCATCATTTTTAAGTAAACATAAAAAATATATGAGGATAATGCTAAAATACTTTTTTTACCCTCCCTACTCTAAATTTTATAACGAATATATTTTGGTTATTTTATTTTTTTCCTAATACCCAATTTTATGTATTAGAATGAAGAAACTGCCAACTCATCTAATTAGTCCCTGATACTAAAAGTTAATATTTAGTTTTTTGATTGAGCAAATATTTTACTCAGACTAATGAACATTTACGACTTTTAGCCAGCATACTCCAATACCATCATCATACAAAAAAAAATATATATGTACCTTCATACCAATAACTACAACCTGTCACTTGGAATCTTAAATATGAACCAAACCAACACACCACATATTGAATAAGCAGCAGAATACAGATTCATAGATATGCATGCATGGTATACCTTTGTCAATATTCATTATGATTTTTAGGCTTAAATAACATTACCATAAATGATGGCCAAGAAGTAGAAAAAAAAATAATAACCCTCCGCAAAAATTAAGGGTTGTTGGCTAATACAAGTTAATTCCATAGAGTCAAACAAACTCCTACCACTTAATATACGTTATAGTTCTTTCCTACTTATTTCCACAGGTAAAGAATGGTATGAGAATCATAAACTTGTGAAGATGTCTAATAAAACGTGATGATAATCGTAATTAATGTGATACTCAAGTGTCATTTTTGTAATCAATGTTGATGGCCATAAACTGAGTAATTTTCATTTAAAAGGATACTTGGAGTTAATAAAAGGATTTATATTTAAAGTTAAATTTAATTACACTGCTGTACAAAACACACTACCGATTTAAATTTAATTCAGACCAACTATTGATAGATATGGGATTCTACCTGGTAATTACCGGGTGCATTATTATTAGGGATGAGATTTTCATGCACTAAAAAATCGAAAATATGCGCTTAAAATATGCGCCAAAAACTTCAAAATATGCACTAAAAAACCTAAAAATATGCACTAAAAAGTAAAAAGTGTGCAACAAAAATCTTGTTTTCATAGGAAAAACCTCCTAAAAATCAAAAAATAACGACAGGTTTAAATAGTAACATTTAAAACTTTATATAAGCAAGACTTTTAGACAATCTATAAAAAAAAATTTAAAAGGAAAAAAAAATCTTATTTTGAAAATAAATTATTAAAATTTAAAATAGTTTTTGTAACAAATAAATTTTAAATTGTGTTTTTTGTTAATTTATGCCAAAATATGCAAAAATATGCACTTAAAAGTTGCAAAAATGCGGAAAATATGCATTTAAAACCAAAATATGCAAAAACAAATCGATGCCATTTTAACGCAAATTTCTTGATTCGGAAAGATAATTTGTCGATATCGTTTTTAGACTATCGACAAAAAAACATGCATTTGCATGGAAATCTCATCCCTACACTCAAAATAATAACTCTGTTAAATTACAGAGATACTCTGCTGAGCCAGCAGAAAATACCATAGATTTCCAACCAGCAAGATTTTTTGTTATTTTACGAAGAAAACTCTGTAAAATGGTTTGGACAAAAAAAAACTGTAAAATTCCATAGTTTCCAGTAAAATATTAGTTAAACGGTATCACTATTTTACAGAGAAGTACTCTGTAATTTTACATGTATTTGTAAAAACTTTGTAAAATTATTTCGTGACAAAAAAAATTGTAAATTTACAGAATTATCTGTAAAATGTTGGTACGTGACCAGATGTTTTTCAAAAACTTCTGAAAATTTACAGTTTTTGTTAAATTTATTTGATTTTAAACTGGAATACATGAAATAATTGGGAACAAAATGAACTCCAGAAGTGAACAAGATGTTAAGTTCACTTTTTAAGTGGCAACTATAAGAATTCTTATTAATTTTCTTCGACTGTAATGTGCAAGAAGCATGGATAAGTACTAACTTGACACAAAAAAAGCAATTGCCACCATTTAAATGCGCCCGCTTGTTTCGCTCGCGAATGTTTAACTTTGTAGAAATTATTTATAAACTCGCAGATGTTCTCACGGTATATTTTTTATAAACTTCTTATTATAAGAGCCACATTTGAACGGGATCATTCTAATAAACACTTTTATAAAATTAAAGGAATCGTTTAAGAATGCCTTGACTTTCTTATATATTTCTTTAATGTGCTTGACATGGCTTTAACACAACTGTCACTATTTTATTTCTAATCAATTTATCCTTTTTTAATGTGCAAGTAGTGTTGACAATTGGGAAATACCATCGTGTAAATTTGCCCGCTTTAATGCTTCCAAAATGTAAATTTTCTTTTTTTATTTTTTTGAAAATTACGAGTTTTTTACGAATACCTCCAATTTTACACGACAATTTTCCAGCTTTTATTGTAACTGAAGACGCTTTTTAAAGAAGGGTTTAAATATTTGGAAGTTTTTTTAAGAGATTTTTATTTGAAAACTGTATTACAGAGCAATGAGTAAAATTACAGATGAAATTTAGTATTTTGGTTACGAGAAAAACGAAGTATTTTTTTTTTTTAATCTGTATTTTAACAAAAAATCTCCTAATTATTATCTGTAAAATAGAGAATTCAAGTTAAAAGTAAAATTACAGATAAAATTTGTTTTTTTCGGTCACAAGAAAAAACAAAGTATTTTCTTAAAATCTGTATTTCGGCAGATAACTTTGTCAAATATCTGTCGAATTGAGATTACAGTCATTTTGCAGAGTATTTAACAGAGTAATTTTTTTCAGTGTAACTATTATATACCTTGAATTTATAAAAAGAATTTAAAATGTAAAATCTGGCAAGCTCTTGTTGTGAATCAGCTGAAACGTCATTTGAAGTGTGTACATAATTTGTTTTAATATGTTTAATAGCACGTGTGTTGTTAATTATCAGAAGCGGAGAAAATCGAATTAAAACTATATTAAATTGAATTCTACACCTCATTGTTCGTTTATTTAAATTGTTTTATTTCTTTCTTATAGGAAGAATTTCCACTGTCCATTTTGCTTAAAGAATATGAAACTAAAGGGCGAGTTATTCGTGGAACTACTATTTGAAAATTTACCAGTGACTGCTTGGAATATGTTCCAATCCGCTAGCAGCTGCTTCGCCTGGCTGGGTATAGTCAGCGGTACAGCAAGTACCAGTGCAACAAGTGCTAGTACTTATAGGATGCTACACTCCTATAAGAATGATTGAAATATAATTAATGTGGTTATTCATTATTTAGTTTTTTATTCATTTATTCACTGTGGGCCATAGAAGGTTAAGGCAGCTGCTAATAGGGATCATGGGTATGATTCCGACGACACCTTAAAGATCTGTCTAAGCCGTACTCAAACGGCTCGTTTCGTGTGGGTGGACAGCGATGGGGAGGTGGCTCTATGCCAGTGGACAATCAAAACACAGTAAGAAAACTAATTCTTTACGACACCAGAACATATTGCTAACCTCACTTCGCATCACTCCCTGGCTCTCCGTAAAAATAATTACTTCCCCGCCACAAACCGCAGTCCTGAACACAAAAACTACGGAAAATCTGACAGCATTCATTCCCTAATCTCGGCTGGCTCCATATATGAAATATTTCCCATCTCTAGATAGTTGGACATGGCTAAAATAAGTATTTCAAGTAGCGAACCACAAAGTCCCACAGACATGTCGCCAACTATACTTGTGCTTAATCGTTCAATTGAGTGAGCGCTCATTCTCGTTCATTTCAGATAAAAGACCTAGTTCGTTCATCTAGTTCAATCGCTCTTTTGATCATGTCTGTTGGTCGTTCATCTAGTTCACATCGGTCAATTTTGGTTTTCGTTCAACAGTTCGTGATTGAGTCATTTCGATCATGTCTGTTGTTTCGTTCAAAAAATACAAAAATGTTGAATAAAAACATTAATTAAAAAAAAAATAAAAATACAAAATTTTTGTAAAAAAACACATAAATGATGAGAAAGCGTGCCAAAAGAGGAGAAAAAACACGCCTATTGACAAAATTAAAAAAAAAAAAAAACGACCGAAGTGAAAGATCAAAATGAAGTAATGACCAATTGAGCTGAATGAACGAAAAGAGCTGAAATGAACGAACTAGATAAACCGGTCAGTTAAGTGAATAGTTCAATTGAACTTGTTCGTTCGTGAACCACACAACTCTATCGCCAGCCGTATCTCCTATAAGAGAAACGGCAGCGGACGGCTGCAGTTAGACTCCCGTTGTCATCATTTTTGCCGCTGTCCATTAGCAGCTTTATCGTTATCAGCAATAATTCATCATCAACCCCAGCAGAAATTTTGCTACACTCGAAGCAGATTTTGGAAATTAATTACGAGTCAAAGAGCGCATTTAAGCCTCATGCATTCATGATCAATTTCTGTGGGCGATGTCACAGTTTAGAGCACATTTATACATATACAGAGCACACTATTTGAAGCATTGATTTAAGCACAATAAAGATGCAATGAAATCTTTATTTTTCTCCAAAAAAGTTCTTTACTATTCGAAAATTGTTTATTAAAAAGGAAAGCAAATGTAAACTTTTATCAACAAAGGATTTTATTTTGCAAATTTTATAAAAAAATTATTAACAACAAATTATTTTTAAAGTCTAAAATTCTGCGGTGGTTCGTGATGACCGCATTTTTTTTTACAAGAAAATTTGGAAAATGTTAAAAAAAATTAAAAAAAAGCTTTTTTTCACCTTCATTCACATATAAATTTTTAAGTAGAATTGTAATCTTCAAGCACCACCGCAGAATTTTAGATATTATAGCCATCAACAACTAGACTTTCACGGCATAATATTCAGCCGAACTTATACCATATAAAAAAACATTAAAGCCTATTTTCGGCAAATTTTATTCATTAATTTAAAAATGGAGTGAATATTTAAAAAGAAAATGGAAATTTGAGCTACTGAAATTAGTAGATCATAAAGATCTACTAATTTTGGGGAACAAAATTCCTCAAAGTAATCTTATAATATATTCCAAAGACACTATTGAAGCACTCAGTAATACATGCAATGCTTTCGCTTCCAAAATCAACAACGTTGCAAGAGTTATTAATTTTAAAAATGCTGCTTATCACCTTATATCCGCTGATTTCAAAAACTTTCAGACCGAAAAGGAAATTTTCTACCCAAAAAGCATTGGGGATTTGGCAGGCCACAGTTTCATGTTCTTATCTGATTTAGCTTGGCAAATATTGCAGTTAAAAGATATGCCATTTCAGTTTGTACAAAAATATCCTGAAGCGTACACTGATGCGAAAATGATTCATGATTATATTACAGACAATAATTTTTTGTATCAACTTGAAGTCTGTGTAGATATCCACGCAGCTTGCATTGAACAACTGAAACAAATTAGCAATTGTAAATCAATTGTTTCTCGTGATCATCTTACTTTCAAGGATGTGCTGTATCAAATATTTGAATATTAGGAGTTCGAAGATATAAATAAAACATCGTTCTTGAATTTAGTTAGAGCCCATGAAATTATTTAATTTATTACATGAACTATCTTATGTCGATTTACAGAGTAATCGGATAAAAATTCTTAAAAAGCAAATAAACATTTTGAGAGGTTTACATTATAAATATCACGGTGGGAAAGTTTGGCAAACAACATATTTGGATGTAGAATCCCAACTCAAAGAAAAACTAAAGAATTTACACTCTTATGTAAAGACTTCTAAAAATTTAAATAATAAAGATTCGGATAAATACAATTCTATTAAAATAACTAAAATTTAATTCGCAAAATTAAAATGCTAGTACGTACAAAATTTTAATGATGATTTTAATATAAATTTGAAACTATTTCAATATCTTATAGATGTTTTCTTTTATTTTTCAACCGATTTTCAAAACTTTTTGGAAAGGTATTCAAAAATTTTCCCACACCAATTTTTCCTTTCAATTCTCCGCCCACAGTTCAAAAATTTAAAATTTGACTACTTCATGATATGCTTCATTGATAGGACAATATGCTTGGAAACTTTCAGCTTTCTTAGTCGTTAAAGGTCTTTAAAATAAGCAAAAATTACAATTTTCATCTTCATAGGTCATTGGGGGTCTTCAAATTAGTTTAATTTTAAAACATAATTTTGCCACGCCCTTTTTTTCTCCTAATTCTCCTTCAACAGTCTAAAAAATTTAGATCCGATTACTTCAAGATATGTTTCATTGTTAGACCTATGGGCTATGCAATTTTGCGCTTTCTAAGTAACTTAGGGGCTTCAAAAGAAGTAAAAATGTTAAAAAAAAATCCCAATTTTGCCACGCCACTTTTCCCTTCAATTCTCTGCCCACATTGCAAAATTTGAAATCCGACTACTTGGAGATATGCGCTATCGTTAGGACTATATTCGAGGAAATTTTCTGCTTCCTGTCATTAGGGGGCTTTAAATTTGCCTTGTCAGAAATTTGCAATATTTTTTCTCCATTTATTATTGTTTTATTTAGTATATTTTTTGCTTTTTTTGGAATTCCATTCCAATTTTCTTTATCTAAAGTAGGATTTTCCGATTCTTCATTTAAAATATTAGTGGATGTATTTAATTCTATTTTTTTATTTAAATTTAGATTTTTGGATTTTCATTTATACTTCTTCGAAGGTTTAAAATCTGACTTATCAAAACTTTTCTGTATACTTTTTACGGTTACTACATTTTTATTTGATTGATCTGTGTTGCCTTTTCCTAATTTTGCCTTGTCACAACTTTGCAATACTTTTTCTCCGTGCATTATTGTTTTATTAAGCTTATTTTTTGCTTTTTTTGGAGTTCTTTTCCACTTTTTTCAAAATAGGATGCTTTATTTAAAATATTAGTGGATGTATTTAATTCTCTTTTTCTTTTATTTAAATTTAGATTTCGGATTTTCATTTATTGTTGATTTATCTTTAGCTTTTTGTGGTGTTTTACGCCAATGTTCCTCAATTAAAATCGCGTTTTTGGATTTTTGCTTTTGAATTTCATTTTCATTGTCGTCTAAAAATAAATTGTATTTGTTGTCGACTTCTCGTATCTTGGCACGTATATGCTGTTTTGATACTCTAACGTACTTTGAGGCTTTTACATTTCTCTTTCCTTTGAGCAAAATATTTTTAACTAAAGAAAAATAGCCTTCTACTGGGCTATTTGAGATTCTAGTTTCGACATCGTCAATTTTTTTGTCCATTACATTGGACTACAATGGGGCATATGGGATGTATTTTACTAGCAAGAATTCCAAATATTTTTCGTTTTGCAATTCGTTGTATGATGATCCATCTTTTTTTCCTGAGAAACAATTGGGTATAACCGGCATGCCAGATTGCTCAACTAGTCCAGGACTATCACCCCAAATGAATAAACCCCATTCAGGTCTGTCCAAAATGTTCACTTTGGCCCAAGATACAAAAAACAAACGAATGTTGTTGATTTTTTAACTTTTTAATAATATATTTTAATTCATTATTATTTAATAACTAGTCGAATAGCCTGTCCCTGCCAGGCGGAACACCAAATCACTTTTCTCAATAGTTCTAATATTTTACCAAACTTTAAAAAAAAATTGTTTGTGCTTCTAAAATTTAATATTGCTAGATTGAGTTACATCAATATATTTCCCAAACTGGGAAAAAATTTAATGAGTATAAAAGGTTTTATTGATAAAATTTTAGAACTAAATTTAGCACGCCCATTTCGTCTTTCCTTCCATAAACCGGATATCCATCGTGTGGATCTGTCCCATGGTCACTCCTATATACATGGCAATTTTTATCTTTCTTTTTATCATGAGGGGTTTTAAAATTAGTTAAAATGTTAAAAAACACAAACATTTTTCCACTTAAATTTTCCTTATAATTCTCCGTACACAGTTTAAATATTAAATCTGACTTCATAAGGATATGATCCATTGTCAATACTTTATGCTTTACAATTTTCAGCTTCCTTAGTCATTAGGGGTTTCAGAAATAGTTTAAATATTAAAAAACTAAATTTCGCCGTCATGCGCCACTCCCCCTGACTTAAAGGCCGAAAATCCGGCAACGTTACAGATTATATATACAAACTGAACAAAATTCACAACGGATTTTTTGTATTTCCGCCCTTTCACTGGATATCCAGGTCAGAGTTGATATTTGCCATAGTCCGTACCATATGTATTCTAATTTTCATCTTTCAAGGTCATAAGGTGTCTTCAAAATTAGGTAAGATGTAAAAACATAATTTTTCCACGCCCATTTCTTCTCTTAATTCTCCGTCCCTACACAGAGAGAACAGTTTAGTTGTGCCAGCTGAATTTAGAGCCAACTGCATAGTTTAATAACAACAACCGAATAGCCTGTCCCTGCCAGGCGGAACACCAAATCACTTTTCTCAATAGTTCTAATATTTTATCAAACTTTATAAAAAATTATGTTTGCCAAGTCCACTTTTTCTCGTAATTCGCCGCCCACAGGCAAAAAATCCGACTTCGTGGTGTATTATTATAAACATGCCAATTTTAAGCTTTTAAGTCCATCAATGAGATTCAAAAGGCGCTGGATACGCAAAAAATAAGAGCAACACAAAAAAATAAAATAAAATATATAGTCAAATAGATGAAAATAAATTTACCACGCTCTTTGCCTTTCTTATTCTCCACCCATACACTGGATATCAAAAATCCAGGCTCGTGTTGATCTTCCACATAAAACCTTCTACATACATGCCAGAAAAAAAAAAATAAAAAAAAATATATAGTCAAATAGATGAAAATAAATTTACCACGCTCTTTGCCTTTCTTATTCTCCACCCATACACTGGATATCAAAAATCCAGGCTCGTGTTGATCTTCCACATAAAACCTTCTACATACATGCCAATTCTGTGCATTTTCCGCTTCCTTTGGGGCTTCAAAAGAAGTTAAAATGTTAAAAATCTCATTTTTGTCACTCCCCATTTTCCTTTCAATTCTCCGCCCACAGTTCAAAAATTTAAAATTTGACTGCTTCAGGATATGCTTCATCAATAGGACTATACGCTAGAATAGCTTCCTAAGTCATTAGAGGACTTTAAAATAAGCAAAAATGCCAATTTTCATCTTCGTAGATCATTGGGGGTCTTCAAATTAAATATTAAAAAACACAATTTTTCCACGCCCCATTTTTCTCTTAATTCTCCTTCCACAGTTTAAAAAAATTAAATCCGATTACTTCAGGATATGCTTCATTGTTAGAACTAAATGCTATGCAATTTTCCGCTTCCTAAGTCATTTGGGGGCTTCAAAAGAAGTAAAAATTTAAAAAAATCCCAATTTTGCCACGCCACTTTTACCTCAATTCTCAGCCCACATTGCGAAAACTTTGAATCCGACTACTTGGGGATATGCGCCATCGTTAGGACTATATTCTAGGAAATTTTCAGCTTCCTAAGTCATTTAGGGGCTTCAAAAGAAGTAAAAATGTTAAAAAAATCTAAATTTTGCTACTCCACTTTTCCCCTCAATTCTCCGCCCACATTGCGAAAATTTTAAATCCTACTACTTGGGGATATGCGGCATCGTTAGGACTATATTCTAGGAAATTTTCAGATTCCTAAGTCATTCGGGGGCTTTAAATTAAGCAAAAACGTCAAAAAATTGAATTTTGCCACGCCCACTTTACCGCCTATTTCTCCGCCCACAGGCAAAAAATCGAAAATCCGGCTACGTTAGGATCTGCCCCAGGTGTTTTACTATAAGCATGCCAATTTTCAGCTTTGTAGCTCATCAGTGGGCTTCAAAAAGCTCTGGATAGACAAAAAAAGAGGAACACACAAATAGGGAAATTATATATATAGATTATTTTTTTTAGTTTTTAAATATTTTTTTTATTCGTCATTCATTTTTTTAATCATTAAGTTCAAATGTAATTAGATGACAAGTATTTTTCATATTGTTTTGCTAACATGTTTTAAATTAATACTAAAAATGACTGCATTTTTCAACACTCCTTTGAAATTTCCATTTTAAAATTTTTATTTTTGTTAGAAGAATTTATATAAACCAAAAAAATATTACACTGTAACATAAAGAATATAAAATGTTACTACAGTAGACAATTTCAATAAATTTCAAAAATGGGACTCGTATTCCTTAATAATGTGGGAAGTTATAATAACTTGGCTGATTTTCAACCGATTTTAGTTTTTAGTACCTTATTAGAGAGACATTTTACTCCAAATCATAATTCTGTAACCATTTGTATTCAATCTTAACTCAAAATATCGAAAATTAACAAAAACACATATTTTCCATTTTTGATTCGTGTCCGATTTTCCTGAAATTTCGTGAGATGTATTTCTACATCCAAATAATCACATCTTATTGTAAGTGGATTTGCGGTCAATATCTAACAACTTAATTTTTTTGGGGCACCATATGGAATAAACAAGAGTAAAAAAAAGTGCAATTTTCAAAATTTTTAAAAAATAGAACGAATTGTGTTCCCATCTCGAATTATGGCTTAAAAAGTGCGTAATTTAGAGGAGCAATTTTAGAAAAATATTGAAGGTTTCAGACTTTTCCAAAAAGGCGATTTTAATTTTGAAACTTTTAAAATCAAGTGATAATTACTACTTATAGTTTTTTCATATTTTTTTGTTTTAAAACTACATTTAAATACCAACAAAACTTTGTCCAACTTGTTTAAGGTGTTGGAAATTTATTTTTTTACATTTAAAACGTACTAAAACCGTATTTAAAAAGTTAGTGATTTGGCCTGGAAGGCCCCATAATATATAAAGGAGTAGGGCTGTCAATCCCGAAATCCCGGGATTTTTTGTCATAAAATGAATCCCGGGATTTTTGAAATATTAATTAAAAATGTATGAGAATTTATTTTTAAAAATAAAACTTTGTTCAATTATTGTTACATTTATATCAACAAATTAAAACTAAAACTTTTTTTAATTTTCAACGTAGCTGGTTACGAATTTGGCTGAGCTGAGAATTCTACCCAGGCTTGCTGAATAATAGTCCAACGAAGTAACCATTAAGCCACATTCACGGAGCCCTTTGACAAAAGTTTGCAGATTTTGGCAAACATTTTCTAAAAAACCGAAACTTTGATCAAAGGGCGCCACGGGTAAATTTAATCTGATTGGCCTTAAATTTGTACCACATAGTTTTTAGGCCTAGAAGAATAAAAATTGGAAGAAAAACTTTTTTTATACAAAAAAATGCAATCTAATGTATTATATTATTACCTTTCTCCTTTAAATGTTTTTATAATTTTAAATTTTTTTTAAATTAGTTTTAAAATTTTACACTGCAACAACCAAAATCGGAATGGGATGAAACCAGAAGCAAATAAAAGTTGTCATTTTCCATAACAAACCCCTTTTTTTAGTTCATTTAATAATAATAATTACTTGAAAGCTGCATAAGTGGCGTATACTTAATTTTTTTAATTGCCTTTAAATAACAATCAGAATAATTAGAAATCGTTTTTTTTTTATAGTTTTGTTGTAGCGAAATCGACCCAAGAGTTTTCGTGGGAATCAAACCCACGACTCCCTGCTTAATAGGCTAGCACGCTGCAAACTAACTCACAGTAGCCCCCTTACCATGCACAATAAAATTGAAACATAAAGAGTCTACTATATTTTTACTTGTATAATCAAAGAAATTTAATCCCGAAAAATCCCGGAATCCCGAAAAATCCCGTTATCCCGTGATCACGAAAAATCCCGGGATTTCGATTTTCTAATCCCGGGATTTTAAAAAACCGATCCCGTTTGACAGCCCTAAGGGTGAGTGACTGACTGATTCATCATCGCCCAGGCCAAACCGCTGAAGCTAGAGACTTGAAATTTAGACTGTAGGTTATCCTCCCAGAATATAGATCCACTAAGGCTGGATATTTGCCAATGCTGATTCTAAGGGGGTAAAAAACTGTACTTTTGGTACAATTTATATCTCCTGAAATAATGGTAATAGAGAATTGCAATTTTGACTGTATGTTCACCTCCCGGAATAGAGATCCAGTAAGGCTGAATTTTTGTTAATGTTCTTTCTAAGGGGGTAAAAAGGGTAAAAACTGTAGATTTTGTACCTTTTATATTTCCTTTAATAATGGTCCTATACACTTGAAATTTGGAATGTAGGTTCAGCTACGGAATATAGACCCACTAAGGTTGGATTTTTGCCAATGTTGATTCTTAGGGGGTAAAAAGGGTAAAAAAGTGTACTTTTTTTTATTTACTGAAATAATGGCCACACAAACTTAAAATTTTTAATGAATAAAACAATCTGGAAACAGTACTTATGAAAATTTTGGATTCTAAGGGCGGTAAAAGTGGTCGAAAGTGTACTTTTAGTACCTTTTGTTATTTTTTAAAATAATGGGTACAGAAACTTGAGATTTGGAATGTATGATCCTTCTGTGAAAAAACATTCTGGAAAAAGTACTTTTTGGAAATTGCGTTTCTTAGGGGGGTAAAAAAATTTTACTTTTGGTACTTTTTAAAAAATTTACACTCAAGAAAATTTTTTTTTACAAAAAAGTCGAAAAAAGTATTTTGTTAAATATAAAATCATTCTAGACAACATTTTTATACATTTGTGAATTCCGCCAAGTCGAATTTCACTTTTTTCTTTTTTTACTAAATAAATATATATTTTTTTTAATATTCGGCTTCGGTTTCGACCGAATAGTGAAAATTTGGCCGAATATTCGGCTAACAAAAGTGTATTCGGTCGAACACTAATAATAATATTAGACACTTGATATGTGGAATGTAGGATCCTTTAGTGAAATAAAACCTTCTGGAACAAGTACTTTCTAAAAATTCTGGTACTTTTTATATTCCCTAATAAAATTATCCTAGACACCTGAAATTTCAAATGTGTAAAGTAACCTAGTTTTAAAAAAGTACCTTTTTCAAAAGGTACCTTTTTTAAAAAGTACCCTTTACAAAAAGTACCTTTTATAAAAAGTACCTTTTATAAAAAGTACCTTTTATAAAAAGTACCTTTTATAAAAAGTACCTTTTATAAAAAGTACCCTTTATAAAAAGTACCTTTTACAAAAAGTACCTTTTATAAAAAGTACCTTTTATAAAATTACCTTTTATAAAAAGTACCTTTTACAAAAAGTAGCATTTATAACAAGTACCTTTTATAAAAAGTACCTTTTATAAAAAGCGCCTTTTGTTAAAATTATTGAAAGTACACTTTTTGGTAAATTTTAGGGTAAAAAGGGGTAGCTGGTAAAAGTGGAAAAAATTGGTATCATTAATGGATATTATTAATACAGTTAAACCCGATTATAACGAACTGCGAGGGACCAACAAAAATAGTTCGTTATAAGCGAAGTTCGCTATAAGCGGGGTATATTTTATATCAACCCAGTTTTATTTTCAAAAAAAAATGTTCCAATCTTGTTTTATTTGGCATTTTTTTGAAAGCAAACTACTTATTGAGAAGAAAACATTAAAAATATAAATTAATTTGATCAAAATAATAATATTAACCAACAGTTTCTAACCATTTGTGAGTTTGGTAAACATAATTGCCGCAAATTTGAAAATATTTATGGGAGTTCGTTATAAAAAGGTAAATATACATGAAATTGTGTTCGTGGGACCATAATAAGTAGTTCGTTTTAACCGAGGATTCGTTATAACCGAGTTCGTTATAAAAGAAGTATTTTGTGTGAAAATTGTTGCCAAAACGTCGGGACTTTAGAATTAGTTCGTTATAACCGAGAATTCGTTATAACCGAGTTCGTTATAACCGAGTTCGACTGTATAAAGACAATAGAATTTTATTTTTTTAATGCATATTATACGGAGAGGAAAGAAACTTACATTGATAGAATTCAAAATTATAAGGAGTAGAACGGGGAACGATATGGAATAAAGTAGGGAACCATATGGAATGTTTTTTCATTCAAACTTATTTGTATTCCAATTTCTTTTTTCACTGAAATATTTATTCAATCAAAATCCCGATATAAGGGCTCGAAAATTGTCAATAACTTTTTTCGACGGAACTAACATGATTACGTTCCAGCGAAGTTATTTAAATTTTACTGCTTAAATTATTCATTGAATTATTATTTTATGAAAGCCTTAAACGTCCACAATTGAATAAAACAAAGACTACGTAGGAGAAATTTTTTTGCAATCAGTAGGGTAATCCTTCTATTATCTGGTATTTAACAAAACCGGTAACGAAGTTCCGGCGGGCGAGCTAGTAAAAAATATGAACTTGCCATCGTTTAAATGCGTCCATACTTATAAAATTGTAAATTTACAACTTTTTTTTTGTAATTCTCGTTGACTTACGTGTTTTTAGAACAAATTGTTGAAAAGTGGAATTTTGTAAAACGTAAAGAATTTTTTCACTTTAAGTGTCAAAATGATTACTTGAAATTTTCCAACCACACTCAAAATAATCACTCTGTTAAAATACAGAGATACTCTGCTGAGCCAGCAGAAAATACCATAGATTTCCAACCAGCAAGATTTTTTTTGTTATTTTACGAAGAAAACTCTGTAAAATGATTTTGACAAAAAAAAAACTGTAGATTTACAGAATTGTCTGTAAAATGTTGATGAAAGCGACCAGATATTTACCAAGAAGCATGGATAGTAAGAACTTGACACAAAATAAAGGCAAATGCTATCATTTAAATGCGCCCGCTTAAATGTTTCTCACGCGAATGTTTAACTTTGTAGAAATTATTTATAAAATCGCTAGATGTTCTCAGGTTTTTTTTTTTTCATAAACTTCTCATTTTTAGTTCCACATTTTAACGGGGTCATTCCAGGAAACACTTTTATAAAATTAAAGCGAAATCGTTTAAGAATGGCATGACTTTCTTATATATCTTTTTAATGCGCTTGAAATGGTTTTTACACAATGGTCACAATTCGATTCCTGATCAATTTCTCCTTCCTTAATGTGCAAGTTGTGTTGACGATTGGGAAATGCCATCGTGTAAATTTGCCCGCTTTTATGCTTCCAAATTGTACACTCAGAAAATTATGTTGTTTGTATATTTTACAGTAGTTAGTTATTTTCAACTACAAAGTCAGTTATTTTTGTATGAAAAATATCAAACAACTATTTCTGTTAGTTATTTTAAGTCGTTTTTTTAATAACTAACAAAAAAGTACTGTAATGTAGTAACCGTTATTTAAAGTAGTTAATTTTATTTTTTTTATTTCTCAAAAATTTTCAAATTTTTTTCCAAAAAAAAATTTTGTCTTAATTTTTTTTTCTGAAAAATTTTTTGAAGAAAAAAAATATATATTGTTTATTTTTACTACATATTAGTTGTTTTGACTACAAATGTTAGTAATTTTACTACATAAGTCAGTTGTTTTTTGTCAGTTAAAATAACTAACATTGTTAGTTGATTTAACTGAAAAAGTAGTTGTTTACAAAGTAGTTATTTTAACTGACATTTTCAGTTGATTTTACTAACATAATTTTTTAAGTGTAATTTTCCTTTTTTATTTTTGTGAAAATTACGAGTTCCTCTAATTTTGCACAACAGCTCGTAAAATTAAGCATCTTTTTTTGTAATTTAAAAAGCGTTTTAAAGAGGGGTTGAAATACTTGGAAGTTTTTTGAAGAGATTTTTATTTAAAACCCATATTACAGAGCAATAGTAAAATTACAGATAAAGTTTAGTAAATCGGTTGCGAGAAAAAAAACAAAGTATTTTTCTAAATTCTGTATTTTAACAAAAAAACTTTATTTATTATCTGTAAAATAGAGATTACTAATAAAAAAGTAAAATTACAAATAAAATTTTGTTTTTCGGTTACAAGAAAATACAAAGTATTTTCTTAAAATCTGTATTTCGGCAGATAACTTTGAAAAATATTTGTCGAATTGAGATTACAGTCATTTTACAGAGTATTTAAAAGAATAATTATTTTGAGTGAAATTTTTGGAAACAGAATACGGCGTATTATATACAGCTCCCGGTCGCATCAACCAGGACGATTTGGAAAACTTGTTCAGTATTATCCGAATTGTCAGCATATTGATTACTTAAATTTGTGTGTGTATAGTGTTTTGTTTATAAATTAGTGAAAGTTAATAAAATTCAATAAAAAGAGATATGTATTTCATTAGTTTTCTATAAAGTTTAATAAAATATATTGTAAAAAAGTTTAAGTTTTCGTTAAAAATGGAAAAATTGTAAAATCTTTCTCGTTTGACTTGCATATTGCACATTGTAGTAACAAATGCTTTTAGAAATATAGCTAAAAGCAATGAATAGAAGAAAAAAGCGAATAAAATGCTTTTTCCGTGAGTATGGTGAAATTCATATTGCAAAAATTAATTCAGTAACCGGTTCGCACGTTTAAAAATTTTATTAAAATAAACTGTCTATGTTAAAGTGTATTGTAAAAAAAGATCGCGATTATTACAAAATTTGAAATAATGCATTATTTATAATCGAATACAAAATGCATTATAATAACAATAAAAAAATTATCTTAAAAAAAAAATCCAAAAATGAATAAATATTTGAACAGAATTCTCTACAATTCAATTTCAAAAACAACTAAAACTTTGTAGTGCTTTTATTGATATTTTTTTTCTGAGTTTTTGTGTAGATTTTCAGCAGATTATTTAGCTAATTTAACAGATATATTAGTTTTTTTTACGTATTTTTTTTTTAATTTCGGTCTTGCAAATTATAGTGGACGAATATAAGCTCCCGTTTAAATGCGTCACTAAATGTTTCCGGTTTAATAATGTATGACGCATAGGAACAGAAATACAAACATCATATGCAAAAGATAATTTTGATGGCTTGTCAGAATTAAGACACAGATTTTGATTTTTTAATCATTAAGGGAAAATTAGCCCATTTTGATATATCATACCTCAAACTCAAAATTTTCGAAAAAAAACAAACGATTTTGTCAAAATTTTAGTTTTTTGGTCAACAACAAGCAGATTTTCTGTGTCTCAATTCGAATTAAGCAAAATATTCAGCAAGCTTGTACACTCAAAATAATCACTCTGTTAAATTACAGAGATACTCTGCTGAGCCAACAGAAAATACCATAGATTTCCAAACATACACTCAAAATAATAACTCTGTTAAATACTCTGCAAAATGACTGTCAAATATCTGTCGAATTGAGATTACAGTCATTTTGCAGAGTATTTAACAGAGTAATTATTTTGAGTGCATGATTAACAATTTTCTTTTATTATTAGTCAAATTGTTATATTTATATGGGATTTTGTAAATTTTATTTTGTTTTTATCGTTTTGCTAACTTAGCAGCGATTATGCAAAATAGGCGCAGTGCATAGTCTAGTCGGCAGCGAGTACTCCAAGAAACGCAGCGCTCTTTTAAGGAAAAGTTTAACTTAATATTGATCAACAAAATGGTTCCACTGGACACGGATATTATTGGATATTGGAAAACAAAACCTGTAGAATCTACAGTGTAGATGCTGATGACCTAAAAAATTAATGTACGTAGCACTTGCCGTACCAGCAACACAGGTTTCAGTTGAGCGGATTTTTATCGCATTCGCCTGATCTTTGACGAAACTTACACTCAAAATAATTACTCTGTTAGATACTCTGTAAAATAACTGTAATCTCAATTCGACAGATATTTGTCAAAGTTATCTGCCGAAATACAGATTTTAAGAAAATACTTTGTTTTTTCTTCTGACCGAAAAACAAAATTTTATCTGTGGTTTTACTTTTAACTTTGTAATCTCTATTTGACAGACAATAGATAGAGTTTTTTGTTAAAGTACAGATTTTAGAAAAATACTTTGTTTTTTCTCGTAACCATTGCACTAAATTTCATCTGTAATTTTACTTACTGCTCTGTAATACAGCTTTCAAATAAAAATCTCTTAAAAAAAAACTTCCAAATATTTCAACCCCTCTGTAAAAAGTGTCTTAAATTACAATAAAAGCTGGTAAATTTTACGAGGATGTCGTGTACAATTAGAATTATTCGTAAAAAACTCTTAATTTTCAAAAAAAAAATACATTTTGGAAGCATTACAGCGGGCAAATTTAAACGATGGCATTTCCCAACTATCAACACTACTTGCGCAAAGGGAAAGAGAAATTGATCAAAAATCAAATAATGACCGTTGTGTTAAAGCCATATCAAGCACATTAAAAAAATATATAAGAAAGTCAAGGCATTCTTAAACGATTTTCCTTTAATTTTATAGAAGTGTTTTTTGGAATGACCCCGCCCAAATGTGGCACTGAAAATGAGAAGTTTATGAAAAAAAACCCTGAGAACTACTAGCGAGTTTCTAAATAACTTCTACAAAGTTAAGTATTAACTTGACACAAAATAAAGGCAAATGCCATCATTTAAATGCGCCCCTTTAAATATTTCGCACGCGAATTTTTAACTTTGTAGAAACTATTTTATTTATTTTTATTTTATTAAGAATTACCATATAATTACAAATCATATACTAATTTTACCTAACCGAGAACTGGTAACAATAACCTTAGTGTCGTTGTAGCGAAACAGACCAAGGCCACTGGTGGGAGTCGAACCCACGTCCCCCTGACTCGTTGGCTAGCACGCTACCAACTAGCCTACTGGGGCGCCTTTTGTAGAAATTATTTATAACCTTGCTATATGGGAACTCGTTTAAGAAGCCTCGACTTTTTTATATATTTTTGTTAATGCGCTTAATATGACTTTTACACAACAGTCACGATTTGATTTCCGATAAATTTCTCCTTTCTTAATGTGCAAGTAGTGTAAATTTGCCCGCTTTAATGCTTCCAAAATGTAAATTTTCTTTTATTTTTGTGAAAATTACGATTTTTTTACGAGTATCTCCAATTTTACACGACATCTTCGTAAAGTTTACCTGCTTTTATTGTAATTTAAGACGCCTTTTAAAGAGGGGGTGAAATATTTGAAAGTTTTTTGAAGAAATTTTATTTGAAAACTGTATTACAGAGCGGTAAATAAAATTAGAAATGAAATTTAGAAAAAAGCAATGTATTTTTCTAAAATCTATATTATAGTAAAAAAAAAAACTATTTATTATGTGTAAAATAGAGATTACAAAGTAAAATTACAGATAAAATTTTGTTTTTCGGTTACAAGAAAATGCAAAGTATATTATTCAAAACTGTATTTCGACAGATAACTTTGTCAAATTACTGTCGAATTAAGATTACAGTCATTTCACAGAGTTTTTACAGAGTAATTATTTTGAGTGTGGGTAAGTTGTGGGGCATTTTGTACCGTTTCTTTTCAGAATCTCACAAAATGGAGCTTATCGAAATCAACAACTTGTGCTATTTTTATTTTCCACCCCTAGTTTACATGCATCTTTTTTAATGAAGGGCATTTAAATTTTTTAAATGTATCTCTGAGTTACCTTCTATACTAGAAACTCCCTCATAGAATTCAAGCAATCTCGCTCCAGTTGAATTCCTCCAGTTCTCAGTCTTTACGTATGCACTTTTCATGTGCTTTATTTTCCACTTAACCATTATCCAGGTTGCATCTATCCGTGCACTGTCTATAAATTTATTATAAAAAATTTGTGCCGTTGGTTTCTAAAAATAAAAGCAATGGTTAAGAAAAAAAAAAAACAATTAATTTACTTATACCACTTACCTCAAACTCACGGTGATCTTGCAAAAACTCTAATATTAATTTTGTTTCACGTTCTCCCACCTAACCCAAATGAAAAAGAAATAAGATATGTTGTTCGCAGAGAAGGAAAGTAAGAAATGCCACAGAAAATAATAGAACCAGAAAAAGATTCTGAATTTAAATTCTGTGGTCTTTTGACAAAAGCACTTATTTCAAAAAAGTCAATTTTACAGGAGAGCAAAAAAACACCTTTACAGTCGCACAAAATGTGTAAGTGTTCTTAATCTTAAAAATGTTAAGTTCTGACGTTATAAAGCAACTTCCTAGGAATATTTACCAATTACAAGTTTTATTCTAGCTGTAACGGTTTTTGAGAAAAAGCTTAAAATGTAAAATATGTTGTTTTGCGAAAAAAATATTTGATGAAAAAATCAACTTATTTCAATTAAGTTCTTTTGTCATATACGTTTCTTGTCGAAAAAATTATTAATTTTGCCACTTATAAGTAATTATGTTCTTTTGTTAAAAATAAAAATGTAAAAAGACAGAAAATAAGTTGATTTTTCTAAAATTTACTTAAGTTCATTCGAACTAAAAGCTATAAAATGTAGAACTAAAAGTGGCTTAAATGCACAAATAGCCAACAGAAAGTAATGGGTGGTGATTATATAATACATTTCCAGGTAATGTATATCACTAATAAATAATATATGTATTTTAGCATTGATTAAATAATAAATAATAAATTTTTTTCATTGGTAAGCATTACTTTTATACCAACTGAATGCTATGCAATAATTTGCATGCATTACTTTCAGTCTCATCTCATGTAAAAAATCATCAATGCTGCATAGTTTAAAATTAGGAACTGTATGAAATATTTTATAAATTATTTGGTAATAACAGTTGTGCTGGGATGTTATCACTAAACGTCCCGGAAATATGTTTACCTGGAGGCTAATCACGTAAAACGATTGCCGATGCATAAACGACATCAAAATTTATATATCGTTTTGAAGGGAAATTTTAAAGTATTTCTTTATAAAATTATTAAAGCGTGTTGTTTAATTCAGAAACACTAAAACAATTGGAAACATTTTGTTTAGTTTAGGAGCAACGAGGCTCCAAAAATCGACGATAGTCAACTATCATTTTACGTGATCACAGTCCTTTATTTTCCATTTTCTGTCAAACTTACTATTTCACTACATTTTCAAAAAATAATAGATCTATTGCTGCATTCTGTAAGGACGTATAACGACTTAAACATCCGCTTTTCATAAACCGTTGTTTGGTTCACCCTGGTGTAACTCGTGTTTTAACCATAGGGGTGAAACGAATAAGTTTCTCCCATGTGTATGTATTAGTGGCAGCACGCGCATGTAACTTTTGACGTTTCATACAAAACGTAAACAAACAACGAAAATACAAATGTAAAAGCTCACACGTACAGGCACACGTATTCTAGGCAGAGAAGTAAATTCAGTAGTATTTCGTATGCGTCCATATTGAAAGTACCAAAATAAGCACTCGTGTTGCATGTCTATATGGTCTGTGGTTTTAACGGAATATAAAGTACTTTAATTCTCTTTTTGGATTTGTGTCAATACTTGCCATCTAGTACTAATTCTTTATATAGTACTAGGTGGCACAGGGTGCCTCAAAGTACATGATCCTCTTCTATTAATAATAAAATTTGAAGTAATGCTTTAATGTAAAAGTAATAAGCTCTGAATTTTTTTATCTGTTGGGGCTATTTTGACATCAAGTCACAAGTCACCCCGTGTTATAACATGGTGGCCCCAAACACATTTTCTGAAAAGCTGATGTTTCAATCTTTAAATGTCCTTAAAGAATTTAACATAAATCTATTATTTTTCAAAGTTGTAGTAAAATAGTCAGTTTGCTCCTTTAATTTTGAAAACAGTTTTATTGACAGAAAAAAAATATATATTTATAATGAAGGTTTTTTATAATGTCTACGACAAAAGCACTTAAATAGAAATAAATAATCACTTTTTTTAAAATTCACTTTTGACAAAGACACACTATCCAACACAAGGTGTTTTGTCACACTGAGGTTTACTGAAAAATATTTGTGTAAAAAAACCTATTTCTAGTTGAGCTTGACATTTTAAGGATTTTGAATTTGATGAAATAGCTTTTTTCGAAACTAGTTGTTTTGTCATAAACTTTTTTAAAAAAATTCAATATGCTTAAATTTATATAAGTTGTTTTGTCAAAAAGGCGTTACTATTTTTTCAACACATTTCAGATAAGTTGTTATGTCAAATGAAAAGTGATAAAATTTCGAAATAAGTTGATTTGACACGTGTGATATCTTTGGATCTAGACGAGCTACAATCACGCTGACTAGACAGAAAGATCCGTTTTTAAAAGTTATATTTACCATAAAAATATTGGGAAATTTTCTTATGTCGAGATAAGTGCTTCTGTCATATGTCCACAGAATTAGACCCATTGCTCAAAATGACCCCAAAATAAAATTGAAGGCAGGTGCTTTAGTTATATATACACTAGTTATTTTTTAAAAATTAGGTGAACGGTAAAAACGTATTCCAGAATCTAGCACATTTCCTTCTTTATTTGTATTTTTAATAGTATTTATATTTTTAAAAATTTTCTCTAAAATGACTATAATCTTAAATCAGCAGATATTTAAAAAAGTTATCTGTCGAAATACAGATTATAAGAAAATACTTTGTATTTTTTTGTGACCGAAATACAAAGTTTTATCTGTAATTTTACTTTGTAATCTTTATTTTACAGATAATAAACAGAGTTTTTTGCTACTAATAAGTTACTAATTACCAGTAGTACAGTAGTTTTTTAGTATCTTCAAAGTACTAAAATGAGTAATTTTTGCTGGTTTTGAATAATATTAGTAAAAAATTTTAGTATTGATTACCAACGCCTGCACTAGATCATTTTGGACTAAAAAATTAGTACTTTAGTTAAATTTTTAGTTATGAATACCGCCGTTTTTTTTTTGAGTGTACCTGTTTGTTCAACACATGATATAAACTGCCAAAAAGTAAGCTTTAAGCTCTGAACAGAACAAGCCCGGCACGACTTTTTCGATACGATTTGACAGTTAAAAACCGTGACCGGCACGACAAAAAATTAAAACTTATTTTATTTTATCTCCGGGTTCTCTCAATCTCCCTCCCTCTCACACTCCAGGGTTGCCGCATTTACAGAACAATTTTTTATTTTTTCATTCACAATGGTGTAACAAACGTACAGTAGTGCCAACTTAATCACATTGACTATGTGATAAGCGATTTTTTCCGTAAAATTACACTAATTTTATTAAAAGTTAGCACCACTGAACAAACAAATGACATTTTTTGCCGTCGCCGTCCCCCGTTATTGTTTTGGGCCTATATTCTCCGGCAACGGCAACCGTCCCCCGTGCCGTGCTTGTTCTGTTTCTACCTTTAAGCATATTTTTTTTTAAATAAATTATGGAAATTCATACTTTTGTTGAAATCCGCCTTTTTTAACACCAAAGTCCAATAAAGTCCAAACGATATTGACAAACCTCGAACTACGATCTGTCTCTGACAATGTATTCTATTCACATTTTTGCGACCCTGTGCGACCGTTCATAAACTTTTGATCTAAAGGCAATAAACCAAAATATGACGTTTAGAAATGCCCTAAAATGGAACTTCAACATATTTCAATATTTTTGTTTCTATTGATTTCTAAAAAAAAATGCCTCACTTTGACAACATTTGCGTGATAACTGCTGATGGGCACGTGAGTGAATTTTGACTCACGTTGACTCACGCTCACTAAAAAAAAACATAATTTACTCAACCGTTTTTTTTTCTCACACTTACTCACTATTTACGTGAGTAACACCACTCACGTGTGACTCACGCTCACTCGTAACTCACGCTAAACATTTAAAACACGAAACAAATTGTAAAAACTGAATCAATACAATTAAATAGTTTTGACTCACGCAAAAAAATTGCACTCACTACGAATCACTCACGCAAAAAATTGTCTAAATCACTTATCACTCACGAACAAAAAATTTAAATCACGCTCACTTTCGATCACGAACAATTCACGTGACCAGCGTCCATCTCTAGTGCTAAACATTAAAGCTGGTAAGGCATTTAAGCGGGCATATTTTGGCAATAGCATTTTTAATATTTTTTACGAAATTGTAAGCTTGTATCATTATTTGTACATTTAGGATGGCAAATGCTTATTGAAAATAAAAAAGTTCTCTCTTAAATGAGCCACTGAATATATGAACTTTTTGACGCATTTAAAAGAGAAATATTTTATTAAAATCTTCTGATAAAAGCAAAAAGAGGGATTTATAAAAACTTAGAAATTTAAACATTGTACATTTTTTTAAAAAGCTATGTCCTAAATTTTGGATCCGCCATTTTGATTTCAAAAAATCTGAGTTCGTATTCGTGTTGTGCAATCATTTCCTAGTGATATTTTGAAACATTAATCAATAATTTAAATATCTTGTCCGTCATATTGGATCCGCTATTTTGAATATATGATTCTTAAATCATATTTGGCATTCCAAAAACCATCAAAATCAGACAACATAGAAAAAAACTTAATATTTTATTTGACGCCATATTGGATCCGCCATTTTTAATTTAAAAAATCGGAGCTCATATTCGTTATTACTGACCCTAAATACATAAAAAAATACTAATTTAAGTACAATTAGCTAAGAATTACAAAAGCATATTTGCCATATTGGATCCGCCATTTTGAATTTCAAATCTTTAATTCCAAAATCAGTTTTAACATCCGAAAAACCATTAAAATCTAAGTTTTTGGCCAAAAGAGACAACATATAAAAAAAATTAAATTTGTCGCCATATTGGATCCGCCATTTTAAATTTTAAAAGTCTGAGCTCATATTCGTTATTAACCACCCCAAATACATTGATAATGATTATATTAAACACAATAAACAAAGAATTAAAAAATCATGTCCGCCATGTTGGATCCGCCACTTTGAATTTTGAAATTTTTTTTCCAGAATCGTGATCACCGATCCTTTAACACCCATATGCAATCCTTTTTTGACATATAGGTTAAGCGGTCTATTTATGGCCAAAATTCAGGGATGCTGGCCCACAGTGCATTCGTTAAAAAGCGTCTTAAATTACAGTAAAAGCTGGTAAATTTTACGAGGATGTCGGAAAAACTGTAGGTACTCGTAAAAAAAACTAGGAATTTTTACAAAAATAAAAAAAAGTAAATTACAATTTGGAATCAATTTTTCTTCCAAATTTCACTTCCTGCACATTAACGAAGATGAAATTGATCAGGAATTAAATAGTGACCGTTGTGTAAAAGCCATATCAAGCGCATTAAAAAGATACACATATAAGGAAGTCAAGGCATTCTAAAACGATTTCCCTTTCACTTTAAAAAGTGTTTATTGGAATGACCCCGCTCAAATGTGGCATTGAAAATTAGAAGTTTATGAAAAAAAAAATCGTGATAACATCCATCAGGTTTGTAAAAAATTTCTCCTAAGTTAAACATTCGCGTGCGAAACATTTAAGCGGGCGCATTTCAATGATGGCATTTGCCATTATTTTGTGGCAAGTTATTACTTATCCATGCTTCTTGGTAAAGTTCTGATCGCTTTAATTAACATTTTACAGACAATTCTGTAAATTTACAGCTTTTATTTATCGAAATCACTTTACAGATTTTTTGTTATTTTTCTTCGTAAAATAACAAAAAATCTTGGTGGTTGGAAATCTATGGTATTTTCTGCTGGCTTAGCAGCGAATCTCTGTATTTTAAAAGAGTGATTATTTTGAGTGTATTGATATCATCCACAATGTAGAAAATATTATGTATTTGCAAACAAAACATGGTGAAAACAACCTGTGTTAA
Organism: Pegoplata infirma; assembly: GCA_963921195.1. Lineage (NCBI taxonomy): Eukaryota > Metazoa > Arthropoda > Insecta > Diptera > Anthomyiidae > Pegoplata > Pegoplata infirma. The sequence goes on from OY992537.1 coordinate 173,522,833, forward strand.
AATAACTACTGAAACAGTAAAAACAACTTTACATACAGTTATTTTTACTGCATCTCAAATTGCCTTCATTTCCACTGCTTTTGATTTTTTTGGGCTCTGTTAGATTTTCATAGTCCTTATAGGGTGGAATTAACCAGGTTTTTGGGGGATAAGCAGAATCGCCTATTATAAAAGAATTATTCGGAAATAAATCCTCATAACTTGATTCCGTCATTCGATATAATCTGATCTTCTCAGTACTCGTGATCCAGGCTCTCCGCAAGTGATGTCAGTGAACATCTGCGTTAACGACGGCTTGCAACACAAGATTACAGTTTTGCTTTCTATCAACGTAACATCAATTGACTTTTTTTTGGTTTTCTGATATTGATATGAGTACAATCGATGACACCAATTATTCCTGGTGTTTGGCTTCCTAAGCCGGTTAATTTTTGGATCAATAAAACAAAACAGATTTAACTTCAAACGTTCTCCAGGAACTTGTACAAAAAAAATTGCTTTTTTATTGATGGCTTCAATGCCGTTCTATAGTATTTCTAATTCTGAATCTATACAAAAAAAAACTAAAACTAGTCTGCACTTTGTTTTACGTAAAAATCTAATACACATATGGAAAAATGTGTATACTAAAACTTAAATTAACCAATCCAGTTGGTATAAGAGCTAAATATAAGAAAAACAAGTAGAAAAGTTAAATTCGGCCTTGCCGAATGTAGTGATACCCTCCACAATTTCAAAAAGATTATTGCAAACAACTTTATTTAAAAGGAAATTACTTTTAAAAAAAAAAAATTGGAAAAAAATTTCCGCGAAAAAAAATTTTGGTAAAAAAAAAAAATCCGCGATTTTTTTCTTTTTTTGTCAAAAAATATGTTCGTACTTGTTTAAATACCATTTGGTGTTCAATTATGTTCATATATGTCAACCAGAAGCCGAATTAAAGCATTTTGTATTTTTAGGTTATGTTGAATGTACTGAAATTTTTGAGGTGTGCTTACATTTTCGTTCATAACTTTTGAACCGCTGAACCGATATCGCTCAAATGCAATACCAAACTTCTCGGGAGAACTTCCAATATATATGTTAAGTTTCAGTCATCTCTGTGCAATATTTTGTCCGCGAGAGCATTTTCCACAGACAGACAGACGGACATCGCTAGAATGTCTTAAAATCGATCGGGCATCATGAATATATATGGGGCATTCCATGTGAAATCGGACACTTTGAAAAACTTTTTTTTTAGATTTTCCCAATTTGTTTACAGTTTTTAGTACCCTTCGAAAACTCCTTTTTTTTCAAAATTTTTGTTTTTCTAAGTACTTTCTAAAAAAAAATCCCAAAAAATTCTGAAAAGCGCTCTAGTATGCGATTTTTAAGTTTTAAAATTTAAATCTCATTTTTGAAACTGTTTGTACTCTTCGATTTTTTTGTAATTTTTTTGTGTAAAACTTCTATCAATTCTACAATTTTTTTGCCCAGGACGATCGTGGGATAACGATTATTACTATTTTTTAAGATTTTTTGAAAAAATTTTATTGAAATTTTCCAATCTTAAAATCATTTCTACTGCTCCAATGGTGCGTCATAGAAGGGTCCTTTATAAGACCGACCCCCATTAATTTTTACGTCTTAACATTTCTTTGGAACAAACTAATACCCTATCTCCAATTTCTAAGGGGGCTCCCACACAAAACCACATTTTTTAAAATTTGTTCCAACCGCTCTAACTGCCCTAATAGTGCCCTTAGAGCAACAAAATGTATGACCGACCCACAATATTTTTTTAGTCCAAACATTTTCTCTGAACACACCTACCCTCTATCTTTAACTGTTAAGGCGGTCCCCATACAATTTTTTTTATTTTTTGTAAATTTGTTTTATTTAATCAGCTTCTACCGGTCCAATGGTGCGTCCGAGAGGGGTCATTAGTGAGACCGACCCCCATTTTTTTTTACCCTACAACATTTTTTCAAAACATACCTACGCCCTATCTCCACTCCCTAAGTAGGCTCCCATACAAAATTACATTTTTATAAAATTTGCTCCACGTGTTATTTGTATGGGAGCCTACTTAGGGAGTGGAGATAGGGCGTAGGTATATTTTGAAAAAATGTTGTAGGGTAAAAATAAATGGGGGTCGGTCTCACTAATGACCCCTCTCGGACGCACCATTGGACCGGTAGAAGCTGATTAAATAAAACAAATTTACAAAAAATAAAAAAAATTGTATGGGGACCGCCTTAACAGTTAAAGATAGAGGGTAGGTGTGTTCAGAGAAAATGTTTGGACGAAAAAAATATTGTGGGTCGGTCATACATTTTGTTGCTCTAAGGGCAATATTAGGGCAGTTAGAGCGGTTGGAACAAATTTTAAAAAATGTCGTTTTGTGTGGGAGCCCCCTTAGAAATTGGAGATAGGGTATTAGTTTGTTCCAAAGAAATGTTAAGACGTAAAAATTAATGGGGGTCGGTCTTATAAAGGACCCCTCTATGATGCACCATTGTAGCAGTAGAAATGATTTTAAGATTGGAAAATAACAATAAAATTTTTTCAAAAAATTTTAAAAAATAGTAATAATCGTTATCCCACGATCGTCCTGGGCAAAAAATTTGTAGAATTGATAGAAGTTTTACACAAAAAAATTACAAAAAAATCGAAGAGTACAAACAGTTTCAAAAATGAGATTTAAATTTTAAAACTTAAAAATCGCATACTAGAGCACTTTTAAGAATTTTTTGGGATTTTTTTTTTAGAAAGTACTTAGAAAAAAAAAAAATTGAAATTTGGACCATTATTGAAGAAGTTATGATTAAAAGAAATTTGAGTAAAGGAACAAACTACCAATTTTTTAAAATTCGATATCTTTTGAACGGGTCATCAAAAAAATCTGAAAATTTACCACGAAGGAGTATTCGAAGGGTACTAAAAACTGTAAGCAAATTGGGAAAATCTAAAAAAAAAGTTTTTCAAAGTGTCCGATTTCACATGGAATGCCCCATATACTTTATGGGGTCCCAGACCGATATTTCGATGAGTTACAAACGGAATGACAAACTTATATATACCCTCTATCACTAAGTGGAGGGTATAAAAAAAGAGAAACAAAAAAACTGGAATTTAACCCCTTGTTAGACAGGGTTTAACACCTGGAATATTTTGTTGTCATCAAATCTTTTGTGAGTACTGAGAAGATCCACTCCTTTTGTCCATTTTTCGAACTCTGATCCATTTGACTTCAAGCACCAAGTCATTCTTGCTACAGCTTATGTCACAATGCACATATTTTTTTTCATCTTAAGGTTAATTTCCTCCATGTCATAGGTTTGGATTTTAGGCCGAGGACGAAAAATGGTTTAAAAGTTATAAACTAAAATGCTAAAAACTTTTAAAATATTAGAATTATAAATTACACTGTTCAACACTTAAATGTTATTTGAATGAGACAAAAAAAGTAAATTAAAAGTTAACTAATATGTCTTCAGAGAAAATTGTCCAGTTTCTCTATTACGAATTTTCATTTTCGTTCGTCCAAATGACAAGAAAATCAATTTGAGGTTCTGTATTGCCGATGTCATTTTAGTCGAACGAAAACGTAAAAGTTGTCATTTTTCTTCATATTTTTCTGTTCCTACAACACGAATTGAAATGTCAAAAACGCCAAAACCACACGAATGAAAAATACCATTCGTTAAGGAGTTTTTTGTGTAATATTTAAGAAAATAAGTGAAAAATGTGAATTTATAACAAAAATAAGTAATATTAATTTATAAAATTAAAAAATGTGAATGTTTTATAACTAATAAATGCTTTGAAAAAATGTATATTAAAACAAATCAGTGAAAAAAAGACGGATTTGCCCAATTTATATTAACAATTTAAAAGCCACGAGTCATCATACAAATTATTGTTTTCATTTGTTTTTTATTAAAATTTTGTTAACTTTTTAGCTATAATAAATAAAAAAAACTCTGATTTGATTATAATTGTATGTTTTTTTTATAAAATGAAATTTGATCAGCTGTTTTCTTTAGCTAATGTGTTGATGTTGCCACTTCGTTTAGTTTAGATAATTTTTGTATAAAAAAAAAAAAACAAAAACTAAAAAAAAACTTTGTGGCAATACTGTAATTTGACAAATGGTCAAGACAAACGTAACTAACGAAAAAAAATAACGTAATCAAACGAAAATGTTATGGAAACTGATATCATTACGAATTCGTACGGGTAGCGTTCGTTCGTGTATTGTTTCGTCCGTTTAACAGAAACACCATATAAGTCTTTTAAAGTAAAAAACAGTTGTTGTTAAACAAAATTGCAAAAAAAGCGGGAATATGGAGTCCCGCGCGGGACGCGGGAATCGGTTATGAAAAGCGGGACAATCCCGCCAAATGCGGGACGTCTGGCAACCCTAGTTAATTGTGTAATTGATTCCTGTTGTAACTTATGTTCTCCAACAAATTTACTATGATTTTAATCAATGGACAAAAAAAATTTAACATAAATTGTTTATTAAATATTATAGAACTGTATGTTAATATATTTTGGTAAAACATGACAATGATCGCATTTTTGCATTTGAATTTTTATGGTATTTTCAACTGAAAATTAAAGCTTTTTTTTGTTAAAAAATTCTTAAAAATTTCGTATAGAAATTAAATTTATTGAATTTTCATTTTATGCATTTAGCACCGTCCGTTTTTTATATTTTTATTTAACATGACCCTTTATTCTAAAAGGAAATATGACAATTGTCTCATTCTACAATGAATTCGGACAAAAAGCTTTTAGTCAAAAAAAAAATTTAAATTAAAAGCTTTCAGAAAAAACCCTTTTAAATTAAAAGCTTTTAGTAAAACAACTTTTTCAAAATAAAAGCTTTTATTAATTAAAAATTGTTAAATATTTAGAGTTTTTTAGTTTTTTTTTAGAAAAAGGCACCTAAATATGAAATATTTTTTGCGATTTTGTATAAAAATTGGTAAAATTATTGTACGTTAGAAAAAAATTTATTTGATTTTTTTTTTAATTTAACCCATAAATTAACATGGGGTCAAAGTGGCCCAGCACGTTAAAATTTCATTAAATATTTTTTAATTTTTTTTCGATTTCTAATAAACTTGTTATTATTGTGCGAGGTCAGAAAAATAATTATTTGATTTTTCTAATTAACCCATAAATAAAAAGTCGAAAAAAAATATTTTATGCAAAGATACATTAAAATTTCATTAAATATTTTTTTATTTTTTTTCGATTTCTAATAAACTTGTTATTATTGTGCGAGGTCAGAAAAATAATTATTTGATTTTTCTAATTAACCCATAAATAAAAAGTCGAAAAAAAAATATTTTATGCAAAGATTTTTTTTACATGCTGGGTCATTTTAACCCATTGTTAATTTATATGTTAATTAAAAAAAAAAATTATCTGACCTAGTACAATGGTTATACCAAGTTTTATAGAAATCGAAAAAAATATATATTAAGAATTTTTAATGTGCTGGGCCATTTTGACCCCATGTTCATTTATGGGTTAATTAAATAAACTCAAATAATTATTTTTCAGACCTCGCACAATAATTACAACAAGTTTTATAGAAATCAAAAAATAAAAAGGTATATTAAGAAATTTTAACGTACAGGGCCGTTTTAACCCCATGTTCATTTATGGGTTAATTTAAAAAAAAATTAAATAATAGTTTTTCTGAACTCGAACAATACTTATACCAAGTTGAAGCAAGTCATTATAAAGCACTATGCAGGGGTCCTTATTTTCACGTATTTTGTTTAGATTTCATTATTTTAAAATCTTTTGATTTTCATTGATTTCATTTATTTAAATTTCTGTAACTTTTCTTTTCAAAATTCTACTGTAACATTTTCAAAAGTAACTTTGATTTTAATATTTTTTATTCGAAATATTGTTTGAAATTTGTATAAAAAGAAGCTCATGTTGGAAAATTGTTCAATTATCTTTCTGAGTTCAACAAAGAAAGTCATACTTTGTCTAGACAAAATTGTTCGGACGGGTTTTAACTTTTCTTTGCTAAAACAAAGATTAAATAATAAAGTTTTTTTCTATAAAATAAAAACACTAAATCGTGTTTTCATTTATGAATTTATACAATCTGCGAAGCAAGATTGTTTCATTGGCGCCCAACTTAGTGGCTCCGGAAGACGACCAGAGAGTGTCAAAAGCCTATACCACAACAAAAACGGCCGAGGCTAATACGGAAGACGACCAAGAATCCGAAATAGAAGGAGAATCCGAAGTAGAAGAAGAAGCCGTTGTAAAAGAAGAAGCCGAAGTAGAAGAAGAAGCCGAAATAGAAGAATTTGAAACCGAAGAAATTGAAAGAAACGAGATGGCAACTTTTACTGCCGAACAATTTCAACAAATCCTGGCAGTCATGGGAAATACTGGCAGAAGTGGGTCTTTTACGCAATGTACCGCTCGATATCGCGGTCAAAGAGAACCAGCCGCTGTAGAAGAATTTTTAGCTGCTATCAGTGTGTATAAAGACATCGAAAAAATTTCCGATGATGACGCAATTCGTGGGATGCCGTTGTTATTAGAGGATTATGCAGCTAATTGGTGGATCGGAGTAAAAAATTCTGTAACTACGTTTGAGGAAACAAAAAACCTCATTCGTAACACTTTCTCCCCTCCTGTTCCCGACTGGCTCATATTTATGAACGTGTTCGATACCAAGCAACAAAGAAAAAAGCCAACTGATAGTTTTGTGTGCAAGAAAAGGCTTTTATTTTTACAACTAAAGGTGCCTGTTATTGAAGAGGTACAGCTAAACATGATATATGGTCTTCTCAATGTAAGCATCAGAGATCGTGTTCGACGAGAAAACGTAAAAAATTTTGAAGAGCTCATAACGGCAAGTCGAGAAGCGGAACGATTCTTGTGTGAAACCCAAACAACAAAAAGTACGTCAGAAGCTAAAACGATAGTCAACAATCGATGTTCTTATTGCAGTGCTACGGGCCATAATATTGACTCCTGTGTACAACAACCAATTGGTCAACAGCAATATGCAAAACCACCGGTAATTCAGCAACAACAATCAAATCAACAACAACCGCAATCTTTGATGGAAAAACCTACCGTTTCGTGTTATGGATGTGGTGCACCTGGAGTGTACAGAGCAAATTGCCAAAATTGCAATTCTCATTCGAAAGAAAGCCCGACATATTTGTCCTTCAATTCAATTTCATCAACTATTATTGGACATGCATTGCCAACAACCCATATCGAAGTTTTTGGATTAAAGGGTGAAGCTGTATTTGATACTGGGGCCAAAACAAGTGTCGCCAGTCTTAACTTAAAGAAGATATTAACCAAAAATGGTTGCATTTTCCAAAACATGCAAGCAAATATTACGCTAGCTGACGGATCGGTATCTACCGGCAAAGTGATGTCAACCACATGTGATGTGATCATAGGTAATCGTGTTCATAAAATAAGATTCATCTATTTACCAAATGCTACAAAAAACCGCACATTGCTCGGTGCTGATTTTTTGGAACAAGCTGGAATTGTTCTCAACCTGGCACAAAAGTGCTGGTATTTTGAGGATGACCACAAAACAAAATACGGGTTTACTAGTCCTTTGGAAATTGGAGTTTGTACAATGGATCTAAATGATGATGACAAATCTTCCTGCACCAAAGCTTTGAATGAAGTATCAACATTCATCAAATTTGTGGAAGATAAAGAAATCTTGTCACCTTTGGCAATAACACCAATTAAGGACAAAACCAGGTACTCACTAGATGCGGTTCAAAAAATATTTCAAGACTCGTTACTTGTTGGAAATTCTACACAGCAAGAACAGTCAGCATTATTTTCATCGCCTGTGTGTGTATCGGGCTCCAGTGATAGCGAATTGATGAAACTACCACCGCCGCCCAATCGTAGTAATGATTACTCTCCGTGTATATTTAAAAATGCTTTGCCTGTTGAACAAAGTTCACCTCCTGCATCCTCCAGACTCTTGGAACCACCAATAAAAGTTAGAAAAACTAAAGAAATTGAGTACCAGGATACTGTGTTCTTGCCTTTGTTTTCCATGGATATAAAAAGGTTGACAGAATCTGATGGTGTTGGTCTTACTCACACACAAAAAGCTAAGCCAACATTTTCATCAGAATATTTCCAGCATATTGTAGCTGCAATTGGAATTAGCGCGTTTAAACTTTCCCACCAGGGGGAGACTCAAGAAGACTTTACACCCCAAAAATCTGAAAGAGTATTGGAAGGAAGATTCCTTATATGACGTTTTATTGCTGATGCCTCATCGGGACGTTTTCGGCATCAGAGGGGGAGACTGAAGCAAGTCATTATAAAGCACTATGCAGGGGTCCTTATTTTCACGTATTTTGTTTAGATTTCATTATTTTAAAATCTTTTGATTTTCATTGATTTCATTTATTTAAATTTCTGTAACTTTTCTTTTCAAAATTCTACTGTAACCAGGGATGTTAAAGTTGGTACAATTGTACTTTTTTTGGTACATTTTGACCTTCAAAAGTACCGTGGTACTACCGAGACTCATTTGGTACAATTTTAAAATTTCCAATTTCTTTATAACTCATCGAAATATCGGAAAAAGACCCCAACATTTTTCTTTACTTTAAAAAAATGCTCACAAAGGTACTAATGCTAGACCGATTTACACCATAAAGATACACTTTTTTTAGTTGTTTTAAAACAGTTGAAAGTAGTTTTCAAATAAAATTTTTCTAAAAATTCTTACTCTCTTTTATCAAACAAAAAGTCTCGGAATTTCCCACAGAAGAATCAGTTAGTTATTTATAGACAATTAATGAAGATATTATTAATTGCAGATTTTGACACCTTTCATCGTTAGAAGAATTCTGAGATCTTGATACATTTTTTGTGTTTACACACTCAGATACATTTTTCCTGTCGAAAAATTCTAGAATTCTGAGAATTTTTCCTATATACCCAATTCACACCTGAGGTGGAATCTCGTTCGAACTAGATTTCGATCATATGGTTGGGTATAAAATGATACAGACCATATGATCGAAGTCTCGTTCAAACGAGATTTCACCTCAGGTGTGAATAGGCCTTAGATAAAGTATCGGACAATGAGACATTTTTCTTCAGAATGTTTTCAAGAATTTGTTCATAAACGCCCCTGAAAAATTTTTTTCTTTGGAATTTTTTTTGGAGGGGGGGGGGGGGGTGGTTATACAAGGTTTAGTACAACCAAATTTACACTCATTTGTTTTAGTTAAATTTTTATTACTTCAAAAAAAAAGAAATGGTACCGTGAGGGTCCAAAAAGTACAATTTTTTTTTAAAGTTGGTACAAAATTGAAAACCCCATTTAACATCCCTGACTGTAACATTTTCAAAAGGAACTTTGATTTTAATATTTTTTATTCGAAATATTGTTTGAAATTTGTATAAAAAAAAGCTCATGTTGGAAAATTGTTCAATTATCTTTCTGAGTTCAACAAAGAAAGTCATACTTTGTCTAGACAAAATTGTTCGGACGGGTTTTAACTTTTCTTTGCTAAAACAAAGATTAAATAATAAAGTTTTTTTCTATAAAATAAAAACACTAAATCGTGTTTTCATTTATGAATTTATACAATCTGCGAAGCAAGATTGTTTCAAAGTTTTATAAAAAATCGCAATAAACATTTCGTATTTAGGTGCCTTGTTCTAAAAAAACTCTAAATATCCCAAAATCTGACCTTTGACCCGAACAAAAACCGGGTTAATATTATTCCATTTTCTAAAATGTTTAGGTTGAAAGTCTAACATAGTTCTTAATAATTTATGGCCCTTACTTTGTAAAATTTTAAAATATTTACCAAATTTTTTTCATATTGAGTAAATTGTGGGCAAAAAAGGCATTTTCCTCGAAATCCGCTGAGTTTAAATCGATGCCCCCGCCAAAAAAAAATTATTTTATAAGATTCTGTGTTTTTTTTTCAGCATTTTTCTTAATTTTGTTTAAGAAAATTTTTAAAAAATCAAAATATCAGTTTTGAGAACCAAGCCAAATATGATGCATATTTTTGGCCTTACCATGAACCGGGTTAATAACATCCTAGAAAGACAGTATTTTATATCTGAGTATTTATGATAAATAGAATATACATATCGTTTTCGATTGGTTTATTTCAATAAATTCAGAATATTGGGGTTAATTTTCGTGTTTTAGGGGTCATTTTGTAAAAATTGGGTAATTTTGACCCCGAAAGGCTTGCAAGGGCTAATTTTTTAAAACTAAAATTTTTTTAATATATCTGCTTATACTAAAAACAACTCGTGTACCACTTTTTAACAATATATTTAAGAATCAACCAATTTATTCAATGTATTTCATCACAATATCGCTATTTTCGTGTTTTTGACCTCGATGCGCCTCGTGTTAACGTTGTCCGATTTGGCTGAAATTTTTAGCATATCATTTTTATGCCAAATGAAAAAAAAAAAATAGGGGTGCACTCTTTGAAATTCGAAGTTTTGGAAAATAGCTGCCGCCCTAATGAATATCTGTGGTCTTTTGACAAAAGCACTTATTTCCAAAAAGTCAATTTTACAGGAGAGCAAAAAAACACCTTTACAGTCGCACAAAATGTGTTAGTGTTCTTAATCTTAAAAATGTTAAGTGCTGACGTTATAAAGCAACTTCCTAGGAATATTTACAAATTTCAAGTTTTATTCTAGCTGTAACGGTTTTTGAGAAAACGCTTAAAATGTAAAATATGTTGTTTTGTGAAAAGAATATTTGATGAAAAATTCAACTTATTTCAGTTAAGTTCTTTTGTCATATACGTTTCTTGTCGAAAAAATTATCAATTTTGCCACTTATAAGTAATTATGTTCTTTTGCTAAAAATAAAAATGTAAAAAGACAGAAAATAAGTTGATTTTTCTAAAATTTACTCAAGTTCATTCGAACTAAAATCTATAAAATGTAGAACTAAAAAGTGGGTGTTTCATGATTAAAAAATCGATTTCATCCAATTTAGAAGCGATTCTGACGGAAGGAACAGAATGAGTCTAAAAAAAAAGTTCCTTGGGGCCTTTTCGTAGGATTTTTAACTTTCCATTAAATTAAAAAAAATCACTTTAGAATTCATTGAATAAAGAAGTAATTCTTTTAAATACTGACTTACTGAATGCACAAATAGCCAACAGAAAGTAATAGGTGGTGATTATATAATACATTTCCAGGTAATGTATATCACTAATAAATAATCTATTTTAGGATTGATTAAATAATAAAAATTTAATTTTTTTCATTGGTAAGCATTACTTTTATACTGAATGCTATGCAATAATTTACATGCATTACTTTCAGTCTCATCTCATGTAAAAATCATCAATGCTGCATAGTTTAAAATTAGGAACTGTATGAAATATTTTATAAACTATTTTGTAATAACAGTTTTGCTGGGATGTTATCACTAAACGTCCCGGAAATATGTTTATCTGGGGGCTAATCACGTAAAACGATTGACGATGCATAAACGACTTCAAAATTTATATATCGTTTTGAAGGAAAATTTTAAAGTTTTTCTTTATAAAATTATTAAAGCGTATTGTTTAATCCAGAAACACTAAAAAAATTGGAAATATTTTGTTTAGTTTAGGAGCAACAAGGCTCCAAAAATCGACGATAGTCAACTATCATTTTACGTGATCACAGTCCTTTATTTTCCATTATCTGTTTAACTTACTATTTCACTACATTTTCAAAAAATAATAGATCTATTGCTGCATTCTATAAGGACGTATAACGACTTAAACATCCGCTTTTCATAAACCGTTGTTTGGTTCACTCTGGTGTAACTGGTGTTTTAAGGGAATATAAAGTACTTTAATTCTCTTTTTGGATTTGTGTCAATACTTGCCATCTAGTACGATTTCTTTATATAGTACTAGGTGGCACAGGGTGCCTCAAAGTACATGATCCTCTTCTATTAATAATAAAATTTTAAGTAATGCCTTAATGTAAAAGTAATAAGCTATGAATTTTTTTATCTGATGGGGCTATTTTGACATCAAGTCAAAAGTCACCCCGTGTTATAACATGGTGGCCCCAAACACAATTTCTGAAAAGCTGATGTTTCAATCTTTAAATGTCCTTAAAGAATTTAACATAAATCTATTATTTTTCAAAGTTGTAGTAAAATAGTCAGTTTGCTCCTTTAATTTTGAAAACAGTTTTATTGACAGAAAAAATATATATATTTATAATAGGTCTATTCGATTACCCAAATTTCTTAATATTTTTTACTACAACTGGAAAGTTTGTTTACTTTTTGTATTGAAAATTTCCAGCTGTAGTTAAATGAGTAAAAAATAGTAGATTGTAGTAAGGTAATCGAATAGACCTAATGAAGGCTTTTTATAATGTGCACGACAAAAGCACTTAAATAGAAATAAATAATCACTTTTTTTAAAATTCACTTTTGACAAAGCCACACTATCCAACACAAGGTGTTTTGTCACACTGAGGTTTACTGAAAAATATTTGTGTAAAAAAACCTATTTCTATTTGAGCTTAACATTTTAAGGATTTTGAATTTGATAAAATAGCTTTTTTCGAAACAAGTTGTTTTGTCATAAACTTTTTTAAAAAAATTCAATATGCTTAAATTTATATAAGTTGTTTTGTCAAAAAGGCGTTACTATTTTTTCAACATATTTCAGATAAGTTGTTATGTCAAATGAAAATTGATAAAATTTCGAAATAAGTTGATTTGACACGTGTGATATCTTTGGATCTAGACGAGCTACAATCACGCTGACTAGACAGAAAGATCCGTCTTTAAAAGTTATATTTACCATAAAAATATTGGGAAATTTTCTTATGTCGAGATAAGTGCTTCTGTCATATGTCCACAGATATATGTACTTAAGTATACTTGAAAATAAAAAATTTAGCTTCGTCCGATCAGGTTTGCGAGGTTAATATATGGAGTTTAATTTTTTTTTCTTCTTTAACTAAAAAAAAAATTCTCAGACCTTTTTCCTATAGAAAAAGTCCCAGATTCTAAGAGTTTTTGCTTATATAAAATTCTGGCATATTTTTCCCTAAAGAAAGTCTCCGATTCTGAGACCCTTTTCCTATAGAAAAAGTCTTGAGATTCTGAGACCCTTTCCTAAAGGAAACGTTCCAGATTCTGAGAAGTTTTTCCTATAAAAAAGTTTCAGATTCTGAGACCTTTCCTATAAAAAAATAGTCAGATTCTAAGATATTTTTCCTACAAAAAAGTGTTAGATTCTAATATGCTATTTACATATACCCCGAAATCCACATAAATTTGGATTTCAAATCCAATTAAAATCTATACCGTTTACATATGCTTTTTTTGACATTTAGCGGGATTTTGTTTGTACTAACTCTGTATTTTCTTTTGATTTGTGTACAGGGTTGTTAGTTGGAAAATTACCCAATTTTATAAATATTTCTAAAAACAATGATTTTTCTTTGCCGGAGCCAATATTTTCAATCCCACTAGTATATGTTGGGCCACAATATCAAAAAATGTGTTTTTATGTAGAGCTGCTTCTTTAAATGCAAGAAAATTAACATTTTTGCCAAGTTTGGGGCCGCCACCATTGAGTGTTTTTCTTTGTTAGGAAGACCAAATTGGTCAACTAAATTGTGCGTTTACCATTTGCAATGGTAAATTTTAAATGAAACATTGTTAAACATTGTTTTTATTAATCTTTTAATAGTTTTAAAAAAATAAATTTTAATTGTTTTTTTACTTTATAAAGAACAACAACAGCTGAAAAAAAATCGTGTGCAGCGTTGTAAAAAAAGCATTAGGGATGATTATTTTGGGAAAACCCATAGTTGTACAATTAAGTAGTAGAAATTTTTTGGATTTTAAATTGCGATTTTACGATTTTCCCAAAATCCAATTTTTTTTTTGTATGGGTCATTATTAGTGAAATCAATCATGAATATTCTTGACCCCCTCCGATATTGATGAAATTTGGTAAAGTTCTTAAACTACGTAAAAAACTAACAAATGCAAATTTTCAGCCCTCTAAGTCAACAGGGGCCGAAGATACGGTGGGTCAAAATTTCCCCCAAAATCTCCCAGTCGCGACACTTTACACCGTAAAAACTTAATATCGTTGGTTCTATTATAGCTAGAAAGCCCATTTTTGGTTTGCTTTGAAGCTCATAATATGCTCTATAAGACCTACCATAACCAAAAAATTTTCGAAAAAAAATAAGGGTTACCTCCCTTATTTTAAGGTCGTGATAAAGGGAGGAGAAAATGGGGATGATGGTATCCCCCGATTTTTTTTTTACTTGATAATCTTATAGAGAAAGTCCTAAAGAATATGTTCTAAAATTTTTAAGTTGGGACAACAATGGGATCACTCAAAATCAAAATTTTTCACAATTTCCCCTAAAATCTCCAAATCGCAACACTCTTGAACCTTAAAAATTTAATATAATATGTGCTATTGTAGCTACAGAGTCCATTTTTGTTTGTTTTAAGCTTATAGTATGCTCTACAATACCTACCTTAACCAAAAAATTTTAGAACAAAAGGAAGGGTGCTCCCCTTATTTAAAGGTCGTGGAAAGGGGTGGAGGAAATGGGGGGAAAGCATCCCCCTATTTTTTTTTACTTGGTATTCTCAAAGTGCAAGTCCTAATGAACATATCCTAAAATTTTTATGTTGGGACAACAATCAGATCGACCAAAATCAAAATTTTTCACAATTTCCCCAAAATCTCCAAATCGCGACACTCTTGCCCATTACAAATTTAATATCGTGAACTGTATTGTAGCTACGGAGTACATTTTTAGTTTGTTTTAAAGCTCTTAATATGCCCTACAATATTACTATTACAAAAAAAAAATAAAAAAAATTAGGGGTGCCTCTTGTATTAAAAGATCGTGGCAAGGGGTGGGGGAAATCGGGGGATAGTATCCCCCAATGTTTTTTTACCTTTTTTTTTTTTTTTTTAAAGAGTAAGTTCTAGAGAGCATATCCTGAAATTTTTATCTTGGCACTCCAATGGGAGGCGCAAGAATGTCGCGATTTGATGATTTTGGGGGAAAATTTTGATTTTGGTCGATCCCATTGTTGTCCCAACATAAAAATTGTAGACTATGTTCATTAGGACTTGCACTTTGAGAATCCCAAGTAAAAAAAAAAATCGGGGGATACTTTCCCCCCATTTCCTCCACCCTTTGCCACGACCTTCAAATAAGGGGGGCACCAATTCCTTTTTTTGGAAAATTTTTTGGTTTTGGTATGTCTTGTAGAGCGTATTATAAGCTTTAAAACAAAAAAAATTGGCTCTGTAGCTACAAAAGCACTTATGATATTAAATTTTTAAGGTTAAAGAGTGTTGCGATTTGGAGATTTTGGGGAAAATTGTGAAAAATTTTGATTTTGAGCGATCCCATTGTTGTCCCAACTTAAAAATTTTAGAATACATTCCTTAGGACTTTCTCTATAAGATTATCAAGTAAAAAAAAAATCGGGGGATACCATCCTCCCCATTTTCTCCTCCGTATATCACGACCTTAAAATAAGGGAGGTAACCCTTATTTTTTTCGCAAATTTTTTGGTTATGGTAGGTCTTGTAGAGCATATTATGAGCTTCAAAACAAACCAAAAATGGGCTTTCTAGCTATAATAGAACCTACGATATTAAGTTTTTACGGTGCAAAGTGTCGCGACTGGGAGATTTTGGGGGAAATTTTGACCCTCCGTCTTTTCGCCCACTGTTTACTTAGAGGGCTGAAAATAAGTGTGCATTAGTTTATCACTTAGTGTTACAACTAAACCAAATTTCATCAAAATCGGAGGGGGTCACGAAAATTTTTAGCTATTTTTGATTGATTTCACTAAGACTGACCCGTATGGGATTTGACATTTGAAATCCAAAAAAGTAATTGGATTTACTTGGATTTTCATTGAAATCCCATTTTTTTTTTTTGGATTTCGAGGCATATGTAAATGGCCTATAAGACCTTTTTTCTGTAGAAAAAGTCTCAAATTTTGAGATTTTGAGACCTTATTCTGATAGAAAAAGTGTTAGATTCTAAGATCTTTTTCCTATAGAAAAAGTCTCAGATTCTGTGACATTCTTCCAATTGAGTTAGTTTTAACTTTGAGACATTTTTCAAATTGACTTAAATTCCCAGACCTTTTTCCCATAAAACAAGTCTCAAATTCAGAGATACTAGTGTTAACAAGTGAGAGTGTTAAATTCGGCTGTGCCGAATCTGTTATACCCTCCAAAATTAAAAAAAAAAAAAAAAAATTTAAGGGACGTTTTGGGGGGGGGGGTAGTAGTGATGGTGTCAGGGGGGGACGTTGAGAGCACCTTCCCATCGCGATAAATATACCAAATGTTTCATTTATTTAACAAAAATACAAAAGAACAGGGGTTGGTTCAGTTCTTCAAGGGGAAATTTTTTTCCCCCTGTCCCGATTTTGCCCATTCCCGAACTTAACCTGCCTATGAAAATGAGATATATTTGTGCCAAACTTCAGGAGTCTAGCTGTTTTATTTTGGACTGCATTGTGTAATCTACAGACAAACGGACGGACATTCATAGAATGTCTTAGAATCAGTGATGGCTACCGTTACCCTTTCAATACCGTTACCGATTAAAAACCCTTTAATGTTGACTACCGTTACCGTTACCAATACCGAAATAAAAAAAATTAAAAACAGTAAATTTTTTTGCAGTCAAAAAACGAAGTAAAATATTTTTAATGTACGTTAAATAAATAAACAAACTTTTGTTCATTGCAAATCGTATTATTTGGAGCAACAAATGAGGAAATCGGTCCAAACAATGATCACATTCGCAATTATTTGATAACTTAACAGAAATATTTAGTTGTCCTTTTTAAAGAATTTTTTTTTTAAATTTTATTGAAAAACCACAAACTGAAAAAAATGTCACTTTAAAAAAAATCGAAAATTTTCTTTCTGTAAAATAATTGTGTTGCAAATTTTTTTTTTAACACTAGGGCACACCTTCGCACTGTGGCTTTCTGCTTCTTTCACATCCCCCTGTTTTGTTGTTTGGTTAAATGTTGGTGGGTATAAAGGATCAGCTGATTTATCTGCTGCCTTATCAAATTTTTTTGCAGACTCTACCTGGTTTATTCAGACAGAAATTAAGCAAACCGCGTCAGCTAAAATCACCAGATTTCCAAATGGCTCAAAATGCAGATTTTTCTGCTGATTGGACAGAGACATCTAATTAACACGTAAAAAATTAAAAAAATATTTGTTAAATTACAAAATTGTATGAATATTTTAAGTAAATTCTGAGTTAATTAATAGTAGTAAGTACTACTATATAACTATGTGTTGAAAATTCAGTGTTTTATTAAATACATTTTTTTATTTTTTCGTGTTTTTAATAAAATTGTGACTTTTTATCATGTTGGGAAAATGTTATTCATAATACCGGTACGTGCCGGTATCGATGTTTCGGTAACGGTTTATCGTTACCGATATAATCGAAAATACCGTTACCTTTACCGATATAAAAAATATGTAATACCAATACCGTTACCAATACCGTTATTCGTTTCGGTTGCCAACCCTGCTTAGAATCGATCATGAATCAATAATATATATACATTTTGGGGTCCCCGACCGATATTTCAATGCGTTACAAACGGAATGACATAGTGAGTATACCCCCATACTGTGGTTGGAGGGTATAAAAACGTAAATATTTTTGAAAATAGTCTTTAATTTTAATTCATTCACATTTAAAGATTTTTAAAATAAATTTTTCTTAATTTTTCCTGACAATTTTGTGGAAAATTGGGTAAAATTTGATTTTAGCTTGACAAATGACATTTTGGCTTGACACGTACTAAAAAAGCCAGGCAATCAGCCAAATCAAGCCCGTCTGGCCAACTTATGGGGCGGGATGCAAGATTAAAGTATTATTTGAGATAAGTCAAAAATATTGGAAGATTTTAAAATTTTACTGAACTGTTTCAAAAAGTTCATTCCCTCTTAAACATTTAATTTTGATAACTTACTACAATACATGCAAAGTAATATGCGTAAATAAATTTGTGTTAATAACTGTTTAAGTTGGTAGTTTATAACCAAAGATTACATTTTGTTGCCTGAGAGAATAAAATAGATTACCAACAAACAACACACATTGAAGAAATATTATTCTAACTCCCTCCACCTTAAACCACAAAATTAAAGGTGTTGGTTTGGGGTACATGGCCGGTTGGTTGTCTTGTTACCCACTGGTAGTTTGTTTTGCATGGTTTCCGTTTCCGTTGTTGAAATATGTTAACCACGCGTTAAACGAAAAAGAAAAGAACAAAACTTAATACCAATGAAATATCAGCCATCACCACCCATAACCTCTAAAGTTCCACTATATGGATGTATAAATATTTTAAAAGTATGTTTGAATGTGCATGTGTATCAAACGCAAATCATTTACGGCACCTTTCAACCAGTAACAGAAAAGACCAGGAGAAGATGATGCTGATGCTGCCGCTGATGATGATACAGAACAACAACTAAAAGAACAAAAGTAAAATGAATGTTTAACTAACCCCTGATAACTTTTGGACTTTTTAAAAAGAAAAACTATGAACAAGAACGAGTACCAACTTTAAAATTATGGGCTCGCAAGTGGTGTCATGTAACAATACAAGTTGTATTCAACAACAACAACCAAGTGGCAACATTGAGTCGAGTCAATTATTCTGTTTTATCGTATTGTCGATGTGTTTGTGTGTGGAAGAGTGTGTTGTGTTGTATGACTATAGTTAATATTTTTCCTTTTCCTACTTCTTATTTTACTTTTTTGTTTCAAAACATAACTTTCAATTTGATCATGGTTTATAAAAAACGGTTCACTTAAATTTTGTAATTTTTCTTGCTCTAACTTTAAATCCGATTGACTCTGACAAAAACGTTTGTCATTCAATTTACTTCGATCAAAGGCCATACAAAGGATTTCCCCTTCCCCTCAGACCAAATTTTAGAAAGGAAAAAAAAATGAAAGGAAAAGAAGAAAAAAGAAAAGATAAAAAAACTAAATTTTCTAAAAAAAAATTACAAAAGAAAAAAATTTGTAATTTCGAAAATTTTTCATAGAGGAAAATTTCATAATTTTTAAAGGAAAAAATCTAAAAAATTTTATAGGAAACATCTGGAAATTTTTAAAGGAAAAATGTGACTAAATCTAAAAATTGTTTGGGAAAAAATATCTGTCTGTAGAAGTTCTTGTTATGAAGAGAAATTTTCTTTAGGAAAAAATTTGATTTTTTCTATAGGAAAAATGTATTAGAATCTGAGTCTTTCTATATAAAAAAATCATCAGAATCAGCGACTTTTTCTATAAGAAAAATCTCTCTGAATCTGCGTTTTTTTTAAATGTCTCAGAATCCAAGAATTTTATCTTAAATGTCTCAGAATCTGAGAATATTTCTAAAGCAAAAATGTCTTAAAAGCTGTGACTTTTTTATAAGAAAAATATCGCAGAATCTGAGAGTTATTCTATATGAAAAATGTCTCAGAATATGAGACTCTTTCTAAAGGAAAAATGTCAGAATATGAGACATTTTCTGTAGGGAAAATGTCTCAGAATCTGAGACTTTTTCTATGGGAAAAATGTCGCAGAATCTGAGACTTTTTCTAAAATCTGAGACTTTTTCTGTAGCAAAAATGTCTCAGAATCTAAGACTTTTTCTGTAGGCAATATGTCTCAAAATCAGAGTCTGAGACACTTTCGATAGGAAAAAGGCCTAAGTATCTGAAACATTTTCTATAGGAAAAAGGTTTTAGATCCTCTGAATTTCAGACTTGTTTTCTAGGAAAAAGTCTTTGAATCTGAGACTTTCTATTGGAAAGGGTCTCAGAGTCTTAGACTTTTTCTACAGAAAAAAAGCCTCAGAGTCTGAGAATTTTTCTATAGGAAAAATGTCTCAGAGTCTGAGGCTTTTTCTATTGAAAAAAGTTCTCAGAATCTAAAAGTTTTTCTATACGAAGCAAATCTAAGAATCTGAAATCTTTTTTTATGTGAAAAATATTCCATAAATGATTAAGAGTATTTTTTCTATAGTAAAAATTTTAAGAATCTGAGCCTTTTTCTGCACAGAAAGAATTTGAAACGAATTTCAATCAACAAACACGCGGGTTCAATAAATTTTTTTTATTGATGTTCCTCCAATAAAGAAAATTGTTATACCAATCATCAAATTGTAGGTGATTAATTAAATATTTTTTCAATCAATTGATTAAACGAATAAATTGTATTCATATTTTTTTCATAAGCCCGATTATTCTGTATATTTTTGAATTAATGTATTCATATAAATTAAAGCGAAAAAAATCTGTTATATTAAAAAATTTTAATTCGACAGTTAAAAAAAAAATTTAATCAAAACATTAATTGACTCATTTAAATTTTGTTAATCAATAGATTTAATTAAAAATTTTTAGCCAATAGTCTTTTTTTCTTAGATTCCAAAAATTTTTCCATAGGAAAAAAGTCTTATGCTCAGATACATTTTTCGTTAAAAAAAAGTCTCAGATTCTGAGACATTTTTCCTATAGAAAAAACATTTCTTTACGAAAAATGTCTCAGAGTCTGACATTTTCTTTGTAGGAAAAATTTCTTCTATTACAAAACTCTCAGATTTAGACTTTTTCATAAATGTTTTTCATACGATAAAAATTGTCGGCGGCCCATGGTTCCCGAGTTATGGGTCTCCAAAGTTCGTATATCTAATTTAATAGATCTTCTCCAATAATGGTCCGATCAGACCAAGATTGAAAGCATATTCAAATACCTTTAATTTGGCATTTTAAAAAAATTGGATTCATGACAGAGACGGAGTTCACATTTCACCCTTTTTTCAAAAACTATGTCGGAAATTGGTTTCCGAATAAAAATCATGACGATAATTTAGATACATATATGTACATTAGAGTGTCCCTTATTTTGGAAATGTTGAGACAGTTCCCGCTCATTTTTTTCCATTTGACTTGGAAATAACTCAGGATAAGGTTTTCGTTTTCCTTTATTTATACGGGAAGCCAATTGAGGAATAAAGGGAACCTTTTCCGCTGACCACTAACGTTACGTATAACTTTCCAATGCCTAACGATAAAAACCAGTTCAGGAAACCTCCCAGGCAGAAAAATACAATCATCAAAGCGTTTTAAAAGTACTCTAGATGGTGGTAAAGCGTTTTCAGAACGTCATGGTTTTGGTTTTTAAAGTGCTCTTAAAACGTCCGAATGATAACGTCGTTAAACGCTCATGTGATTGTTTTTCAAAGCGCTCTTAAAGCATTCGAATGACTAAAAATAAAGGGGTTGAAATACGCTTTATGATATTATTTCAGTTTGCGTTTTTTTTTAATTAAAATTTTTGATAACTTTTTTTACAATAGACTAAAAAATAAATTTGTTACTACGAGAGGACTTCTAAATGTTTCCCTTGTTTTTTTAACAGAGAGGATGTTTGCCTCATTCCCCTAAACGGAATGGGACAATTATTATGTTTTCTACTTTATTGGTGGAAGATATAAGTAAAACATTTTTTAATTCGTAAATAGATGATGTAAAAGCACTTTTGTGTTGGTTAAACAAAGCGTCTTCAGAGAGTTTGAAAAATAGTACTTTCAAAGTGCTTTAGTTTTTGTACCATCATCAATTTCTTCCTGGGCTGCCACCAATAAATCTTACTATTCACTAATTGTAAGGTGAACCCAGAAGGTAATTCATCACTAATTGTCCGACCCCTTGGAAGATTGCCCAGCGCCCTTAGACGACTCCGGACGTCGTGTACAATAACTGAGCCCTGATGATATACTGAAGTCAGGAAGAGTGATGGGGTATATTTTTTAGAAACGCTAAAGTCATCATCACGCCTTTAAGTGATGTCGATATTATAAAAATTGTCCATTATAATTGGTTGGAATTGTTCCTTGAAGAATGTTTAATAAATATAGGAAATGGATATTAGATTGAGTCGGTCATAAATGAGAAAAAAACGTTTCCATTTTTCGCGCTTAATTTTAAAGCTATCCTCGAAAAAGTTCTACAGGATTGTCTAAGAATGTAGACGGGGACTCTTCGTGGTATCGTTGTAAAGTACACTGAAAAAAAAAGCTTCGTGAAAATAATGAAAATTGACATAAGCTTAATGAAAAATGACTCACGTTTTCAACCGAAGACAGGTTTCATTTGATCAATGAAACTGGTGTCATTAAAGTCCCATTCAATGAAAACTTACATAAAAATAATGCAAATATTTGTAGCACTTGCTTAAAATATTTAATGAAGTTTTTCATTAAATGTATGAAAGTATGCATTGATTAAATGTGGAATAGCAGTAGGTAATTCCATATTCGCATTCATTTAAACTAGTTTAATTATTCGGTTTCCCCATACAATTCATCTGTCAAAACTAAACGCCTTTTAAATTTGACATTTAAATTGTATTCGGGGAAACGAAAAATTAAACAAGTTTAAATAAATGCGAATATGGTATTAGTAAGAAAAATTACGACACAAAATTGAAATTAATAAAAATCATTAATAACAATTTTTGGTGAGTCACGTGTAACCGTCACGGAAACTATAATTTAAGTTACACTTTCACATTTTATTTATAGTTTTCAATTATTTTTCTTACACAGTCTGGGCACAGACTATATACAGACTCGACAGTAGAGTTTTATGAGAAAAAATGGGGGGAAACTAAGCGATTTTAGGAGAAAACAGAGCGGTTTTTAGTCCGTTTTACGCTAACATGGCAACACTTTCTACGACTTAGGAGTGAGTGAAACAACAAAAACCGATCTGGCATCTTTTTTTCTTATGGCGCGTTATATCAGTTTTCTCTTTCTAACCTAATTCGTAGAATAATTTGAAAATATTAACCATATGGTTCAGGACTACATTTTTGACACCTGTCACTTATGTCGAGTCTGTATTAGTCTGTGGTCTGGGCTTAAGTCAAGTTTACGTCCACCCCTCCATTTGCAACTTTAAAGTCGATGCACAAAGTTTCATCTAATTTAAAGGGGTGCGAAAAACTTGACTTAAGCCACAAAATAAACAACACACTTTCACTTTATTTATATTTCACTCAGCTTTCTCTCACTTTATCTAGACTTGCCAACCGTCCAGTTTTCGTCGGGACAGACCAGTTTTAGAGTGGAGTGTCCCGTGTCCCGACGATACCCTGAACGGGACGCCATTTGTCCCGTTTTGAGAAAAAAAAACTAATTTTTTCATTGTCACAAAAAATAAATCGTAAACTTAGTACTTATTTTTATTAGCAACACTGGCATTTTTTTAAATATATTTTTTATTTCATTTGTCAACTTTCAAATGAATTAAAATTTTAACAGAGCGTGATTTTTTGTAGTGGTATTTTTTTATTATTTTAGTAAATATTCTTTCCAATAGATTTGCACAAATGGTAAACTATTAAATTTTTCACAGGAAAATGAACAGAAAAAGAGCTGCAGATATAAATGAATCGGCAGCAACACAGGAAAAGGATGAAAATAGAACGAAAAGGTATTGCAAATTTCAACCAGATCACGGTGTTGTTGAAAAAGTTTAATTAAAAGTTCGCTGCATATGAAATTTTATTGCAGATTATGTTAGTTGGCACCTGTACAAACATTTTAAGCCCAATTTGAAAAAAATCGATAGTGGGGTTTTTGAGATAATAAGATTTTCATCTTATTGGATGCTACAGAAAAGCGGTCCAACTTGTTTTAAAGTGTAACATATGATAAATAAAGGTTGATGTCTTGAATCTAAGTCCTTTTGAGACGTTATAGAATTTTTGAGACGTCGATTTTTTTTTGAATTTTTTTATGTTTTTCAGTGGTGTCCCGTTTTGGAAATTTCAAAAGGTGGCAAGTCTAACTTTATCCTTGTATTTTATTACACAAGTAAAATCACAAAATAATATAAAACCACTCCAATTTTATAATTAATAAATTATTCATTTTATTTTAAGTTTCACAAAAAAACTCGTGACGTTTTGATCAGCTGTTTTTTTATTTGTCTCATTTTTCGCGCCAAAAAACAGACTGTGTCTATTCACAATACAGCAGCAAGCAGCAGACAGCAAAATTTCCCCATGTATTTCGTTGTTTTGCTGATGAACAATTTTGCTGTCTGCTGATTTCTGCTGTATTCCAAAGAGACACTAAACAGACTCGACTCGACAGGCTTAAAAAACAACAAGTTTTATAAACAAAATTTAATGACATTTTTTAATGAAATTATGAAATCTAATGAAGCAAATTTTATGAAATTTGTTCCCAATATGCATGATATTTAATAAAGCTTATGAATTTCATCATTGGTTAAATAAAAACAAAATAATGAATCCATTTCATTTATATCACGAAGGTTTTTTTTTCAGTGTAGGGTCTGTCCTTTGTGTGTTCTGGCCATGCTAATTCTTTGGCAATTATTGTCAATTATACACCTGCCCTAAGCCCGGAGCCATTCATTGGTATAAACTTGACGTGAATGATTCGTTGGATCAACATGGGCATTAAATCCAAAAAAATAATTTTTTCATCTTAAAAATTTTTCGGCTTTTAATATGGGGATTATGACCGTTATGTATTCGGTGATAAATCCTAAATTCCGTCCGTGGGAAATGTGCCCGGCCACTAACATCTACACTTAAAATTCTACTCACTATTGGAACATAACCAATTGTGTAAATTTATTCACTACAAATTTCACATGAACCCCTTCTTATGTTTTAGCCGTGTTAACCACAAAATTCAGTGTCCGTTAAATGTTGAAGTTGATTATTCAACGTTTGTAGTTGAGTGTTTGTGTGGGCGTTTATAACGTCCGTACAAAGTTTGATTATATGTATAGTGTTTGAGTTTAAGATGCCAAGTATTTTATTTTTATTTTTGTTATTTTTTAATATGGAGAGGGGTGTAAGATGTTGAAGGTTATGGTTTGTTATTTTGCTTTCGCTAAGAGGTTAGAGGTAAAAAGGCCCAGCTAAAAAGTCAACAATTTAGTGGAGTTATATTCCGGTGTACAGAATGTGTTTATTAGTTTATCTTATAAATACTTATAAAGTCATGCAAAATGTATTAGTTATCGCAAAGCAGCTACGGACAAATAGTGGCACGCTAGAATTCATAGAAGTCTGAATAAAGGGATTTTAAGTCATAAAATTAAATTCTAATGTTATTTATACTTATAAGTAAAAGCCAATTCACACCTGAGGTGAAATCTCGTTCGAACGAGATTCGCATCTTCTTACTAAGCTTACTCGTCTTACAGGTCTAGACCATACCCATCACCTTCATCGAACAATGCCTGTTGCACGTTTAACAACCAACCGATTATCATCTGGTTCCCGTTTCCACCACTACCGTATCCATGAAATCTTCACCAAGGTTACAGTAGGCGGCAATACGGTAACTCTTCGTTCCACCTCCACCATTTGTTCCGATGGATACATAAACCCTATTGATGGCACTTATACAACCACCACTTCCGACGCGTATGCATAAACCTCCATTTCCACAAACGACACCATTGTAGATCGCCAGTCCAATCGTAATATGCCCACTACACCTTTTCCAATTGAAATTCAGAAAAGATCAATTGTAATTCAGAAATCACAATTGAAATTCAGAAATCCCAATTGAAATTCAGAATAGCCCAATTGAAATTCAGAAATCGTAATTGAAATTCAGAAAAGCCCAATTGAAATTCAGAAATCACAATTGAAATTCAGAAAAGCACAATTGAAATTCAGAAATCACAATTGAAATTCAGAAAAGCCCAATTGAAATTCAGAAAAGCACAATTGAAATTCAGAAAATCACAATTGAAATTCAGAAAAGCACAATTGAAATTCAGAAAAGCCCAATTGAAATTCAGAAAAGCACAATTGAAATTCAGAAATCGTAATTGAAATTCAGAAAAGCCCAATTGAAATTCAGAAAAGATCAATTGAAATTCAGAAATCGTAATTGAAATTCAGAAAATCACAATTGAAATTCAGAAAAGCACAATTGAAATTCAGAAAAGCACAATTGAAATTCAGAAAAGCACAATTGAAATTCAGAAAAGCCCAATTGAAATTCAGAAATCGTAATTGAAATTCAGAAAAGCCCAATTGAAATTCAGAAAAGCACAATTGAAATTCAGAAAATCGCAATTGAAATTCAGAAAAGCACAATTGAAATTCAGAAAAACGCAATTGAAATTCAGAAAAGCCCAATTGAAATTCAGAAAAGCACAATTGAAATTCAGAAAAGCACAATTGAAATTCAGAAAAGCCCAATTGAAATTCAGAAATCGTAATTGAAATTCAGAAAAGCCCAATTGAAATTCAGAAAATCACAATTGAAATTCAGAAAATCACAATTGAAATTCAGAAAAGCCCAATTGAAATTCAGAAAAACACAATTGAAATTCAGAAAAGCACAATTGAAATTCAGAAAAGCACAATTGAAATTCAGAAAAGCCCAATTGAAATTCAGAAAATCACAATTGAAATTCAGAAAAGCACAATTGAAATTCAGAAAAGCCCAATTGAAATTCAGAAAAGCACAATTGAAATTCAGAAAAGCACAATTGAAATTCAGAAAAGCCCAATTGAAATTCAGAAAAGATCAATTGAAATTCAGAAATCGTAATTGAAATTCAGAAAAGCACAATTGAAATTCAGAAATCACAATTGAAATTCAGAAAAGCCCAATTGAAATTCAGAAAAGCACAATTGAAATTCAGAAAATCACAATTGAAATTCAGAAAAGCACAATTGAAATTCAGAAAAGCCCAATTGAAATTCAGAAAAGCACAATTGAAATTCAGAAATCGTAATTGAAATTCAGAAAAGCCCAATTGAAATTCAGAAAAGATCAATTGAAATTCAGAAATCGTAATTGAAATTCAGAAAATCACAATTGAAATTCAGAAAAGCACAATTGAAATTCAGAAAAGCACAATTGAAATTCAGAAAAGCACAATTGAAATTCAGAAAAGCCCAATTGAAATTCAGAAATCGTAATTGAAATTCAGAAAAGCCCAATTGAAATTCAGAAAAGCACAATTGAAATTCAGAAAATCACAATTGAAATTCAGAAAAGCACAATTGAAATTCAGAAAAGCCCAATTGAAATTCAGAAAAGCACAATTGAAATTCAGAAAAGCACAATTGAAATTCAGAAAAGCCCAATTGAAATTCAGAAAAGATCAATTGAAATTCAGAAATCGTAATTGAAATTCAGAAAATCACAATTGAAATTCAGAAAAGCACAATTGAAATTCAGAAAAGCACAATTGAAATTCAGAAAAGCACAATTGAAATTCAGAAAATCACAATTGAAATTCAGAAAAGCCCAATTGAAATTCAGAAATCGTAATTGAAATTCAGAAAAGCCCAATTGAAATTCAGAAAAACACAATTGAAATTCAGAAAATCACAATTGAAATTCAGAAAAGCCCAATTGAAATTCAGAAAAGCACAATTGAAATTCAGAAAATCCCAATTGAAATTCAGAAAAGCACAATTGAAATTCAGAAAAGCCCAATTGAAATTCAGAAATCGTAATTGAAATTCAGAAAAGCCCAATTGAAATTCAGAAAATCACAATTGAAATTCAGAAAATCACAATTGAAATTCAGAAAAGCCCAATTGAAATTCAGAAAAACACAATTGAAATTCAGAAAAGCACAATTGAAATTCAGAAAAGCACAATTGAAATTCAGAAAAGCCCAATTGAAATTCAGAAAACCACAATTGAAATTCAGAAAAGCCCAATTGAAATTCAGAAATCGTAATTGAAATTCAGAAAAGCCCAATTGAAATTCAGAAAAGCACAATTGAAATTCAGAAAAGCCCAATTGAAATTCAGAAAAGATCAATTGAAATTCAGAATATCACAATTGAAATTCAGAAAAGCCCAATTGAAATTCAGAAATCACAATTGAAATTCAGAAATCACAATTGAAATTCAGAAAATGTAAACAAACCAATTATTAGTCACCACTACAAACATAGACACATTATGCAAATTAGAGACGGGCGCGTAAGTGGATTTTGACTCACACTCACTCACGCAAAAAATAATCGAATCACTCACTAATCACTCACGCAAGTTTTTTTTTACTCACGCTCACTCACATTCACGTGAGTAATAAAAAACTTAGTCACATTCACGCGTGACTCACGCCAGATTCAATCACGCTCACGCGTGAGTCACGCAAAATCTACTCACGCAATAACATTTTCTTACAAAAAAAAACTCAAAAAAAATGTTTTTACAAAAAATGAAAAAAAAAAAAAATTGGCAAATCAAAAAATCTAATCACGCAAACTCACGCAAAAAATAAATGACTCACTCACTAATCACTCACTCAGATTTTTTTTCAACTCACACTCCCTCACAATCACGTGATTGAAATGAAAATCACTCTCACTCACGTGTGATTCACGCGTGATTCACGTGAATCACGCAAATCACGTGACCAGCGCCCATCTCTAATGCAAATGCAGTACAGAAATGTGTATATGAGAGTATCTAACTTTATTCTCTTGCTACGTATTGTAGAGAGCAGACAGACAATACACTCATGAAATGCTTAAGGTAACATCAAGTGAAACTGACTTTATATTATTTTTCTTTAAAACTAATTTTTCATTAATGCATTTGTCAAGGTAGAGTAAATATTTTTGTTCACTATATTAATTAATTTACAAAAAATAATAAAAATTCTGTTAAACTAAATTTTACCTACAACATTCTATGAGTGTATTATTGTCTGTCTGCTCTCTACAATACGTAGCAAGAGAATAAAGTTAAATACTCTCATAGTTGTACAGCATTTGTTTAATGTGTCTATGTAGTGGTGACTCATAATTGGTTTGTTTACATTTTCTGAATTTCAATTGTGATTTCTGAATTTCAATTGGGCTTTTCTGAATTTCAATTGTGATTTCTGAATTTCAATTGTGATTTTCTGAATTTCAATTGTGCTTTTCTGAATTTCAATTGGGCTTTTCTGAATTTCAATTGTGCTTTTCTGAATTTCAATTGGGCTTTTCTGAATTTCAATTACGATTTCTGAATTTCAATTGGACTTTTCTGAATTTCAATTGTGATTTTCTGAATTTCAATTGGGCTTTTCTGAATTTCAATTGTGCTTTTCTGAATTTCAATTGGGATTTTCTGAATTTCAATTGTGCTTTTCTGAATTTCAATTGGGCTTTTCTGAATTTCAATTGTGATTTTCTGAATTTCAATTGTGATTTTCTGAATTTCAATTGGGCTTTTCTGAATTTCAATTACGATTTCTGAATTTCAATTGGGCTTTTCTGAATTTCAATTGTGATTTTCTGAATTTCAATTGTGATTTTCTGAATTTCAATTGTGCTTTTCTGAATTTCAATTGTGATTTTCTGAATTTCAATTGTGCTTTTCTGAATTTCAATTGGGCTTTTCTGAATTTCAATTGTGATTTTCTGAATTTCAATTGTGATTTTCTGAATTTCAATTGGGCTTTTCTGAATTTCAATTACGATTTCTGAATTTCAATTGGGCTTTTCTGAATTTCAATTGTGATTTTCTGAATTTCAATTGTGCTTTTCTGAATTTCAATTGTGCTTTTCTGAATTTCAATTGTGCTTTTCTGAATTTCAATTGTGCTTTTCTGAATTTCAATTACGATTTCTGAATTTCAATTGGGCTTTTCTGAATTTCAATTGTGATTTTCTGAATTTCAATTGTGCTTTTCTGAATTTCAATTGGGCTTTTCTGAATTTCAATTGTGCTTTTCTGAATTTCAATTGATCTTTTCTGAATTTCAATTGGGCTTTTCTGAATTTCAATTGTGATTTCTGAATTTCAATTGGGCTTTTCTGAATTTCAATTGTGATTTCTGAATTTCAATTGGGTTTTTCTGAATTTCAATTGTGATTTCTGAATTTCAATTAGGCTTTTCTGAATTTCAATTATGATTTCTGAATTTCAATTGTGCTTTTCTGAATTTCAATTGGGATTTCTGAATTACAATTGATCTTTTCTGAATTTCAATTGGAAAAGGTGTAGAGTGTCCCTTATTTTGGAAATGTTGGAAATCTTGAGACGGTACCCGCTCATTTTTTTCCTTTTGACTTAAAAATAACTCAGGAAAAATTTTACGCCCCTAGGACCACGCCTTCCCTACGCGACGGGCCCTTAAAGAGCGGGGCCTAAAAAATCATTTTTCCATACAAACCAAAAAATTTTTTTTTTGATTTTTAATTTTTTTGTTATTATTTATTATATTACTTGGTTTGCTTATTCACAACAAAAAATTTGATTTTGGTGGGATAAGTCTTTCAGCGCTAAAAAATTTTTCGCAAAAAAAAATTTTGAGCCGCCGGGGTCCTACAGTAAAAAATTTTTAAAAAATATTTTTTTTTAGTTTTGACCAGCAACGGTTTTAGCTGCTATGTTGCTTTAAATGATATATATTCATAAAAAAATATTTTTTGTATCTGTGACATCTTAATCGTGTTCTAAAAAAGGGTAAAAAATGCATTGATGATTTTTTTCGATACACGATAAAAATGTCACAAATATGAATAATATTTTTTTTGGAATATATATCATTAAAAACAACATAAAAACTAAAACCATTGCTTTTCAAAACTAAAAAAAAATATTTTTTAAAAATTTTTTACCGTAGGATTCCTACGGCTCAAAATTTTTTTTTTCGAAAAAGATAAAGATGTCACAGATATGAATAATTTTTTTTTTGGAATATATATCATTTAAAGCAACATAGCAACTAAAACCGTTGCTGGTCAAAACTAAAAAAAAATATTTTTTAAAAATTTTTTACTGTAGGACCCCGGCCGCCCAAATTTTTTTTTTGCGAAAAATTTTTTAGCGCTGAAAGACTTATCCCTCCAAAATCAAATTTTTTGTCGTGAATAAGCAAACCAAGTAATATAATAATTAATAACAAAAAAATTAAAAATAAAAAAAAAATTTTTTTGGTTTGTATGGAAAAATGATTTTTTAGGCCCCGCTCTTTAAGGCCCCGTCGCGTAGGGAAGGCGTGGTCCTAGGGGCGTAAAATTTTTCCTGAGTTATTTTTAAGTCAAAAGGAAAAAAATGAGCGGGTACCGTCTCAAGATTTCCAACATTTCCAAAATAAGGGACACTCTAATAGACACATTATGCAAATGCAGTACTGAGATGTGTATATGAAAGTATTTAACTTTATTCTCTTGCTACGTATTGTAGAGAGCAGACAGACAATACACTCATAAAATGCTTAAGGTAACATCAAGTGAAACTGACTTTTTATTATTTTTCTTTAAAACTAATTTTTCATTAATGCATTTGTCAAGGTAGAGTAAATATTTTTGTTCACTATATTAATTAATTTAAAAAAAATAATAAAAATTCTGTTAAACTAAATTTTACCTACAACATTCTATGAGTGTATTATTGTCTGTCTGCTCTCTACAATACGTAGCAAGAGAATAAAGTTAAATACTCTCATAGTTGTACAGCATTTGTTTAATGTGTGTATGTAGTGGTGACTCATAATTGGTTTGTTTACATTTTCTGAATTTCAATTGTGATTTCTGAATTTCAATTGGGCTTTTCTGAATTTCAATTGTGATTTCTGAATTTCAATTGTGATTTTCTGAATTTCAATTGTGCTTTTCTGAATTTCAATTGGGCTTTTCTGAATTTCAATTGTGCTTTTCTGAATTTCAATTGGGCTTTTCTGAATTTCAATTACGATTTCTGAATTTCAATTGGACTTTTCTGAATTTCAATTGTGATTTTCTGAATTTCAATTGGGCTTTTCTGAATTTCAATTGTGCTTTTCTGAATTTCAATTGGGATTTTCTGAATTTCAATTGTGCTTTTCTGAATTTCAATTGGGCTTTTCTGAATTTCAATTGTGATTTTCTGAATTTCAATTGTGATTTTCTGAATTTCAATTGGGCTTTTCTGAATTTCAATTACGATTTCTGAATTTCAATTGGGCTTTTCTGAATTTCAATTGTGATTTTCTGAATTTCAATTGTGATTTTCTGAATTTCAATTGTGCTTTTCTGAATTTCAATTGTGATTTTCTGAATTTCAATTGTGCTTTTCTGAATTTCAATTGGGCTTTTCTGAATTTCAATTGTGATTTTCTGAATTTCAATTGTGATTTTCTGAATTTCAATTGGGCTTTTCTGAATTTCAATTACGATTTCTGAATTTCAATTGGGCTTTTCTGAATTTCAATTGTGATTTTCTGAATTTCAATTGTGCTTTTCTGAATTTCAATTGTGCTTTTCTGAATTTCAATTGTGCTTTTCTGAATTTCAATTGTGCTTTTCTGAATTTCAATTACGATTTCTGAATTTCAATTGGGCTTTTCTGAATTTCAATTGTGATTTTCTGAATTTCAATTGTGCTTTTCTGAATTTCAATTGGGCTTTTCTGAATTTCAATTGTGCTTTTCTGAATTTCAATTGATCTTTTCTGAATTTCAATTGGGCTTTTCTGAATTTCAATTGTGATTTCTGAATTTCAATTGGGCTTTTCTGAATTTCAATTGTGATTTCTGAATTTCAATTGGGTTTTTCTGAATTTCAATTGTGATTTCTGAATTTCAATTAGGCTTTTCTGAATTTCAATTATGATTTCTGAATTTCAATTGTGCTTTTCTGAATTTCAATTGGGATTTCTGAATTACAATTGATCTTTTCTGAATTTCAATTGGAAAAGGTGTAGAGTGTCCCTTATTTTGGAAATGTTGGAAATCTTGAGACGGTACCCGCTCATTTTTTTCCTTTTGACTTAAAAATAACTCAGGAAAAATTTTACGCCCCTAGGACCACGCCTTCCCTACGCGACGGGCCCTTAAAGAGCGGGGCCTAAAAAATCATTTTTCCATACAAACCAAAAAATTTTTTTTTTGATTTTTAATTTTTTTGTTATTATTTATTATATTACTTGGTTTGCTTATTCACAACAAAAAATTTGATTTTGGTGGGATAAGTCTTTCAGCGCTAAAAAATTTTTCGCAAAAAAAAATTTTGAGCCGCCGGGGTCCTACAGTAAAAAATTTTTAAAAAATATTTTTTTTTAGTTTTGACCAGCAACGGTTTTAGCTGCTATGTTGCTTTAAATGATATATATTCATAAAAAAATATTTTTTGTATCTGTGACATCTTAATCGTGTTCTAAAAAAGGGTAAAAAATGCATTGATGATTTTTTTCGATACACGATAAAAATGTCACAAATATGAATAATATTTTTTTTGGAATATATATCATTAAAAACAACATAAAAACTAAAACCATTGCTTTTCAAAACTAAAAAAAAATATTTTTTAAAAATTTTTTACCGTAGGATTCCTACGGCTCAAAATTTTTTTTTTCGAAAAAGATAAAGATGTCACAGATATGAATAATTTTTTTTTTGGAATATATATCATTTAAAGCAACATAGCAACTAAAACCGTTGCTGGTCAAAACTAAAAAAAAATATTTTTTAAAAATTTTTTACTGTAGGACCCCGGCCGCCCAAATTTTTTTTTTGCGAAAAATTTTTTAGCGCTGAAAGACTTATCCCTCCAAAATCAAATTTTTTGTCGTGAATAAGCAAACCAAGTAATATAATAATTAATAACAAAAAAATTAAAAATAAAAAAAAAATTTTTTTGGTTTGTATGGAAAAATGATTTTTTAGGCCCCGCTCTTTAAGGCCCCGTCGCGTAGGGAAGGCGTGGTCCTAGGGGCGTAAAATTTTTCCTGAGTTATTTTTAAGTCAAAAGGAAAAAAATGAGCGGGTACCGTCTCAAGATTTCCAACATTTCCAAAATAAGGGACACTCTAATAGACACATTATGCAAATGCAGTACTGAGATGTGTATATGAAAGTATTTAACTTTATTCTCTTGCTACGTATTGTAGAGAGCAGACAGACAATACACTCATAAAATGCTTAAGGTAACATCAAGTGAAACTGACTTTTTATTATTTTTCTTTAAAACTAATTTTTCATTAATGCATTTGTCAAGGTAGAGTAAATATTTTTGTTCACTATATTAATTAATTTAAAAAAAATAATAAAAATTCTGTTAAACTAAATTTTACCTACAACATTCTATGAGTGTATTATTGTCTGTCTGCTCTCTACAATACGTAGCAAGAGAATAAAGTTAAATACTCTCATAGTTGTACAGCATTTGTTTAATGTGTGTATGTAGTGGTGACTCATAATTGGTTTGTTTACATTTTCTGAATTTCAATTGTGATTTCTGAATTTCAATTGGGCTTTTCTGAATTTCAATTGTGATTTCTGAATTTCAATTGTGATTTTCTGAATTTCAATTGTGCTTTTCTGAATTTCAATTGGGCTTTTCTGAATTTCAATTGTGCTTTTCTGAATTTCAATTGAGCTTTTCTGAATTTCAATTACGATTTCTGAATTTCAATTGGGCTTTTCTGAATTTCAATTGTGATTTTCTGAATTTCAATTGTGCTTTTCTGAATTTCAATTGGGCTTTTCTGAATTTCAATTGTGCTTTTCTGAATTTCAATTGATCTTTTCTGAATTTCAATTGGGCTTTTCTGAATTTCAATTGTGATTTTCTGAATTTCAATTGTGATTTTCTGAATTTCAATTGGGCTTTTCTGAATTTCAATTACGATTTCTGAATTTCAATTGGGCTTTTCTGAATTTCAATTGTGATTTTCTGAATTTCAATTGTGCTTTTCTGAATTTCAATTGTGCTTTTCTGAATTTCAATTGTGCTTTTCTGAATTTCAATTGTGCTTTTCTGAATTTCAATTGGGCTTTTCTGAATTTCAATTGTGATTTTCTGAATTTCAATTGTGATTTTCTGAATTTCAATTGGGCTTTTCTGAATTTCAATTACGATTTCTGAATTTCAATTGGGCTTTTCTGAATTTCAATTGTGATTTTCTGAATTTCAATTGTGATTTTCTGAATTTCAATTGTGCTTTTCTGAATTTCAATTGTGCTTTTCTGAATTTCAATTGGGCTTTTCTGAATTTCAATTACGATTTCTGAATTTCAATTGGGCTTTTCTGAATTTCAATTGTGATTTTCTGAATTTCAATTGTGCTTTTCTGAATTTCAATTGGGCTTTTCTGAATTTCAATTGTGCTTTTCTGAATTTCAATTGATCTTTTCTGAATTTCAATTGGGCTTTTCTGAATTTCAATTGTGATTTCTGAATTTCAATTGGGCTTTTCTGAATTTCAATTGTGATTTCTGAATTTCAATTGGGTTTTTCTGAATTTCAATTGTGATTTCTGAATTTCAATTAGGCTTTTCTGAATTTCAATTATGATTTCTGAATTTCAATTGTGCTTTTCTGAATTTCAATTGGGATTTCTGAATTACAATTGATCTTTTCTGAATTTCAATTGGAAAAGGTGTAGAGGTGTCCTTAAAAACGAAAATCATCTTTTTACACCTGGTAGGGTCCTAAATTGTTCTTTGGTATCTAAAAATGAGTGAACCAAAATTTGGGGACAATCGGCTAAAAATAACTCGTGCCGAAAATGGATTGAAGTTTTGGGGCATTCTTATATGAAAGAAAAACCCTTTTTTTGTCGTTTTTGGTAAAATGTTGGTATTTGTTATTTTTTGTTAATTTTTTTGTGAAATAATACGAAAATGGTACTAAATTACCTTTCCAAAATGACTAATAAAATTAAATTCGGATAAAAAACAAGCATTTTACGCATACATGCCCCAGACCATTGTATGGGTTTTAAAGCCAGAATTTCAAAATTTTCAAAATTTTTAGCCAAAAAAATAAAAAAAAAAATAATTTAACTTTATGATCATATTGAGAACATGTTTACGATTAAAAATAGCAGATATGGTAGTCAAGATTTTTTTTTATTTTTCGCCGGTAGTAATAAAATTTCCGCGGATTCCAAATAAAATGCGTTTTTTCACAATAATTTAGCAAATATGGGAAAATTTTTTCTCTATTGTACGGAACGAAGCGTAAAATGTAAATTCTATAACTTTTGAGAGACCGGATATATGCAGATATCTTGTTTTATATAAATATGTAATGTCCCAAATTTGTCATTTCACCTCGATGAAAAGGGGTTAAAGATGCCCTATTTCTCTAAAAATTTACAGAATTTATGTTTTACACTTGGTATAGTACAATACAAAACTTTATTTTCCATATTTGATAAATTACCATAGAAAAACACATTTTCTTTGAAATCCGCGGAAGTTATATCACTACCCACGCCAAATTAAAAAAAAAGCTAGACTACTATATTCGTTAGTTTTTATCTATAACATGTATTTAATAACATTATAAAGTAAAAATAATTTTTTTTTATTTTTTTGCCTAGAAATTTTGAACATTTTCAAATTTTGGCTTTAAAAACCATGCAATGGTCTTGGGCATGTATGCATAAAATGATTATTTTTTATCCGATATGAATTTTTTTACCCTTTTTGGAAAGGTAATTCAGTACCATTTTCATATTATTTAACAAAAAAATTAACAAAAAATAACATATACCAATAATTTTCAAAAAACTAGAAAAAACGTGTTTTTTTATCACATAAGAGTGTCCCAAAACTTCAATCCATTTTCGGCACGAGTTATTTTTATCCGATTGTCCCCAAATTTCGGCTCACTCATTT
This sequence comes from Pegoplata infirma, assembly GCA_963921195.1. Taxonomy (NCBI): domain Eukaryota; kingdom Metazoa; phylum Arthropoda; class Insecta; order Diptera; family Anthomyiidae; genus Pegoplata; species Pegoplata infirma. The sequence continues at coordinate 173,559,564 of OY992537.1, forward strand.
TTAGATACTAAACTACAATTTAGGAGCCTACCACGTATTCAAAAGTGATTTTGAAAAATTACCTTAGTCGTAAGGACACCTTTAATGCCCACCGGTCCCACCTTGGATCCCAATGTTCTTCATCCCATAAGCATGTACCCCACACCCAACATTCTTGGTTCTCGTCCCTCCCTTGACGATCCTCTAACACAACGCATCAATATGGCCATACTATCTGCCAGCACAAATACATCCGGATTACCACTTACCAATGCCCAAGGACTAATTCCCGTTCCCGGCGGCTTTGAAAATCTCACCACCGAATACGTACCCGACGACGTCGCCGCCCTACTAAGCTTGGGTCCAAAATTTGTCGTGCCTCGCAATCCCACCCTGGGTGATTACATCGATACCCTTTACCAAGTTGAACTTCAATCCGAACGATCCCACCTCGATCCCTGTACCTTCCTAGGCGGCTTTCCCATTCAATCTTACTCTCGAATGATCGGCAGCATACTCCAACAACCTACCCCTATTTTCCTAAAACTAGTCAAAACCATGAACGCCTCGCGTAAATTTCTACAAAACCATCCCGATCTCGTCCTGGTCTAATCCGACAAAAGCAAGAGTCTCGTGCTTATGACTTATGAATGGATACTCAAATGTATCCGCAGTGGCGCTTACCAGCACCCCATCGATCCCACCGTCATACATCGTCACCAACTCATCTGGTATCGTCAATACACTAGAGTCGTAACCGATCTTACATTGTTTCGTCGTCAGCAAATTGACAACTGGCATACATCTCCTTATCCTGCCACCGTGCATCGCATTTTACACAACCATAATACTCAGGGGCCCGTCTTCCCTACCTTTATGGCGTTGTGAAAACACATAAGCCCGAGAGTCCCTATCGGGCTTACGGCACTCCGCGGCGTAACTGATGACATCATCTGTCCCAACAACGTATCCGATATACATTCTGCTGCTGCCACCATACGATCCATCATTCCGTTTCCCGATCATGAGTTCGCCCAACTTGATGTTGTGGATATGTACACCAGCATGGACCGTGAGTCCATATTATCCATTGTACACCATCTCACCACCACCCAACGTTATCGCGATCGCGGATTAATACCCTCCGAACTCCTCTTGCGTTGCCTACGTTTGTGCCTGGGAGACATGACTTACTTTACCTACAACGGCGATGTGTATCTCCAAAAGCTTGGCTTGCCTCAAGGTGCCTGTGACTCTGGTCTCCTGGCCACTTTACAGCTTGACTTCGTACTTTAAACTCATCATGACGAAATTTTCAGAAAAAATATGGTCATCCACTGGTGGAAATACGTCGATGACATCCTAGTGTATCTTCCCGTAGGTGCCATCACCCACTTAAGACGTGATCTAGAGCGTGTAACCAATCTATCCTTTACCATCGATAATGAGGAAGATCACTCCGACCTAGATCTCCAACTCATCCCTGGCGCCCTAAAACATATCACGTTTCTCGATATGTACATTCTCCGTGGTCCCAATAGAATATATATGCGCATTTACCGTAAGCCCAGGCAAGCAATCGCATGTGTCACTACCTAAGTCAATGTGCCGTTGAATGGAAAACTGAAACAATCAATGGATATCTTCATCGCGTTCTATATCGCACCAGCAATCAATTTCTCATCCACGATTATAATTTGGTCCTTAAAATATTCACCGACAACATGTACCCCTCCACCTTAGTGGATCCACTCATACATATGAAACTCATTTCCGCCTGGGCTGCATATTCCAATACCCTATCAGGAGTACCTTTTAATTCCACAAACGCTATACATAACCTTGGCCCCCTAGATGAACGTATCAACCTCATAGATGGCCTCACAGAACACAGCCGACATCTCATGTCACCTTGCCGCATTTAAGAAACCGTCGTATCCATTCCATATGATCCTTTACCCAATGCACCCCGTTACCATACATCTACTAAATTTATCTGTGAGGACTTCCGTGTCACCTGATATTCTGGCAAGGGGCCTATTGCCACACTTTATAATGAGTTGTTAACCAATCCCACAAGTGCCATCAAAGTCCACATGAATTCCTTTCAACACACCATTCCCAGCCATCAACTGCCACGCTGTATAAACATTTCCCGCTACCCTCACGTGCCCCCCTCTAAGGGTATACCCTATTCCGAATGGTTTATCATGCACTGGGTTATGAATGTACCTCAGCCGATCAACTTCACCTGATACCTCGCTACGTACGCAGAGGCACCGCCAAGGCACTACGTGACCTATCCGGGACTGTGCACATTCACCGCGACTGGTTACCGTATGCATTCACTTAAACATTTTCCTTTTTATTACTTATTTAATCTCTCCTTACAGGTACTCCAATCGCCCACCAGGTTAAGACCTCCCAATTACTGGCGTAACCAGCCTCATCCCCCCATTAAATGGTAAGCCTCATTCACCCACAGAACTAATCACATTCACACCTAGACCCACCCCCCAAACACACAAAATAATCCACATCACCTTTTGCCCTCCATACCATACATTCACCACCATCAAATTCATTGTCCACGTATGCCTACACCAAAAATCCATCTCAAACATAGTGGAAAAATAAAACTAGAATGGAAAGGTACTAAGGACTCCATTCAACAGATCTGGGATTCCATTAACCGGATGTACAATTAATTCATGGATTTCGGTAGGTCCTAACATTCTCCATGAATGACACAAAAATACTTATGAGCAACAACCTAAGCATTGCTTCCCCTATCCATTTTCCCCAAAAAAACAAAATAATTATAACACACAATTTTTCAATCATACTTTCCATCCCGGGAGTTACTTACGATATATGAAACATACACTATATCCTCCCGTTCACTACCCTCTATTATTTTACTATAACCATGAGTAGCCCCATACTGGTGCACCCTCACATAAGTCAATAATGCAGGCAGGCTCTCTACCCATGGGCTGGTCAAATGATGACAGTGGGCATAATAATCTTATGATCATATATTCGTCTTGGGAATGTCGTATTACTCGTGTTATGTGCTAACCAAATCCCTTTATACATAACTCGCCCCAATACCAATCCCAAACCAATATATAACCCATCGCCGCTATTTCAACCACCCCCAGGACCGCCAATGTGCCCAATCACAATCCTATTCACTTTCAAGCATTAATTTTCCAATACCCACTTACCTACCTCTGTCCCCCACCCCTCTGTTATTCTTCTTCCACCCCTCCCCCTCCCTTTCGTAAATTGTGCCCCTCATCAATTCATCCCGCTAACCAAACCTTACTAACTATATATACAGCCTCCCCCCCCAACCACACATATACATACACCCTACTAAATCTCTTTCACTTTCCCATTTTCTTACTTTACAGACTTTGTTTACCAGCCACAATTTCAAGATGTTCTCCCGTCCACACCCACATCAATTATATGGAACCACCACCATCTCATCCAACAACAAATGCTCGATCTGCTATCGTTATGATATCCCCAGCAACAGTTACATGCTGTTCCCATGTTATCACCCACATCATCTGTTTGAAACCACCACGTCACCAATGGAGCAATCATATCCAACCTCCCCTGGCCCCTTTTCACAACTTAAATCCCTACTCCACCCCTACCATTTGCGCCAAACACATCATCACCCTCAATGGCGGTGCTTGTAGGATATACATCCGGTTATAACAAAGCCAAAATACGTGTGCCTCATCCGCACACATGCCCCTCCACACGGCTCACACCAAAAGGTCACCACAGATCCTTCATCTGTACCCTCCTTTAACCCGTTGCCGAGGACAAAAGCGTCAAATTCAAATACTTAGTCATTTTATTATTATATTTATCTCCCCCCGCGGAAAAATCTTCCCTTTCCCCAAAAAATATCAAAAACCTTTCCCCTAAACAATTTAAAAACTAGCCCTATCCTTACCAATAAATTTTTTTTTTATCATCATATTTAATCTTACGTCCATGGTCACTTACTGTGAAAAATCCATTCATCACCATGACGTGAAGACCATATTCCCCACCTACACTTACCCAACACATCACAGCATTCAATTTTTTAAATATATTTTTACCTACCTTTAACTATTATTAACTATTCATTAAAAACTTTTTCACTTATAAAAACTTTTTATTCTCAAAACATACTTAAGTAATCTTAAGGAACTTAATCCGTTGTCCCCTTTTCTGGACAAACATCCCATATGTTCCATATTAAAATTTTCTTTAGCCTAATTATCCAATCAATGTCATAGCATGTAAGTGTTCTTTCCACATGAAGTGAATAAAAATATATATCATAAAATAAAAAAACGTGTACCATCCTTTAAAACATAGTTCATTCTCGAATCTGAACCATTTTCCCCTCCAAAAAAGTCATAAAGTAGTGTATCAAATTATGTGTTCCCACTCCACCATTACCAGGTATAACGCCCTACTGCTTAAAATAAATTCTACAATAAACAAACTATTTGGAAAATATTTTCCCCAATCACTCCACACACATTCGGAAAAAAATTTTCCCACCCGTTCCAATATTCCGAATAACTGTCCGAAAAAATATAACTGAATTCCACATTGATCAAAAAATTATTTTGTAAATTCTCTCCAATCACCCCCACCGAAAAAAATTGTGTTTCCCCCAAGCTTTGCAAAGTTCTAAATTAACATTGGGAACGGATAATATTCTGTAATTAACCAACTTTAAATGTACTTTGGTATGAACAATATATTTCAGCATACAAAGTATAAAAATGTAAACCCCCTTCATCCCATATACGTTCATAGGACAATATACCATACAATAAACTGTCCGACAAATCACCTAAGTTTTCACTTAAAACCTTAGGTAAGTTACCCAACAACCCCTCACAGGCCGCCATTACGCCACAACCTGGCATTATTCTTCCCATATTCACGCCCTGACTATCCAAATTTTACATTAACATAATCTATCCTGTATACTCCTTCCCCTTAAACGTATACCGTAAAAGAAAAAAGAATGATTTGACCTATTTTTATACCCTCCACTTAGTGATAGAGGGTATATATAAGTTTGTCATTCTGTTTGTAACTCATCGAAATATCGATCTGGGACCCCATAAAGTATATATCGTCACCTAAAATGCAAAACGCCCTATCTAACATTTTACAAATTTTACAGGAGAAGCAAAAAACGTGTTTATATAAAAACTATAAAAGTTTTCATTACAAATTTCCTAAATATTAGTAAAAACACACAAACAAATTCATTTCTGTTAAAAAAAATTATAAATTTTTAATATTTGAAAAGTTATGTTAGTAACGCCCTTTTGTCTTGAAATTTTCAGAAACACAAAAAGCCCTAACTGCACTAAAGATGTTTAAAACACTAAGCAGATGTGTTACAAAATGTTAGAACATGCTAACAAAATTTTATACTGAATGTTGTTTTATCATATAGAACTCTAACAAAATGTGGGTGGCATTGGAAAAAGGGGCGTGGCACCTGCTATATAACCTAACACTGCAAAATGTCTTATTTTGGATTCTGTTAAACACATGCTAACTTAATTCGATACAAAATGTCAATTTACCATTTTAAAGCTCCATGTCAAATGAGGGTGGAACAGGACAAAGGGTATGGCCCGAAATAGCCTAATGCATCAAAATGCTTTAACCTTTTAACGACCACAGGCAACTATACTTCCCAAATGATTTTTTGCGATTTTTTTTTTGTTCAAGTAAAAGATAGGATAAATGTGATAAAAGATGAATTATAGAAGAGTTTTAGAGAAACAAAAGTTTTGTTTTCATTAAGTCTCTAAATGGGTCCACTTACTCTCTATAAGTTCTCAAAGTTTGCGAAGTAATAAATATATAAGGGACAAAATTATATTTACTTGACAGGCGAAATAATGGTAAAGAAGGGGGTTCAGAAATCCAAATTCTTGTAGAATAACTATTATTAAGTTGCATTTCTTAAAGATCACGATACCAAAATAGCCTTGGCCAGAACAGCGTTATAAGGGGGAAGGAGGGGCCCAATTTTTTTATGCGTAACTATTATTAGGTCAGAAATTACGAAAATGAAAAGAAAATCTAAAACTCTTCGGCCAAAAATGTTTACTCGGCTTCTGGAAAATTTCTTAAGATATACAGTAAATATTGGGCATTTGATAGATATCTCACTCGCATCCTACAAAGCTCTTAAAGGAAAATACACAGAAAAAAATATTGAGAAAAACAATTTGAGTAATCACTTGTTTAAATTTTTAAATAAGATTTGAGTAATTTTTAAATCGACGCAATTAAAAATTTACTCAAAAACTAAAAAAAAATTTGAGTAAATAATTTAATACAAAATTTAATAATTTTTTTTATTTTTTTTTTATTCTCTTTGTGTTTTGAATTCTCGTTTAGTTTATAGTTTTTTGTGTGTGTATATGAAAGTTTGAAATCATCTTTATGAAATTTTCCAATGTCTTCAAGACATAAATATATTTGGTAAAGTTTGAAAAAACATTTTTTTCGAAAAAAAAAAATGTGAAACTTTTTAAAAAAATAAATTGATAAATTTTGAGTAAATTTTTACTTGACACAATTAAAAAGTTACTTACAAATTTAAAAATTTTTAATAGTATCCATTAAATTTTTTTTAGTAAGCATTTAATAATTTTTTATTAAAAATTTACTCAATACTATTAAATCGTTTACTGGTGCAAAATTGAGTAATTTTTTACTCAATAGTATTAAAAATTTACTCAAAATTTTTTTTTATTTTTTTCTGTGTACCTTAGCTTTATTTTGAGTTAAAACAGGGCCGGTTTTAAAAATGCCTAACAAATTTTTGATTTTGCAAAAAAAAAAGAAAATTTTTTTTTGAAAGATTAAAGAAATAGCTATCTTAAACTCTCGGAACACATTTTGCTAGGAATATTAGGTAATCAGTTATATGGATGCAAAAAAAACACCTGTTTGACCAAAATGTAAAATTACGGCCCCCTCTAACTCAGAAAGTTCTTGACCGATCTAGCTGAAAAATTGTGACTAAACTACTATTGGTTTTAAAAGTTGTGTCCCTTGAGATGAAAACCCCCATATGTAATCGTCAATCGTATCGCTCACGATGAAGATTGACGATTATCAAGTTATATAATTAGCCCCCTATATTTTTTGTAATAATAGCAAAAATTATAATTAAAAACATTTTTTGTTTTACTTATTTAACGAAAAATTAACTTTGGATTTTTTTCAATCGGAATGAAGAACTTCCAATCATTTTTTTTTTAATCGTCATTAATTATATTGTTATTAAATTTTATGTAGAATTTATATCTTACTTAAGACTAATTGTGCTGCATAAATTGCGATTTCTATAGCTGAAAAAGGAACAATTCTCGTGAGAGTACGGGCCTGAAGGGGTTAATTGGTAAATTTCTAAACTTTATTTTTTGTGTACATATACATGTGTTTTTCCTATTGGTGGACATTGTGGAAGAAGAAGCATCAACAAAAATGTTTAATCTTAAAAAATAACAGTTGCGTCGGCAATATTATGTATACAAATGTGTAGTTGGGGCTTTTTGGTTTAACATATATCAAAGCATGTAGTTAGGGCTTTTTGAATTTTGTTAATAAAATCCCCATTTTTGATCAAAGGAGTCTAAATTTTTTTGTGGACATGTATTTTGATCCAATACATAAGAATCAATTAAAAACGGGATTTTGAATTTTGTGTTAGTTAGGGCGTTTTGCATTTTAGGTGACGATATATTCATGATGCCCGATCAATTTTAAGACATTCTAGCGATGTCCGTCTGTCTGTCTGTCTGTGGAAAATGCTGTCGCGGACAAAATATTGCACAGACATGACTGAAACTTAACATATTTATTGGAAGTTCTCCCGAGAAGTTTGGTATTGCATTTGAGCGATATCGGTTCAGCGGTTCAAAAGTTATGAACGAAAATGTAAGCACACCTCAAAAATTTCAGTGCATTCAACATAACCTAAAAATACAAAATGCTTTAATTCGGCTTCTGCACTCAAAATAATTACTCTGTTAAATACTCTGTAAAATGACTGTAATCTCAATTCGACTGATATATGACAAAGTTATCTGTCGAAATACAGTTTTTAAGAAAATACTTCGTATTTTCTTGTGACCGAAAAACAAAATTTTGTAAAATTGGAGTTACTCGCTAAAAACTTGTAATTTTCACAAAAATAAAAAAATAAATTTACAATTTGGAAGCATTAAAGCGGGAAAATTTAACAAAATTTTAATTTTAATTAATTTAATTTTAATTAATGTTTTTGAAGCAGAGAAGTTTTACTCATAAAATGGATTTAACTAAAACTTTGTAAATTTACAGTTTTTTTTGTAAAATTTTGAACTCATAAATGCATTTAACTAAAACTTTGTTAATTTACAGAGTTTTTTGTTAAAATTCTTCTTGGTTTTATCAGTATTTTACAGATAATTCTGTAAATTTACAGTTTTTTTTTTTATCGAAATCATTTTACAGAGTTTTCTTCGTAAAATAACAAAAAATCTTGCTGGTTGGAAATCTATGGTATTTTCTGCTGGCTCAGCAGAGTATCTCTGTAATTTAACAGAGTGATTATTTTGAGTGTGGTTGACTTATGTGAACATAATTGAACATCAAATGGTATTTAAACAAGTACGAACATATTTTTTGACAAAAAAGAAAAAAAAATCGCGGATTTTTTTTTACCAAAATTTTTTTTCGCGGAAATTTTTTTTTCCAAAAAATTTTTTTTTTTCAAAAGTAATTTCCTTTTAAATAAAGTTTTTTGTAATAATCTTTTTGAAATTGTGGAGGGTATCACTACATTCGGCAAGGCCGAATTTAACTTTTTTACTTGTTTTTAACTAGCGTTAATCCTAATCTTAATCCGGTCTGCAAAAAACAAGGCTAATATCTGAAACAGCATTAACGTATCATGGTGTAATGCATAATCACAGCTATATGTCTCAAGATTATGGAATAAAACTTGTAAAAAATTTTTTAATGATTCAAAAAAAAAAAAAAAAAGTTTTCACTGCGGCCGAACGAAGGCTGAATTTTTTGGATTTTTTTTTATGATTTTTAGTGGTGTCCCGTTTTGGAAATTTCAAAAGGTGGCAAGTCTAGTCAAAACTAATCATTGGGACCTCCGATCAAAATTTTGGATTATTTTACAAAATGCTATTTTTAAAAATCCGAAAGTTTGATCGCCGGGCGCCAAGGGTAAATTTAATCCAATTGGCCTCAATGTTGTACCGCATAAGTTTTGGGCCCAGCAGAATAAAAATGTTCACAGTCGTTTAAAATCGGAAGAAAAACTTTTGTCACACAAAAAAAAATGCCGATCTACTGATTCATATTACAAAAAAGTTTCAGGCAAAAAACCTATTTACGAAATTGATAAAACAAATTATTCAGCTTTGTTGTTTGGCAAAATTAGTTTGATAATATTAGAAAAATGTTCTCTTTAGAGAAAATTCAATAAAATCTGAACCAGCAGGAATATCGCCAAAAGCAAAAACACAGGTCTGCTTAATTTTAGGGCCTAATTTTGTAAATCACTCGCGTTGAACACATCACCAACGCTAACATGAACGCGAGGCTGAAAAAATGCAATTTTGTAAATCACTACGTTTTTGCGTTCAATCTTTACGTTATCACTTGAAATGTCAATTACATTAGAATCTGTGTTGCCAGATATTATAAAATTGAGAAAATTTCCTACCCATTTTGTAGGGGATACACACCCATTTTCGTGGGGAAACACATATATATGATAAGGCAACACCTACAAAGAGAATATTTGAGAAACAAGAGAACAAAAAAAGTAAACAAAAGAAATGTTGTATTTTAAACATAAATTAGTTGAAAACAGCCATGGGCCGTCAAGCTATTTTCGATGTTTTTCTTCTGCCGGAGAAGATTTTTTTTACATTTTTATTACTTTTTTATTGTATGTTTACATATTCCAACATTATTAACTTATATTTTGCTATTTAAAAGCATTTTTGTAACATCAACGCCCCAAAATTTCAAGTGATCATTTTGACATTTCAAGTGATGAAAAAAACTCTCTTGCGTTTTACAAAATTCCATTTTCCATACAATTTGTTCTAAAAACACGTAAGTCAACGCGAAAAAAACAGCTGTTCAGCGCCCGCGTTTTACAAAATAGAAAATTGTCCAACGCGAGGTATATAGCCGCGTTGCGTTTTACAAAATTAGGCCCTTAATAGATAATTATATAGGATTTTGGCGGTCGTACGGACATATATACATCTCAAAATTAAGAGATTTTTAAAAATAATAAATTCAAAAAAATTTCGACCTGTTTTATATTATTACATATGTAGTTTCTTTTAAAGAAATCTTCAAAAATAAAATTCCCGTTTTCCCCCATGATTTTGCCCCACACCCTTCCTACTGGTAAATATGCAAATTTTAGGACCATGTAATTGGAGAAGAAATAAAAATTTGTAAGAATTCTCTCATTGCAGCTAAAAACAATTAAATTGTCCTCCAGTAGGACGAGAATCGAAGGTTGCGAATTGGTGGTATTAAACAAATTTTTGATGCAATGTTATCAAAGCTCAAAACGTTTCTCTTCTCTGTTATAGGCCGTTTTTCTATATACATCTCTTTCGCTTTTCTGCTACAATTTGATAATATTGAAAATATATTTCCACTTTCGAGTTTGTTTGTTGTGGTCCGTTTGACTATCTGCCCACATTTAAACATAGATATAAAAACTGTTGTGTTAAGGAAATGTTTTAATTAAACTTTATGGATTTCCTTAGTTTTACATAAAATTCTTTATAAAAGTTTATGAAGACCATAATATACTACAATAATGCTTGGAATACAAAAAATGTTTATGAAAATATTTTCATTTGTATTTTTAATAAAATCTAACTAAAATTTTTAATTGCTTTCATTTGCTAACAACCAAAAAACGTGAGTTTTAATTTTCTAAAATTGTCTTCCACTTGAAATTGTTGATTGTTCTTTTTTTTTTTTTGTTGGTATATTTAGTAGCAGTCAGTGATATCACAACTTAATTTCAGTTACTATTTGCACTTAAATGCAGCTGTGAGTTTTTATTATAATCTTAACTAGAGAAATAGATTGTGGAAAGGAACACTCATCCGCACAGGAAACTAATCTAATAATGCAACATCAAAAATTAGCAAAAAATGGAAAAATAAATGAAGAAATTAAATTTTGATTTCCTTTATTTTTGTGGTTAATAGAAAGAAATGGGAAATTGTTAAGCAATAGCGACTTAAGAATACTCTACAGAGAAGGTTGCCAGTGCACAGAAATCATTTTCCAAAAGTCTTTATTTGCAAACATTTTAATGTCAATATGTTAGTGATGACAAAATAAGTAGAATTATGCAGGGTAATAATGATTTTTTACTTAACCTTGCTAAAATTTAATTACTATAAAGTTAAAACTTTAACTAATTTTATAAAACTACACTCAAAATAATCACTCTGTTAAATTACAGAGATACTCTGCTGAGCCAGCAGAAAATACCATAGATTTCCAACCAGCAAGATTTTTTGTTATTTTACGAAGAAAACTCTGTAAAATGATTTCGATAATTAAAACTGTAAATTTACAGAATTATCTGTAAAATATTGATAAAACAAAAAAGAATTTTATCAAAAAAACTCTGTAAATTTACAAAGTTTTAGTTAAATGCATTTTATAAGTTCAAAATTTTACAAAAAAAACTTTGTAAATTTACAAAGTTTTAGTTAAATCCATTTTATGAGTAAAACTTCTCTGCATCAAAAACATTAATTAAAATTAAAAAGAAAAAATATTTAAAATTAAAATTTTAATGCTTCCAAATTGTAAATTTACTTTTTAATTTTTGTGAATATTACGAGTTTATAACGAGTAACTCCAATTTTACACGTCATCTTCGTAAAATTTACCAGTTTTTATTGTAATTTAAGACACTTTTTAAAGAGCGGTTTATCGGTCATATTTGGAAGTTTTTTGAAGTGATTTTTATTTAAAAACTGTATTACAGAGCAATAAGTAAAATTACAAATGAAATTTAGTATTTTGGTTACGAGGATAAAACAAAGTATTTTCCTAAAATCCGTATTTTAACAAAAAAAAAACTCTGCTTATTATCTATAAAATAGAGATTACAAAGTAAAAAGTAAAATTACAGATAAAATTTTGTTTTTCGGTCACAAGAAAACAAAGTATTTTCTTAAAATCTGTATTTCGACAGATAACTTTGTAAAATATCTGTCGAATTGAGATTACAGTCATTTTACAGAGTATTTAACAGAGTAATTATTTTGAGTGTATTAAAAACAAACGTTGTTATCTCAACGAAATTTATCAAAAGTACAAGAAAGCAAAAAGTATCCTTAAAATAAAGTTGTCAGGAAGTAGTGTGATCCATCAAAATATAAAAGGGTTAACATTTTTATAACCAACGAACAGATTTACCTGCCCACTTCGGAATCTTTCAAAACTTAGTTTGGTTACAGCTAGTGTTTCTAATTATTCGACCCTGCCGGTTAACCGTTTAGGGCATTATTCGAAAATTGACCAAAAGTGGTTATTCGGGGCGATTAATCGTCAAAAACAATGAAAACTTAATATTAAAAATGTATTAAAAGTAATCTAACAAAAAATAAAAGTATTTTAAGTAAAATTTCATTTTCAGTCTTTATACAGTGTTTAAAGGGGTAAACCAAAACGCAACTAATTGAAATTTAGAAATAATTAATTCTAAGTTTTTATTGGGCTTTTCTAATTTTTAATCGGGATTTCTGACTTTCAATTGGCCATTTCCAAATTTTAATTGAGATTTAAAAATTGCAATTTACTTATACGTAATTGTAATTTTTATACCCTACACACTCTGTGGTACAGGGTTTAATGAGTTTCTGCTGATGTTTGTAACTAGGGTTGCCAGAATTTTATTTCGAAAATGCGGGACAAACTCCCGAAAATTACAAAAATGGCAACATTTTTTTCGCGCTGCTTTAGAGACTAATTTACAATTTGTGTAAATCTACCCAATTTATAGTAGGAAACTGAAATCATTTTAATTAGAGTGTAGCTAAAGTAAATTTTAGTACACACATTTCCATTTTGATGATACAATGCTAGACCAAAATTACTCCATAAAAATTTTATAAATTTTTCCCCGGAATGTACTCTATATTGTGCAACTTTTGGCGTACATTTTTTTATTGTAAACTTTTTTGTTATACCCAATACACACCTGAGGTGAAATCTCGTTCGAACAAGATTTCGATCATATGGTTGTGTATAAAATGATGCAGACCATATGATCGAAATATAGTTCGAACGAGATTTCACCTCAGGTGTGAATAGGCCTTAATTTGTTTCTTAAAAAGGTTCTAAATCCACACTCAAAATAATCACTCTGTTAAATTACAGAGATACTCTGCTGAGCCAGCAGAAAATACCATAGATTTCCAACCAGCAAGATTTTTTGTTATTTTACGAAGAAAACTCTGTAAAATGATTTCGATCAAAAAAAAAACTGTAAATTTACAGAATTATCTGTAAAATAGTGATAAAACCAAGAAGAATTTTACCAAAAAACTCTGTAAATTAACAAAGTTTTAGTTAAATGCATTTAAGAGTTCAAAATTTTACAAAAAAATAACTGTAAATTTACAAAGTTTTAGTTAAATCCATTTTATGAGTAAAACTTCTCTGCTTCAAAAACATTAATTAAAATTAAATTAATTAAAATTAAAATTTTGTTAAATTTTCCCGCTTTAATGCTTCCAAATTGTAAATTTACTTTTTTATTTTTGTGAAAATTACAAGTTTTTAGCGACTAACTTCAATTTTACAAAATTTGGTTTTTCGGTCACAAGAAAATACGAAGTATTTTCTTAAAATCTGTATTTCGACAGATAACTTTGTCAAATATCTGTCGAATTGAGATTACAGTCATTTTACAGAGTATTTAACAGAGTAATTATTTTGAGTGCACATCATGTAGGCGACAAGGTAAAACCAATTTTACAAAAGCTTACAAAAAAGCTTTTTAAAAACTTAGGCCTTTAAACTTTAAAGTAAAAAAAAAATTTGGTTGTTAAAAAAAATTGCAAAAAAGCGGGAATATGGAATCCCGCGCGGGACGCGGGAATCGGTTATGAAAAGCGGGACAATCCCGCCAAATGCGGGACGTCTGGCAACCCTATTTGTAACTACCCGAAATATTGGTCTGTCTGCCCATGTACAGGTCGCAATTTTTAATCAATTGACGTGAAATTTGAAACTTAAGCCACTCTTGGCCCAAGGACGAATCCTAATAAAATCGGTCCACGGTTAGACCTACACTCAAAAAAATTATGTTATTAACTGTTTGTATTTTATTTAAAAAGTATTACGTTTTATCGTTTTTAAAAGAAAAAACATTTGTTATCGAATTTAAGAATTTATACTGGAAAATTTCATTTTTATTTTGATTGGAGTTAGGGTGGGGTCTTTTGCCTTTAGGTTAATTTTTTGACTTGAAAATCGGAAAATTCCGAAAAAAAGTATTTAAAAAATAAATATTTTTTTTGTAGAATAAAGATCACAAAGTATTGAAAAATTACTTGTTTTAGAAAAATTTTGTATTATAATATTTTTTTCTTTTAGAAACTTTTTTTACTTCAGAAATATTTAGTGACTCAAAGAAAAAACTTCTCAAGTAAAAAAATATTTTACTAACTAAAAATTGTTTCCACTCAATTAAACATTTTTAAGAATTGTCGAGGGCCTTAAAATATTTGACAAAGCCTAATTTATGTTGACAAATTATTTTTTTTTTTTAGTAAAAACAATAATTTTTAGATGCATATTTTTTAAGTTTTTAGTGCATATTTTGGATTTTTAGATGCATATTATAGGCACATATTTTCGTTTTTTAGATGCATTAAAGTACTTGCCCTAGTTATAAGTGATTCTTCTTTAATTATATAAATAACGTACACAAATCATTAAATTAATGATTTGTGTACGTTATTTTTTTTTTTATTGTTGGCATTTTTTTAAAGAGAAGTCATTAGTTTTGCCCTACTTGTGTTGGTTATTTTTTTGTAGACAAAAAATTCAAGAAATCATTAATAGAAATATAAAAATATGTTTGTATCATGTGACTTTGGCACGATGGGTAGAGTGTCTAGCCAGAATGTAGTTTATTGCGGGATCGATTCCCCAAAAAAAAAATTTTAAATAAAATTCAATAGAAAAATTGTAAAAATAACCTACGAAATCATTAATTTTAAATGTTTTCGTAGGTAATTTTTTTTAATTTTTTGGGAAAAAATAGCACAAAAATCATTAATTTTGAATGTTTTCGTAGGTTATTTTTTCGAATTTGTTGGTAAAAAAATGAAAGTGACGTTATTTTTTAATGTTCAATGTTCTTTATTTTAGAAAATGTTATTAATAGTAAAAAATAAATGTTTATGAAAACAAATGAATAACCCAATTAGAAATTTTGTCTTTAAGACATTGTCAGTAATGATTCATCAGGTAGAAGTCAGCAAGTGAATACATTTTACTAAAGACAACTTAAGGACATGTCATAATTTTTGTCGGAGCTCCCTAAGTTCTATAAATGTACGGACTTGTCATATACGTTGTCTTATCAGTTTAGAAAAATCATGTCTTTAATGCTGACAATTATGTAGCAAATCCGACCAATCACTAAAAATTTTTTTCCCAATGTAAAATCGATGTAATTTTTTATAATCCTTTAAAACTCTTTTAGTTTTCTTTGTAATTAAAAAAATTAAATTGAATTGGTCTTAAAACAATAAAAAAAAAAATAAAAAAAAAAATCCGCGACCGGGGATTGAACCGAGGAAAAAAATCTACAACACGTAAGCTGTCGAACCTGCTAGACAACTAGGCCAATCACAACTTAAAATTGTTTGTAATAAAATATATTTTGAAATCATAATATTTTCAAATTTGTCAAAACCAAAATAAATTGAATATATCGTCACCTTAATTGTAAAGGGCTCCTGCAATATTATTTTTGTAAATATTTTTTTTTGTTTTGTATAAATAATATTAAAAACAACTAAGATACGCCTAAATAACTCTAACAAAATCTTGTTAAATAGGATGAAGCCAAATTCCAATTAATATTTTAAAAAAATGTTATATTTGAGGAAGAAAAATTTATATTGTAGCATTTTTCAATTCAGGTGACGAAATATATATAACAGGACAATTCAAATAATAAATTAATTTAAATTTGTTTTTAAATAAACACATTTATTATCAAAGTTTGGCTAAAGGGGTAAGGTGCTAGACCAGTGAGCAGAAGGTTCTGAGTTCGCGGACCAAGTGAGGCAGATCAAAATAGTAAGTTTTAAAAAATAAAATTTAAGAAATAGACAGATAAAAATAGTAAGTAGTGTAAATTAAAAGACGTGATTAATAAATTTTAAATTTTTGGACGATCTCAGACGTACTATGTACATGTCATAATGTAGTCAGCACTATTGACTACCTGCATACTTGTCGGTGAGGAATTTTGACAAAATACTTGAAAAAGTCAGGAGGTGTCATGAGGTTTTTTGTATGGTCAGAGATTTTTCAGTCAGCAGGTACACTGACATTGTCATAAGGAAGTCTTTGAGATGTCTTAACGACATTTCTAATTGGGAATTACTGGATTGGTTTTCAAATGTTTTATCACTTGTTTTAAATATGTTTTTCATTTGTTTTTGCATACAAAATAATTTGAGTGTTGAAATTTCGCTTGTGTGTTTAACCCGTACTTTAATAACGCAATCAAATCCGATTGTAATCGGACGCTTTTTAGACTTAGGGCCCATTCAGTTAAAAGGTTCCTTTCAGAATTGTAATTGGTGTCTTCTAAATATCAATTTTGATTTCACCTTTCTAAATTTCAATTGAGATTTCTGAATTTCATTAGCTCTTTAGAAACTCAATTGCCTTGTCTAAATTTCATTTAGAATTTTTAAATTTCAATTTTGCTTTTCTAAAATTCAATGAAGATTTCTGAATTTGATTCGGCTTCTGTAAATTTAAATTTTGTGAAATTGGGAGTTTCTGAATATCAGTTAGGATTTCTAAATTTCAATAAGCTTTTCTGAATTTGGATTGGGCTTTTGTAAATTTTTTGGATTTGGATTTCTGAATTACAATTGGGATTTCGGAATTTGAATAATTAATCTAGACGAATAATAATTTGCGTATTAAATTATTTGTTTCGACACTAACCGCAATACAGGCGATTAATCGAGGAATCGGTTAATTGATTAACCGAATTGGAAACACTAGTTACAGCACTCTACTAAACTGAGATAAATGTAAAATTTTGGACCTCTAGCTTTATTGGTTCCGGAAATATAGCTCTTTAAAAAAATAGTAAAAATATCGCTGAAGTGGTCTAGCAGAGTTGGCTATATCATTTTTAGTTTTAAGCTTAGGTCGATATGGATACACTCAAAATAATCACTCTGTTAAATTGCAGATATACTCTGCTGAGGCAGCAGAAAATACTATAGATTTCCAACCAGCAATATTTTTTGTTTTTTTACGAAGAAAACTCTGTAAAATGATTTTGACAAAAAACTACTGTAAATTTATAGAATTATCTGTAAAATGTTGATAAAAGCGACCAGAATTTTTCCAAAAATAAACTGTAAATTTACAAAATTTTAGTTAAGAATACAAAATTTTACAAAAAAAAATTGTGTCCGATTGAACGCACTTTTTCAGACCGAACCCGAACTTCGGCCAATTTTGCGAAGGTCGGCCGAACTTGTTTTTATTTAAAAAAAGCTGTGTTTTTTGAAAAAAAACTAAAATTAAAATAAATAATTTTTTGCATTTAAAAAAATTTTTTTTAATAGTTGTACATTTTACAGTTAAAAAAAATAATATTTTGTACTTTTGTATTCTTAAAAGCACAATTTAATATTTTTTTTTAAATAATATTTCTTATCACCAAGAGCCCATTTTGAGTTGTAGAGTAGTTGCACTGGTAAATTGGCTTAATTTTAAGACGCTAAAAAACAATACACACAAAAGTTCGGTGTTCGGCCAAAAGTCACTTTTTCCCGAACTACGTAACCGAACCCGAACGTTGGGTCTAGGGTTGCCATTCGTACTGTTTTAAACAGTACATGTGCTGTTTTTTATAAAAAGTACTGCTTTAAGGCTGAGTTAGGCACCCGTAACCGTAAACTAGCGTAGCGTAGCGATCAAAATCAAATAGAAAATCACGTAGACGTCTGCAAAGAAGAATAACTGCTCTCATTTGTTCTCATATAACGAAAAACTCTCTACGCTACGCTAGTTTAAGGTTACGGGTGCCTAACTCAGCCTTTAGGCACCCGTAACCTTAAACTAGCGTAGCGTAGAGAGTTTTTCGTTATATGAGAACAAATGAGAGCAGTTATTCTTCTTTGCAGACGTCTACGTGATTTTCTATTTGATTTTGATCGCTACTCTACGCTAGTTTACGGTTACGGGTGCCTAACTCAGCCTTTATGCACAGCACCTAAAACAGTACGCTAAAGTGTGTACTGTTTTTTTATACTCATCACCAAAATGTAACATTTTTCGAAAAATGTTTCATATTTGACAAAATTTTAATTCAATTTTTAAAAAGGAGCTAAATGCAATTTAATTTTATTCCACACTCAAAAAGAATAATTATCTAAAAAGTGGAAAACTTATCTAAATTCAATAATGATTTAGCTCCATTGCCATGTTTTCCATCTTTTTATCTAAATTTTTCTGAAAAATAAGAAAAAGAAAAAACTAGAAAATGGGAAAAAATTTATTTTATTGAGTACATCTCATTTAAAGTTCCGATTGCGGACAGACCCCATTAGGTTCGGAACTCATGGGTCCAGACCAACTTAAGCCCAGTCCCATTGGGTCTATTAAGGATCGTCATAGATTTTGATTCAACATCTTTGCCCTTTTCGCTCTACCTTGCTTAGTTTTTAGGATACAGGAATGTAAGGGCCCAAAAGGGTCTTTAGAATCTTAACGGGATAACTAAAAAACTATTACACGGAGGGATTAAGACGGTCGTGTAAAGAACTACAAAAATGTATTTGGCATTTTTTTTGTTTCGGCAATATTTTCTGAGAAATGAGGAACGCCCAAATTTTTAGATTCAAATTGAGGAGTCCATTAATTGAAAGAGGACCGGAGATTTTTAGAATTGAAAATGAACACTTTTTTGCTCTTGCTGGCTTAGTTTTTGAAATTTTTATACCATTTTTAAAAAAAAAAACTCCTTAAATTGCATAAAATTTACTAAACCTGAAGAAAAAACTTTATCAATTCTAAGAAGATAAATATGATGAACTAATTGGTTGCACATTATGTCAAAGAAATTTCAAAATTTTTATTAAATTTTACTAAATTGTGAAAAAAAAAACATTTTCCCAATAACACCGTTTTCGCGTTTGCTTTTTAAAGTCGTGTTTTAATTAAAACACTTTTTTTCATATGTTTTTGATAGAAAGATCGGTGTATTAGTTAATCGAAGCATAGACTGCAAAAGCTTTTCAAGTAAGATATTGCGGCAACTAAGGCAAAGCTCCAAAAAGTCAATCGCAATTTTTTTCAACACTGATAAAAAAAATAGAATAAATTTGAGACGGTTTACCTAAAATGTTCCACTGTTCTGTTAACAACCTTTTATGCTAGTTTTGGCTGAGATCTGTTTGAAATCAGGGTAAAAGGGCTAAGTTTTTGTAGTTTGATATAAAATAAGACTTTTAAAAAAGTACTGTTTTTATTTGCAATGTACTGTTTTTTGAGACCAAATGTACTGTTATTCCATATTTCAAATCTGGTATCCCTAGTTGGGTCGGATACTACAAAAAAACTCTTTAAATTTACAAAGTTTTAGTTAAATGACCAGAAATGCATGAACTCCAGAACTTCTCTGCTTCAAAAACATTAACATTGACAATCCATCAGCATTAGTGTTGTAAAAGTATTGAGTATTTGAGTACCGAGTACTCAATACTGCCTATTTTTTCGAGTACTCAATACATAAAAGTAACTACTCAATACTTTCAGGGTTGTATTTTGTCACTTGAAATCCATAATTTAACCAACAAATATAACCATAAAATGCAACTCTGTGTATGAAAAATATTTTAGTTTTTTTTTCTAGAAAAAAAAATTTTAAATTGATTAAAAATAATCTAAACTTAAAATCGAATGCATTGTTATGCAAACACAAATTGAATTTTAATAAAAATTAATAAAATTGTAATTTAAAAAGCTCTGTTTTTAAATTTGTCAATTTAAAAAAAAAGTATTGAGTAGTATCGAGTACTCAGTTGAAAAAGTATCGAGTAGTATTGAGTAGTCAAAAGTAACCACAATTTACAACACTAATCAGCATTATTCTTTGCGTGTTACGTATATCTTAAATTATTAAAGCTCACATATTTAGTGACGCATTTAAGCGAAAGATGTTCACCGAGGTTTTTACACTCAAAATAATTACTCTGCAAAATGACTGTAATCTCTATTCAACAGATATTTGACAAAGTTATCTGCCGAAATACAGATTTTAAGAAAATACTTTGTATTTTTTTGTGGCCGAAAAACAAAATTTTATCTGTAATTTTACTTTTTTCTTTGTAATTTCTATTTTACAGATAATAAACCGAGTTTTTTTTTGTTAAAATGCAGATTGTAGAAAAATACTTTGTTTTTTTCTCGTAACCAAAATACAAAATTTCATCTGTAATTTTACTTATTGCTCTGTAATAAGTTATCAAACAAAAATCTCTTTAAAAAACTTCCAAATATTTCAACTTTAAAAAGCGTCTTAAATTACAATAATAGCTGGTAAATTTTACGAATCTGGTAAAGTACTCGTAATTTTCACAAAAATTAAAAAAAGTAAATTTATAATTTGGAAGCATTAAAACGGGCAAATTTATACGATGGATTAAGCAAGGAGAAATTGGTCCAGGAATCAAATAGTGACTGTTGTGTAAATGCCATATCAAGCGCATGAAAATTAATTTTATAAAAGTGTTTATTGGAATGACCCCGCTAAAATGTGGCACTGAAAATTATAAGTTTATGAAAAAAACATTAGTGCATATAGCGAGTTTATTAATAATTTCTACAAAGTTAAACATTCGCGGGCGCATTTAAATGATGCCATTTGCCTTTATTTTGTGTCAAGTTATTACTTATCCATGCTTCTTGCACATTACAGTCGAAGAAAATAAGTAGGAATTCTTATAGTTGCCACTTAAAAAGTGAATTGAAACAAGAAATTAAAAAATAACGTTTAATCGGCACATTTAAATTTTAGTTTTTTCGCTAAGTCTATGAAGGACCTAATAGGAAACACAATTTGCATATTTAAACAGCCCCTGCTCAAATCGTCATTTATTTATTTAAAATAAACTCTGTGAAAATCTACCGCTTAAATGCGTCTAAATATGTGCAATTTAAAAGATTCGTAATACGCAAAGAATAAATTTAATGGCTTTGTCATTTAACTAAAACATAGTTTCAAAAAACTTCCAAATATTTCAACCCCACTAAAAAAAGAATCGTAAATAACAGTAAAAGCTGGCAAATTTTGCGAGGATGCCGTGTAAAATTGGAGGTACTCTAAAAACCCATAAAGTGTTCAGTGGGTAAAACCCTTGTGGAAAGCACCGTAATGTCGTTCGTGTAGCTTTTTTTACTTGAACATTATTACGAAGATTTTGATGTACCACACTTGTATGGAATCCACTGGCATCAGTTCCATTTGTGAATTTTTCCATTTCCATTAAAAAATTATCGGGCCAAATGTGGTCAGTGGGTATAACCCTTGTGGAAAGCACCTTAATGTCGTTCGGTGTAGCTTTTTATACATAAGGCATATATATATATAAGGGACATTACTACGAAGAACTTGGTGTACCACACTTGTCTAGAATCAGCTCGCATCATAAATAGAAATGGTTAATTCTGTAGGTATTTAAAATCATTCTGCTTTCGACGCTCGTGAAGTTGAAGTCAATTAAAAACTATTTGCGAAAATGGTACACAATTTATTTATTATTTTAATAATTTTATAAATTATTTTTATTTCTTTTCAGAATTTGAAACGAATGTGCATTCCAATAACAATCAAAATGCAGGTTCAGGCCGACAAGGGAAGAAATCATTACAAAAACAAAGGAAGAAAATTATATTCCAACAAAAAAATAAAAAATGGCAAAATCAAACCAAGAAGATCCACCAGAACAATCAACACCTACATATAAAGCAACTCCAACAGCAACTGCATGAGCTACAGGGGAAGCTCAAAACCAGGAAAAAAAAGCTACACCGAACGACATTAAGGAGCTTCCCACAAGGGTTTTATCCACTGACCACTGGTGGTCAGATTGTTTTTAAAAGAAAATTGCCATTTATGAGCTGATTCTGCACAAGTGTGGTACACCAAATTCATCATTGTAATGTCCTCTAATGTCTTCAGTTTTAAAAGGCTACACCGAACCACCAAGTGGCTCTTTAGAGAAGGACTACTGGTCACACCTCTTGAAATTCATTGTTTTGTTGCAAAAATTAGCAATTCAAATTGAGAAGGGTTGATAAAAGTGGTAGTTTTTGCAAAATTTTTCATTTCTGTGCCACCCTGTGAACCATAGAAAAAAAAGTTGGCGACATCGCTAAGTTCGCGGAGGTTGCTCTGTACTACAGTTTTCAAATTAAAATTTCTTCAAAAAAACTTTCAAGTAAATATTTCAAACCCTCTCTAAAAAGCGTCATAAATTAAAATAAAAGATGATTAATTTTACGAGGCAAAATTGGAAGAACTCGTAATTTTCACAAAAATAAAAAGAAAGTAAACTTATAATTTGGAAGCAATAAAGCGGGCAAATTTATACGATGGCATTTCCCAATTATCAACACATCTTGTACATAAAGGAAGAAGAAATTTACCAGAAATCAAATAGTGACCGTTGTGTAAAAGCCATATAAAGAGTATTAAAAAAATATATAAGAAAATTAAGGCACCCTTAAATAAGAATTCTTATATTTCCCACTTTAAAAGTGAATTAAAAAAAAAAAAAATTTAAAGTGGGCAATTTATTTAATCAGTAACATTTAAATTTTAGTTTTTCTCTAAGTTTATGAAAGTTCTAATAGAAAACACAATTTTCACATTTAAATAACCCCTGCTCAAATCGTCATTTATAAAATCCTCGGTGAACATATACCGTTTAAATGCGTCACTGAATTTATGTACGTAATACGCTAAGAATAAATTTGATGGCTTGTCAGACTGTTAGTGTTTTTGAAGCAGAGAAGTTCTGGAGTTCATTCATGTAAAGTTAAACAAAAATAAAAACGCCGTTGGAATGACAACTTAACGAAGTTTTTTTAGTATAAATGAGTATACCTAAATGTGTTTTTTAAATTTAACAAAGACTTTGTAAATTTTCAGAGTTTTTTTGATAAACTTTTGGACACATACCAACATTTTACAGAGTTTTTACAAATATATGTGAGTTTACAGTGTAAATATATTTAACTAAATTTTGGAAAATTATTAGCTTATAAAATAGATTTAACTGAAGCTTTGTAAATTTACACAGTTCTTTTTGGTAAATTTATGGTCGCTTTTATCAACATTTTTCTTCGTAAAATAAAAAAAGTCTTGCTGGTTGGAAATCTATGGTATTTTCTGCGGGCTCAGCAGAGTATCTCTGTAATTTAACACAGTGATTTTTTTGAGTGTGATAATGGCATATTGCAGTAATGGGTTTGGTATACTTGTAGAAATACCCACAAACATAGTTGAAAGCTAACGTACGAATTTCTTCAGACAAAATATTCAGATTTCGAAGAGGTTCATTGGGAGCCAATAGATGAGGCTTTTGATGAAATTGTATATATTTCTGATTTTATTCCACAATAGAAAAAGTGATTGGTTCGCTCCAACAATAACCGCATTTATGTAATGGATCCCCCGATGTTTTTGAAATCAGGTACCAAAAAGTTCTCGAGTTATGGCGTCGTTAGCAGGTCTTTTGCAGTAGGTGTAAAACTCTTCTGGGTTGAACTGATTCAATCCACGCATTAAAATGCTCTGAAAACGCCTTTGATTTTACACACGAGTGAAGACTTTTCAACGTGAAATATTTAAAATCCAACCATCGATAAAGTCATGGCAGTTACTTCCCGTTCAGTTTGATATAGAAAATTTATTTGCTCCGGAGAATTCATTCTATAAAAATATTTAGCACATCTTCATGTTAAACGGAGTTGCAGCAGAGGTAAGGAGTAATTTTTATCAATTCATCAAAAATTATTTTATTAAGACCTTTAAAATGACAATAATTATTAAAGGTAACATAAAATTCTTTCTTAAAGTTGATGAAGTATTCAACAAAACCTTGAGAAGGTTCATTATGGCGGCATTTGTCAAATTACTTTGCAAATGTAAAACGAAACTCTTCTGATAGTGGTGCATCACCAAAGTTTGGTAATGGTAATTTGCAGTAATGGGTATGGTATACTTGTAGAAATACCCAAAAACATAGTTGAAAGCTAAAGTACGAATTTCTTCAGACAAAATATCCAGATTTCGAAGAGGTTCGTTGAGTGCCAATAGATGAGACTTTTGATGAAATTGTATATATTGCCCATTTGATTCCGCAAAAGAAAAATGGACTGGTTCGCCATGTCCATTAAAAACTGCATTTATATAATGTGCCCCCCGAAAGTACAAAAAAAGTTCTGGGGTTATGGCGTCGTTAGCAGGACTTTTTGTTATATGTGTAAAACTCTTCTAGGTTGTCCTGATGCAATCCACGCATTAAAGTGCTCTTGCATTGTTTAAATATATCAAACAGCATTGCATTGTTTAAATATATCAAACTATTAAATATATCAAACAGTTGATTGTAAAATAAACAAAACTCGGCCGTATTAAGAAATAAAGGAGAAGTTTCAAAGTGAGCTGATGTATGCCAACGTAAGTAGAATTACACAAAATCTGAACTAGTGTTTCTCATTTCAAACTTATACACATGAAATAATTGGGAACAAAAATATCAACATACGCATTTATAATAAAAACAACTTTTTAAAGTTGTGATTCCAACGGCGTTTTTAATTTTGTTTAACTTTGCTTGCATGAACTCCAGAACTTTTCTGCTTCAAAACCATTTACTAGTCAATAGATAAACAAGCTATCATTTTTTTGCGTATTAAGGTAGAAACAGAACAAGCACGGCACGGGGGACGGTTGCCGTTGCCGGAGAATATAGGCCCAAAACAATGACGGGGGACGGCGACGGCAAAAAATGTCATTTGTTTGTTCAGTGGTGCTAACTTTTAATAAAATTAGAGTAATTTTACGGAAAAAAATCGCTTATCACATAGTCAATGTGATTAAGTTGGCACTACTGTACGTTTGTTACACCATTGTGAATGAAAAAATTAAAAATTGTTGTGAAAATGCGGCAACCCTGGAGTGTGAGAGGGAGGGAGATTGAGAGAACCCGGAGATAAAATAAAATAAGTTTTAATTATTTGTCGTGCCGGTCACGGTTTTTAACTGTCAAATCGTATGGAAAAAGTCGTGCCGGGCTTGTTCTGTTCCTACCTTTACTTATATTTTAAATAATTTAAGATCACATATTCAGTGCCGCATTTAAGCGGAAGATATTCACCGAGGTTTTTATAAATTAATAAACGACGATTTGAGCAGCGGCTGTTTAAATGTGGAAATTGTGTTTCCTATTAGTACTTTTATAAACTTGGAGAAAAAACTAAAATTTTAAAGTGTCTGATTAAATGCATTCCACACTTTAGACAATAATCACAATTGGAGCGGCAAGCGGTTTTCCGCAATTGTCCTCATACAAATAGAATTGAATCTAGTTTGGCGGATAAACGCGGCGGTTTTTTGTTTTAATACAAAACGTGTGTAAACAGTTGCGGAAAAACGCTTCCCGCTCCAATTGTGATTATTCTCTTAATCGTTATTTTTCAATTCACTTTTAAGTAGCAACTATAAGAGTTCTTATTCATTTTCTTCGACTGTAATGTACAAGAAGCATGGATAAGTAATAACAAAGTAAAGGCAAATGACATCATTTAAATGCGCCCGCTTAAATGCTTCGCACACGAAAGTTTAACTTTATAGAAATTATTTATAAACTCGCTATACATATGTTCTCACGTTTTTTTTATAAACTCCTCATTTTCAGTGCCACATTTGAGCGGGGTCATTCCAATAAACACTTTTATAAAATTAAAGGGAAATCGTTTAAGAATGCTTTGACTTATATATTTTTTTTATGCGCTTGATATGGATTTTACACAACGATCACTATTTGGTTCCCGATTAATTTCTTCTTCCTTAATGTGCAAGTACTGTTGACAATTGGAAAATGCCATCGTGTAAATTTGCCCGCTTTAATGCGTCCAAATTGTAAATTTACTTTTCTTTAGTTTTGTGAAAATTACACGACATCCTCGTAAAATTTATCAGCTTTTATTGTAATTTAAGGCTTTTTTTATTTAAATAGGGGTTAAAATATTTGGAAGTTTCTTGAAGAGATTTTTTTTTGAAAACTGATTATAGAGCAATAAAAAAAATTACAGATGAAATTTAGTATTTTGGTTACGATAAAAACAAATAGGGTTTTCACAGTGACGATTAAATTTGCCTTTTTTAGTTTGGTATTTGGCAAATGTGCCAAACGTCAAAAAAATGCCAATTTGAATGTGGCATATTTTTCTTAAAATGCCCAACTCAAACCTTGTCTAAAAACAAAATGCCATTGTGCAAATAAAAAACAACGTAAAAATGACAACAGCTGTGATTGTTTATGCTGAAATTTCGAACGCGGCAACAAAAACATTTATACAAAAAGAAACATACACATTTTTTGTGTTTATTTTTAAATTGTGAATGTAAAAAGTTAATTAAAGTTATTTTGTGCAAATTATTAACGAAAAGTGCGCTCACGATATGTAAAGAAAAAATGGTGGCAAATACTTGACGTTTAGTAAAATGGCAAATTTGCCAAATACCCAACTAAAAAAGGCAAATTTAATCGTTATTGTGAAAACCCCAAAAGTATTTTTTTTTTTTTAAATATGTATTTTAACAAAAAAACGCTGATTATTATCTGAAAATTAAAAAGTAAATTTACAGATAAAATTTTTTTTCGGTCACAAGAAAATAAAAATATTGTGCTCGATTCTCGAATACGACTTCACCATTCACTCAATTTTTAAAAATTTGATATTCTCTCGAATTTTAAGATTTAAAATTTTTTTTCTTGTAACAATAAAAGATCTAGTTAATATATTTAATAATTACAAAAACAAATTTAAAAATCTTAAAGCTCGAAAGAATATAAAATTTTTAAAAATTGGGTGAATGGTGAAGTCGTATTCGAGAATCGAGCACATTATCTTAAAATCTCTATTTCGGTAGATACCTAACGGTGGGGCATGTGGTGTAAAAAATATAAATTTAATCCAATACAAATCTAAATTTAGATCTCATCAACATGGCCGATGACTAAAAAACTGGTTGTTTTAGTCAGTTCAGGAAAACCGTTTAACAAAAAACAGTCGACGATTAGCGGTCACAAACCAAACTAATTCTAGTGGTCAGAGATGACTCGAATTTCTTCCCCATTATTGGTTTACTTATTCTTGTCATTAAAAAAAATAACGAAATCTCATTTGCATTGTATAAAAGTATTTAGCATGTCTTCATGATTAACGGAAGGGGAGTAATTTTAACCATTTCATCAAAAATAATTTTACTGACAAGGGAAGTATTTCAACCCTTATGAACCGATTTGCATGAAACGTAAAATGTATATAAAAGAGACAATTCTAAAGTTGGGGTGTCTCGGCTTATCAGCCATATCGGGGATTTAGCGGTTCAAAACATGGGTCAAAAAATGGCGAAAAAATTGTTTTTTGGATTTTTCAGCCATTTTTTTCTAAGAAACTATATGATGTTTACATATGAGAAGAAAGGTTTTTTTAATGCCTATCCAACGGTGGCATAACCTTGTAAAAGTTTGGCTTCGTTAAATACTTTTTTCATGAAAATGTGAAAATATTGGGGGGTATTTATATGAAGACATAGAGCTACGATGTCCATATGAATACGAAATAATCTTTATTAAATTTAAGTCGACACGTATTTTTGCTCTAGAGGATATTCCTGTTAGTTCGTCAGTTATCGAAATTTTCCCGGTGGTCCATATGGTTTCATAAGGGGACAACGAAATTTTGAAACACTAATATGGCCGAAAAGCCGAGACACGCCAACCTTAAAATTGTCTCATTTATATATATTTTAAGTTTCAGGCAAATCGGTTCATAAGGGTTGAGATACTTCCCTTGTGAGACCTTTTAAATACTTATTAAATTTAACATTAAATTCTTTCTCCAAGTTGATAACGTATTCAACAAAACCTTGAGGAGGTTTGACAAGGCGGCATTTGTCAAATTGCTTTGCAAATGCAAAGCGCAACTCTCTGATAGTGTACTTTTGTGTACTTGTAGAAATATCCACAAAAATAGTTAAAAGCTAACGTACGAATTTCTTCAGACAAAATATTCAGATTTCGAAGAGGTTCGTAGAGTCCCAATACATGGGGATTTTGATAAAATTGGATGTATATATTGCTCATTTGATTTCGCAATAGAAAAGTGGATTGGTTCGCCATGTCCATCAATATCCGCATTTATATAATGTAGCCCCAATGTTATTGCAATAAGGTACTAAAAAGTTCTGGGGTTATGGCGTCGTTAGTAGGACTTTTGCAGTAGGTGTAAAACTCTTCTGGGTAGTTCAATTCACGCGTTAAAATGCTTTGAAATCGCTTTTTATTTTACATACGAATGAAGACTTCTTAATGTGAAATATTTAAAATCCAACCATCGATAAAGTCATGCACTCAAAATAATTACTCTGTTAAATATTCTGTAAAATGACTGTAATCTCAATTTGACAGATATTTGACAAAGTTATCAGCCGAAATACAGATTTTAAGAAAATACTTAG
The DNA here is from genome assembly GCA_963921195.1 of Pegoplata infirma. Taxonomy (NCBI): domain Eukaryota; kingdom Metazoa; phylum Arthropoda; class Insecta; order Diptera; family Anthomyiidae; genus Pegoplata; species Pegoplata infirma. Next base: position 173,588,704 of record OY992537.1, read on the forward strand.
TATTTTCTTGTGACCAAAAACAACATTTTATCTGTAATCTCTATTTTACAGATAATAGACAGAGTTTTTTGTTAGAATATAGATTTTCGAAAGTTACTTTGTTTTTTTCAAAAGAACTTCCAAATATTTCAACACCTCTTTAAAAAGCGTCTTAAATTACAATAAAAAGCTGGTAATCTTTACGAGGATGTCGTGTAAAATTAGAGGTACTCGTTAATTTTTACCAATTTAAAAAAAGTAAATTTACAATGTGGAAACATTAAAGCGGGAATTCTGAAACGATTTCCTTTAATTTATAAAAGTCTTTATTAGAATGACCACGCTCAAATGTGGCTCTGAAAATGAGAAGTTCAGAAAAAAAAACAAAGAACATCTAGCGAGTTTATAAATAATTTCTACAAAATTTAACATTCTTGTCAGTGCTGCCACAAGTGACGATTTTTTCATGAAATTTTGCCAAATGACGACTGACGATTTTCTGATTTGATTCCCATACATTTTGGCGTTTTTTTGTAACTCCACTTTTATTCACAAAATTTGCAACTTTTTTTAATTTTACAATGGTTTGAAAACAAAAATTAACCCCCAGCTTTTGTATGACGAACGTCAAAAATTTGCATGTATTTTGATATTGTAACAAAAACAAATTTAAATTCGGGACGTTCGTCATACAGAAACTGGGGGTTAATAAAATTCGATTAAAATAATATACAGAGGAAAGTCACAAATTTACAACATTTCAGTCTCTTGGAAATATAACTGCACTTAAAAGATTGTGTTGTTTCAAAGTCGTTAATTTTTGCTATGTATGAAAAAAAAATGATTTTTCTTTTAATTTAATTTTAATTGTATTATTTACATGAGAAATCATTTTCTTTTTTAAAGTGTGACTCCAAAAATGGAGCAAACATTTAAAATTTTTGTATGAAAACGATTCGTCCAAAAGAGCCGTCGTTTTTAGACTCATAAACTAAAACTCAGAGAATAATTGGAGTCTTTATCGATAAATTTTCAAACAAAATAATTAATACTTTCACTTTAAGCTCTTTTAAGTCAGTTTTTTAGGGTGTTTTAGAAGGCTAATTTTTAGCTCCAAAAAGTTAAATTTTTTTTACAAAAAATATTTGATACTAAAGATTATTTTTTAAAATTTATTTCATTTTAAAATCTGAAAACAGTGCCAGAAAAAAACATTATTTTTTCGTGGGTCTTAACGCTATCTGATATTGAAGCGTTCTAAAGTTCAAGAACAAACAACACTTGTTTTTAATGACTTTGTAGTTCGTTTTCTATAGTAAAAATAAATGTAAGAAATTTTATTTGTTAAAGATTTAATGATATTTATTTTATCAGCAGGTAAAATTAAATGTTGATGTCTGTTAAAAATTTTGATGTACCACACTTGTATGGAATCAGCTCGCATCTGTTCCAATTGTGAATTTTTCCATTGGGTCAGTGGGTATAACCCTTTTGGAAAGCACCTTAATGTCGTTCGGTATAGCTTTTTATACATGAATATTATAAAGGACATTACTACGAAGAACTTAGTGTACCAAACTTGCCTAGAATTAACCAGCTCGCATCATGGTTAATTCTGTATGTATTTAAAATCATTCTTCTTTCGACGCTCGTGAAGTTAAAGTTATTTAAAAACTATTTGCAAAAATGGTACGCAATTTATTTATTATTATATTTTATTTTAATAATTTTATAAATTATTTTTTTTTTTTTTCAGAAATTGAAACGGATTTACATTCCAATAACAATTAAAATGCTGGCTCAGTCCTACAAGGGCAGAAATAATTACAAAAACAAAGGAAGAAAAGTATATTCCAACAAAAAATATAAATGGCAAAATCAAACCAAGATACACCAACATCAACAACTATAGAGCAATTGCATGAGCTACAGGAGAAGCTTAAAACCATGCAAAACCAGGAGTTAACTGAGCAACTGGAAGAGCAGCAGCAAACCAATCCACACGAAAAGCAACAAAAAATCTAATACATCCAAAAGAACAGCAACAAAAACATCAAGAATTTCCATATCATCAATTACCACAAAATCAGCTACTTCCACAAAGAAAAAAATAATAATAAAAATCAGCAAACACCTCCAAAACCAGTGCCACCGCCGCTTCCTATGTCACATTAAATTAAATAAATCACATATACATACCTGTTTAAAACAAATTTTATTAAAGTTTTTATGTTTTTTTATATTTAGTAAACTGAATTCAAATATATATAAATATGTTTATTGTTTACTTACTATATTACGTCAGATCCATATTGTAACAGCTACATCAAATTACTTAACCTTCTAATGCATAAGGCCGCTTTTAGGCGGCCCAGTGGAAAATAACGTTTCGCATGCGCGATGTTTATGAAAGTTCTAATAGAAAACACAATTTTCACATTTAAATAGCCCCTGCTTAAATCGTCAATTATTATGTTAGTTATTTTTTATTATAAATGTGTATTTTGTTATATTTGTTCCTAATTATTTCATGTGGTGAGGTTTAAAATCAAATAAACTTTCCGAGTATTTTTTGTAAAAGAGTCGGGAAATGGATCATAAAATGAATTTAACTAAAACTTTGTAAATTTACAGAGTTTTTTCTTGTAAAATTTTACACTCAAAAATTGCATTTAATCAAAACTTTGAAAATCTATGGAGTGTTCTTGGTAAAATTCTGGTCGCTTTTATCAACATTTTACAGATAATTCTGTAAATTTACAGTTTTTTTTATCGAAATCATTTTACAGAGTTTTCTTCGTAACATAACAAAAGATCTTGCTGGTTGGAAATCTATGGTATTTTCTGCTGGCTCAGCAGAGTATCTTTGTAATTTAACAGTGATTATTTTGAGTGTAGCAATCCATTCAAAACAAATTTAATAATAGATCTACACTCAAAATAATCACTCTGTTAAATTACAGAGATACTCTGCTGAGCCAGCAGAAAATATAGATTTCCAACCAGCAAGATTTTTTGTTATTTTACGAACAAAACCCTGTAAAATGATTTCGATAAAAAAAAAATGTAAATTTACAGAATTATCTGTAAAATATTGAAAAAACCGAAAAGAATTTAACCAAAAAACTCTGTAAATGTACAAAGTTTTAGTTAAATGCATTTTAAAAGTTTCAAAAAATTTTACAAAAAAAAAACTGTAAATTTACCAAGTTTTAGTTAAATCTATTTTATGCGTAAAACTTCTCTGCTTCAAAAACATAAATTAAAAAAAAATAAAATTTTGTTAAATTTGCCCGCTTTAATGCTTCCAAATTAGTTATAGTTAAATCTATTTTATGAGTAAAACTTCTCTGCTTCAAAAACATAAATTAAAAAAAAAATAAAATTTTGTTAAATTTGCCCGCTTTAATGTTCCAAATTATGAATTTACTTTTTTTATTTGTGTGAAAATTACGAGTTTTTAACGAGTAACTCCAATTTTAGATGTCATTCTCGTAAAATTTACCAGTTTTTATTGTAATTTAAGACACTTTTTTAAGAGGGGTTTATCGGTCATATTTGGAAGTTTCTTGAAGTGATTTTTATTTGACAACTGCAATAAGTAAAATAACAAATAAAATTTAGTATTTTGGTTACGAGAAAAAACAAAGTATTTTTTTAAAATCTGTATTTCGAATTGAGATAACAGTCATTTTACAGAGTATTTAACAAACTAATTATTTTGAGTGTAATTATTGTCAAACAATAATTTTTGTAAAAAGCGCTGTGAAGTGAAATTATCAAGCTTTAATTTGAGCTAATGGCATACAAAGTGAATATTAAATGTGCTACGAGCCTCGAAATGGAAATTGGAATTATTAAAGACGTTTTTTAAAAATATTTTTAAGTCGATTTTTGCCAAGCTTAAACATTAAAAATTTTGACTTGAAATTCGGAGAGTTCCGGAGGAAGTTAACTTATATCTTAAAATATAAGTTAATATTTGTAAATTACAGAAAAAGTGTTTTATCAGTATTGACATTTCCAAAATGAAGAAAAGCGCCAAAATTTTGGAAAAAAGGGCAAAATTACAAAAACAAGTAAAAAAGTTAAATTCGGCCTTGCCGAATGTAGTGATACCCTCCACAATTTCAAAAAGATTATTGCAAACAACTTTATTTAAAAGGAAATTACTTTTGAAAAAAAAAAATCCACGATTTTTTTCTTTTTTTGTCAAAAAATATGTTCGTACTTATTTAAATATCATTTGGTGTTCAATTATGTTCACATATGTCAACCAGAAGCCGAATTAAAGCATTTTGTATTTTTAGGTTATGTTGAATGTACTAAAATTTTTGAGGTGTGCTTACATTTTCGTTCATAACTTTTGAACCGCTGAACCGATATCGCTCAAATGCAATACCAAACTTCTCGGGAGAACTTCCAACATATATGTTAAGTTTCAGTCATCTCTGTGCAATATTTTGTCGGCGAGAGCATTTTCCACGGACAGACGGACATCGCTAGAATGTCTTAAAATCGATCGGGCATCATGAATATATATACTTTATGGGGTCCCAGACCCATATTTCGATGAGTTACAAACGGAATGACAAACTTATATATACCCTCTATCACTAAGTGGAGGGTATAAAAAGTGTAAAAAAGCGCCAAGAGGAAAAAGTCAAAATTCAAAGATTTATTTTGAAAATGTACTTTTTCACTACGAAAAGAACATTTAAAAAATGGTAAAAAGGGGTAAAACTAGCACATAAAACAAGGTAAAAAGCGCCACAAACAAAAAAGTAAAAAAATATATGATTTTTTCGTGAATTTACTAAATTAATTGAGACAAAACTAAAAAGAAAATTGCAATTCAAATTACTAAAATAATATTAAGATAACAATACACAGAAAATTTTAAATTAAAATAATTGTCTTTATAGCAAAATAAACAATTTTCAAATTAATCTGTTCCATTGTCGCACTCATCACGCCACAAAATATTTTTTTCTTTATAAAATACCTCTTTTGTGAATGATAGCTTTGATTAAAAAAAATTTGACTATAAATAGTTAAAGGCAGTTCATAATTTTGCCAGCAAATTTCAGAATTGTTGCAAAAAACAACAATTCAGAAAAATGTACAAAAATTATAGTTTTGTTACAAAAACTTGAGTAAATATTTTCTGAAAGAACTTGACATAAAAAATAATCAACAAAAAGAAATAATAAGAAAATCACAAAATTTTTATAAAAAGCACCAAAAGCGTAACGAAAAAATAAAAAAGCACCATGAATACCCGTTTTTTTAAAAAGGGTATTTGAAAAAAACTCCGGGTAAAAAAAAAATCACCAGAAAATAACCGAAAAACGTCAAAATGGCAACACTGGTTTTTATGATAAAATTGTTATTTAATTTTTTTTTTTTCAAAAATATCTTATTTTAATTTTGAAAAAAAAGCAAAAAAAAAATATTATGAATATTTTTGTAGGTTTATTCTAGCTCGAGGTCATTATTTCCTTAACTAATTAAAACTGGTTTATAAGAAACATATGCGGTAAAAGGCTAAGTATGCCTATCGCATAATAAATAGGGTGTAAAATGTAAAAAACCACAAAAATCATTTGTAGTAAAAACGATTTTAATTTGCAAATTGTTTTTAGTTTTGTATTACTAGAAAAAAAACACATCATGTATATGACACATTCTTCCTTGCAGTATAGAGCTTCCTTTTTGTATATTGTTTTTTTTTTGTTGTTAGGGATAATTGCTTTGTTTTCCTTGTTTTATTTTTTTTCCTCCAAAAACTAATATGTTAATGTCTTAATTTGTATTGTTGCACAAAAAAACACGTACTTTTTTTACCAAAATACAAATTGTTTAGACAAAAAACTACTTTTAATATCCTTTTAACTAAAGTGGTTTTAGCAAGGATACCCGCCAATAAAACGCATTTTCAAATTGCTTAATAATTGTTACAAATGATCGAGGTATTGTGCATTATAATGAAAACAAAAAAAACTATATTCATTTAATTGTTGTGGTTTTAAAAACTAAGAAAATTACAAAAAACTTTACAATTATGCAAATTAATTTAATAATGCATTTCAATTACATTGAAATATCAGAATAGATTTTTAAATTACAAATTAAATTATGATTGCTAATTAATCATCATTACAAGTCATGAGATTTTCATGTACTAAAAAATCGAAAATATGCGCTAAAAATTCAAAATATGCGCCAAAAACCCTAAAAATATGCACTAAAAAATAAAATGAGTGCAATAAAAATCTTGTTTTCATTAGAAAAACTTCTTAAAAAGCTAAAAATAACGCCGTGTTAATAAATAGTAACATTTAAACCTTTATATAAGCAAGATTTTTTAGAAATTAAAAATATATATAAAAAAAATTAAAAAGAAAACTTTTTTTTTCTTATTTTCAAAATAAATTTAAAATAGTTTTTGAACAAATAAATTTCAATTTGTGTTTTTGTTAATTTATGCCAAAATATGCACTTAAGAGTAGGAAATATGCACAAAATATGCATTTAAAACCAAAATATGCATTATAACCAAAATATCTACCTGAGATTAGCAGAATTATCTACTTTAATGCCTTTTAACATTTTTGAGGCAATTTTTAGATTCTGATTTCTGTAGCAAACGTCTTAGATTCTAACAAGGGAAGTATCTCAACGCTTATGAACCGATTTGCATAAAACTTAAAATATATATAAAAGAGACAATTCTAAGGTTGGGGTGTCTCGGATTATCGGCCATATCAGAGATTTAGGGGTTCAAAAATGGCGAAAAATAGTTTTTTGGATTTTTCAGCCATTTCTTTTTAAGAAACTATATGATGTTTACGTATGAGAAGAAAGGTTTTTTAATGCCTACCCGACGGTGGCATAACATTGTAAAAATTCGGCTTCGTCAAATATTTTTTTCATATGAATGTATAAATTTTGGGGGGTAATTATATGAAGACATAGACCTACGATATCTATATGAATACCAAATAATCTTTATTAAATTTAGGTCGACACGTATTTTTGCTCTAGACGATATTCCTGTTAGTTCCGGAGTTATCAAAATTTTCCCGAAGGTCCACATTGTTTCATAAGGGGACAACGAAATTTTAAAACACTGATATGGCCGATAAGCCGAGACAACCCAAACTAAAATCGCCTCTTTTATATATATTTTAACTTTCAGGCAAATCGGTTCATAATTGTTGAGATACTTCCCTTGTAAGACATTTTTCAAAAATATTTTTTTTTATGCTGAGACATTTTTCAGATTCTGAGTAATTTTTCTATAGAAAATGTCTCAGATTCTGATAAATTTTTAGTGTCGAAAAATTACAAAAATTTTTCTGAAGAAAATTCTCAGATTTTTCCTATAGAAAAATTAACAGATATTTTCTATACAAAAATTCACAGACTTTCTATGAACAAAGTATATTTCTCTGATATACGCTTCATTTTCTGAGTATTTTTTTTCTTTGGAAAATGTCTGATTCCGATAGATTTTTTTATAGAAAAATTATCAAACTTTTGCTGAAGAAAGTTATCAGGTTTTTTCTATAGAAAAATTTTCCGACTTTTCCTATAGAAAGATTCTCAACGTTATTCAATAGAAAAATTCTAATTTTTCCTATAGAAAACTTTTCCTTATAGAAAAAGTCTAGATTCCGAGAAATTATTTTAGAAAAATTGGGTGATTCTCAGGCCTTTTTCGTAGAAAAAAATTCTCAGATTTTTCTCTTATTTCTCTCGGGAAAATCCGAACTTGTAGGAATTTCGCCAAACCCAAAATACGGATCAGGTTAATTGTAGTAGTATATACCTCTCCATATAAACTACCCCAAAGATTTTACATTTTTGAAATAAGAACTTAACGAATTTGGACACGATCGATATACCATTTGGAAGGCCTGCAAAAATCCTTTCGATCTGTATAAAATGCTTATATAATTTATTTTGAAAAAATCCTCTTAAACAAAAAAATCACGTTTTCCACCTCTTCTTTGACCTGCTAAATGTGTGATTGGGAAGCTAAGAAAAAATAGGGAACTCTTATTTCCCCCCCCCCCCCCTCTTTTCCACACTCAAAATAATCACTAACGTTAAATTAAAGAGATAGTCTGCTGTGCCAGCAGAATATACCATAGATTTCCAACCAGCAAGAATTTTTTGTTATTTTACACTCAAAATAATTCTACAGTAAAAGGTTTAGTAAGTGATATTGTACCAAAATCTACTAATTAGTTACTAATTTTAGTATCTGCAAAGTACTAACATTAGTAATTTTTACTGGTTTTTACTAATATTAGTTAAAAATTTTAGTATTGGTTACCAATTTCTGCACTAGGTCCTTTTGGACTAAAATTAGTTAATTTTTTAGTATTGAATACCCACGTTTTTTTTGGGTGTACGAACAAAACTCTGTAAAATGATTTCGATAAAAAAAAAACTGTAAATTTACAGAATTATCTGTAAAAAATTAATAAACCCGAAAAGAATTTTACTAAAAAAACTCTGTAAATTTAAAAAGTTTTAGTTAAATGCATTTTATGAGTTCAAAATTAAAAAAAAAAACAAATTTACAAAGTTTTAGTTAAATCCATTTTATGAGTAAAACTTCTCTGCTTCAAAAACATTAATTAAAATTAAAAAAAATAAATTTTGTTAAATGCTTCCAAATTGTAAATTTACTTTTTTATTTGTGTGGAAATTACGAGTTTTTAACGAGTAACTCAAATTTTTCATGTCATCCTCGTAAAGTTTTACAGTTTTTATTGAAATTTAAGACACATTTTAAAGAGGGGTTTATCGGTCATATTTGGAAGTTTTTTGAAGTGATTTTTATTACAGAGCAATACGTAAAATTACAAATAAAATTTAGTATTTTGGTTATGAGAAAGAAAACAAAATATTTTTCTTAAATCTGTATGTTTTCTGTAAAATAAAGATTACAAATTAAAAAGTAAAACTACAGATAAAATTTTGTTTTTCGGTCACAAGAAAATACAAATTATTTTTTTAAGATCTGTTTTTCGACAGATAATTTTGTCAAATATCTGTCGAATTGAGATTACAATCATTTTACAGAATATTTAACACAGTAATTATTTTGAGTGCATATACAAGATTCAGGACAATCGGTGGGTGCTCCCTAAAAAACCTCCCTTGTAAGCCATCCAAAACTAAAATCATGGTTGGCACACGATGAAAAACATCCCAGTAGCATTTTGCAAATACTGCAAAGTTTCATTGTGTGGAAAACTACACGATTTGCTACATCACGTCCACACAAAATGCATGTAGCAAATACGTCTATTTCGGGTCCAAGTTGGAGGAAATTGGAGCTTACACGAGCAATTTCTGAAAAAGTAAAAGAACAGAAAGCAACTTGGGGTCAAATTTGCGTGCCAGTATACAGCTAATAACACCGTAGATCATCTAAGCGATCTGTGCAGAACCCATTTTGAAGATGCTGACAAAATTCAGATGCATAGGAGTAAATGCACCAATATTATAAAAAATGTTTTGTCGACACACTTTATTTCGGAATTGCGAAAAAATATTTCGGATCAAAATTTAGTTTGCAAATGCTGCAAAGTTTCATTGTGTGGAAAACTACACGATCTGCTGCTACATCACGTCGACACAAAATGGATGTAGCAAATAAGTCTATTTCGGGTTCAAATTGGAGAAAATCGGAGCTAGCACCAGCAATTTCTGAAAAAGTAAAAGAACAGGAAGCGATTTGGATCAAATTTGCGTGTCAGTACACAGCTAATAACACCGTATATCATCTAAGCGATCTGTGCATAACCCATTTTGAAGATGCTGACAAAATTCAGATGCATAGGAGTAAATGCACCAAGTTTATCAACAACGTTTTGTCGACCCACTTAATTTTGGAACTGCGAAAAGACATTTCCGATCAAAATTTAGTTTGTTGATAGATGAATGAACAAATGTGTTGTAAAATATTTTTGTTTTTAATAATGGGCCTAAATTTTTAAAATACCAAATTGAAATTCTACTTCAGCCTTCAAAAAATTAAAACTTTTGAACAATAAGTTAACACGATTTTAAATAAATTTTTATTTGTTACATTTCTTAGAAAAATAGCGGTATTTTGTTTCTGGACATTCCATTGGATATCTGTAAGTCTGTCATGAAATCTTACCCATCTAGGGCATTTTTTGTACCCACATTAGTTTTTAAATTTCTAAAAAAGTTAAATTCCTAAAAAGGTAAAGTTCAAGTGGTTCGAGATGGCAATGTTGAAATAGCATTAAAAAGAGGTTTCTGTAACTTGGTATCATCGTTGGATGAACTAACGTCTAAAGATAATCCAGACATTAACCGGAACATGAGCAATGCAATTTGGTTGTTTGAAAGAGCATGGATAGCTCCAACAAATGTTGTTACAGGACACGTTAATCAACAAATTCTAAAAGAAATTTCTGATGACTCCACATTCGTTGATAGCATAATGGACGAAGAACATTGCTCCACGTACCTATTTGAGTACCTTAACTCTATTGGACTGTACCATCCCATAAGATGGAGCTCAAAATAGGAGTGCTTATAATGCTAATGAGGAATCTAAATTCTCCAAAACTATGCAATGGAACAAGACTACGAGTAACACTTCTTAGCTGTAATATAATTAGAGTTACAATACTGACTGGAACTGCAAAGGGAGAAGATGTTTTTATTTCGCGGATCCCATTATACCCTTCGATTTACCATTCCAACTTAAGTGGTTACATTTTCCACTTAACAATAAAGAAGTCTCAGGGTTAAACGTTAAAAATTGAGGGAGTGCTTATAATGCTAATGAGGAATCTAAATCCACCAAAACTATGCAATGAACCAAGACTACGAGTAACACTTCTTAGCTGCAATATAATTAGAGTTACAATACTGACTGGAACTGCAAAAGGAGAAGATGTTTTTATTTCGCGGATCCCATTATACCCATCGATTTACCATTCCAACTTAAGTGGTTACATTTTCCACTTAACAATAAATAAGTCTCAGGGTTAAACGCTAAAAATTGCAGGACTTCATTAATAAAATAACTTTTATTAATTTTAAAATTAAAACGCAACTTAAATAACTATTTTTAGAAAGCAACTAAAGCTTTAGAAATGTAAGAAAGTCGATTGAAATTTAATAAAAATTATTATTTGGCCTATTGCACTTGCGGCGCACAGTGGGTAGTTTAACGGGAAGGCTGTCGAAACTCCATAACTTTTGATCGGTATTTTTTATTGATTTTTTTTTGTTAAATTTTTGCTATAAAACGTAAAAATCGACTTATTAGATTCAATCTTGCCAGAAAATGTTTTGGTCAAAATCAACTTTCTTGGCCCAATATCCACAAGGTGAAAGGTAAGCTTTTTTGAAACAACCCAAATTGTTATAAGGATAAATCTGCTAAAAAGACATTTTTAAAAACCTAAAAAAAGTTTAAATTCCTAAAAATGGAAATGTCAAGTGGTCAGAGATGATAACGGTGAAATAGCATTTAAAAGAGGTTTTTATAAATTGGTACCATCTATGGATGAACTTACGTCTAAAGTATGTTGGTTGTGTGAAAGAGCATGGTAAGCTCCAACAAATGTTGTTATAGGACACATTAACCAACAAATTCTAAAATAAGTTTCTGATGACTCCACATTCTACACATTCGTTGATAGCATAATGGAAGAAGAACATTGCTCCACGTACCTAGTTGAATACCTTAACACTATTGAACTGTCTGGAGTACCATCCCACAAGTTGGAGCTCAAAATAGGAGTGCTTATAATGCTAATGAGAAATCTAAATCCACTAAAACTATGCAATGGAACAAGACTACGAGTAACACTGCTTAGCCCCAATATAATTGTAGTTACAATACTGACTGGGACTGCAAAAGGAGAAGATGTTTTTATTTCGCGGATACCCATTATACCCACAGATTTGCCATTCCAACTTAAGTGGTTACATTTAAATAACTACTTTTAAAAAGCAACTAAAGCTTTAGAAATGTAAAAAAGTCGATTGAAATTTAAATGAAAAGTTATTGAAATGGTTATGGTGAAATAGCAATTAAAAGAGGTTTTTGTAACTTGGTATCATCTATGGATCAACTTACGTCTAAATTTTATCCCCACATTAACCGGAACATGAGCAATGACGGTTCGTTGTGTGAAAGAGCATGGTAAGCTCCAACAAATGTTGTTATAGGACACATAAAGCAACAAATTCTAAAATAAGTTTCTGGTGACTCCGCCATATACACTTAAGGCTGAGTTAGGCACCCGTAACCTTAAACTAGCGTAGAGAGTTTTTCGTTATATGAGAACAAATGAGAGCAGTTATTCTTCTTTGGAGACGTCTACGTGATTTTCTATTTGATTTTGATCGCTACGCTAGTTTACGGTTACGGGTGCCTAACTCAGCCTTTATAGCATAATGGAAGAAAAACATTGCACCAGGTACCCAGTTGAGCTCCTTAACTCTACTGAACTGTTTTGAATACTATCCCACAAGTTGGAGCTCAAAACAGGAGTGCCTATAATCCTAACGAGGAATCTAAATCCACCAAAACTCTGCAATGGAACAAGACTACGAGTAATACTGCAATATAATTGCAGCTACAATACTGACTGGAACTGCAAAATGAGAAAATGATTTAGATTCCTAATGAGCTAAGAGAGGACTTTCATGCAAATGCATGTTTTTTAGTGCATGAAGGTCCTGTCCCTGCTAAAAAGGAATCTAAATCCACCAAAACTCTGCAATGGAACAAGACTACGGGTAACACTTAGCCGCAATTTAATTGGATCTACAATACTGACTGGAACTGCAAAGGGAGAAAATGTTTTTACTACGCGGATACATTATACCCACAGATTAACCATTCCAACCTAAGTGGTTACAGTTCCGACTTAAACTAGCATTTTCCATAACAATAAATTGCAGGACTTCATTTAGAAACAGCCTGTATTTCTCATGGAAATCTGTTTTGTACATGTTTTCCATGCGGTAAAAATCTATACATTTATGCTCCAAATGGAAAAACTATATGTATTTTAACAAAAAAAAACTCTGTTTATTATATACATTATAGTTCAACTGTTGACAAGTGTCAAAGTGTTTTAATTTAACTCCTTGCTGTTAATTGAATTACTGAAATTGTTCGTAATAGGTATTTTTGTGATATTTTCATTACCACATCAAGGAAAATTAAAATATGGCCACAAATAATACCGATTTAATTCGAGGCTCTGCCTCACCGACTGGTGCTGGTCCTAGCACTGGTCTTAGGGCTGCGACCTTAAAGTCCGGCCTTGATTCTGGTAGGGCTGCTCAGCCTAATATTGGTGGTAAAAAGAAACTTAAGCCATCACTGGTCAGGCACAACCAGAGAAGGCTTTGTTTGAAAATAATTAACAGACTAAGCCAACTCGATGGAACGAAGCTCTCCTAACGTGAGAGGGCGTCGCTATCATGAGAATGGCGTCGATGTGCATCACTGGTGCTCTTCGTACTACACCAACGCACTGTGGGCCAGCATCCAAGAATTTTGGCCAAAACTAGAATACAGAGGTTAGAAGTCTTGTTAGTATGCCAAAAGACATTAAGGCAGTGGCTGATCACAAATCTGGAATCAAAAATTTAAAATTCAAAATGGCGGATTCAAAATGGCGGCCATAAATTTTAAAATTTAAATTTATAATACTTAAAATATTTGTTTATAAGGGATATCGCGACGCTGATAACGAATATGGAATCGAAAATTTAAAATTCAAAATGGCGGATTTAAAATGGCGGCCAAAAATTTTTAAATTTGTATACATTGAACTTTACTTATTTCTTTATAAAGGATATGACGTCGCTTATTACAAATATGGAATAAAAAAATAGAAATTCAAAATGACGGATCCAAAATGGTGGTCAAAAATTTTAAAATTTATATATATTGAACTTCACTTATTTGTTTTTGAATGATATGACGTCACTGATTACGAATATGGAATCGAAAATTTCAAATTCAAAATGACGACCTTTAATTTTAAAATTGGTATATGTTGAACTTCAATTATTTGTTTGTACTGGATATGGCTTCCATGTTTGCGAATATAAAATCGAAAATTTTAAATTTAACATGGTGTATTCAAAACGGCGGCCATACATTTCAAATTTGAATATATTCAACTTAAACTATTTGTTTATAAACGATATGGCTCGCTGATTACGAATATGATATCGAAAATTTAAAATTCAAATAGTGTATTCAATATGTTTATGAAAATTTTCTAATTCAATTAACATTATCAGACAAGGCTTAGCAGCAAAGTTTTCGTGAGCGCATTAATAATAAACCAAATCCATGCAAGATGAAATTAACAAGAAAAAATGCAGCAAAGTTTTGTTTATGTAAATGACACCCAAACTATTTTATGGAAATGCACTTAAAAGGAGAGGTGTTAACTTTATTTTTATTTGACTTCTTTTTTCCCACAGAGAAAAAAAGTAATCAAACTAAAGTTGAAATATTTCACCAAATATGCATGTGTTGCGAATCGAATATTTACAGCTTTAACTGAACATGTCAACTTGCTGACGCTTTTAAACGGATAATAATTAATTAATGCTGCAACTCTGATAAAAGCGCAGAGGCGCATTTTTACAAGACCGCATTTAAAAAGCACGGATAAAAAAGGTTTGAAATCTGGACCATTAAACTGCATTAGAATTTCAGCTCAAATGTATCATTAAAAAGCAAAACTTGAGGACGCAGTTATACTGGATATATTCTTTATGATTTATCCGATAATGGTGTTTTTATAAAAACCTCGCAAAAATGCTCATCAATTGCCACTGTCGGCGAATTAAAGTGGTGACCCATAAATAGCATCCGCTTAAATGCGTCACTGAATATGTAAGCATAAAGAATTTATAAAAGACCAAATAAAGCAGAAATATTGAAAAAATCAATAACACGAGTCGGCTTAATCATAATAAAGATTATTATACATTAATTTGGGGGTCCTATGTAGTATATAATATAAGGTATAATATGTACATTAGGGCGTTTCATCAAAAACTTTTTTTTGGATTTTTGCAACTCTTGAAGCGGAATATGAATTCTTATAGCCTAAAAGATTTTTGAGATTTTTTTCAGATTTTTGGAATGTCGGGATCAACTCGCTCAAATCGATTTTATCAAAAAATTGAGGTTATGAAACATAATTTTTTTTATTTTTTTTTCTCTGGTGCCTTTTTTTAACAAAACCGGATATAATACTTCTTAATGTTGCTAGCCTCCTAAAAAAAAATATTCGCGGTCAAAATTATAAGTTCAAGGGTCACTTAGATGACCTTAAAAGTAAAAATTCAGAATTTCCCGTGTTTTAACCTCAATAATTCGAGAAATAAGCTATGTATGAACGTTATGTTGAATCCGTTAGATAGGCCTTTAAAACACCTTTCATTTAAAACCAATCTGACTATTGTCACTTTTGTAGAAATGTTAAAAAAAATAAAAAACTGGGAAAAACTTATTTTCTCCCCCATTTTATCGAAAATTGAACTGGTGCATTAGGTAGTTTTTTTTTGTAAAGTTAAAATAATAACTTTTAAAGGCTTTTTATAGATTGTAGTTAGTGTTTCCAAGCCGGTTAACCAAAAAACCGGGTTTTTGTCAAAAAAACCGGTTTGACAAAAACCCGGGTTTCCGGTTTGGAAACACTAATTGCAATCAAAAAAACTTCTTTTAAGTTTATTATTTCAATTTTACAAAAAAACTACTAATGGATTCCCTTCGATTTTCTGTAAAATGGGGGAAAAAATGAGTTTATCTTAGTTTTTTAATATTTCTACTAAAGTGACTAATGTCATTTTGGTTTTAAATTAAAGGTATTAAAAAGACCTATCTAACGGATTCATCATTACGTTCATATATTGCATATTTCTCAAATTATTAAGGTTGGAACACGGGAAATTCTGAATTTTTACTTTAAAGGTCATCTTAGTGACCCTTGAAGTTATTATTTTGACCGCGAATATTTTTTTTTTAGGAGGCTAGCAACATTAAGAAGTATTATATCCGGTTTTGTTAAAAAAAGGCACCAGAGAACAAAAAATAAAAAAAATTATGTTTCATAACCTCATTTTTTTGATAAAATCGATTTGAGCGAGTTGATCCCGACATTCCAAAAATCTGAAAAAAATCTCGAAAATCTTTTAGGCCATAAGAATTCATATTCCGCTTCAAGAGTTGCAAAAATCCAAAAAAAAGTTTTTGATGAAACGCCCTAATGTACATAGTATAATTTACAGATTTTTGACAATAACAACTTAACAATACCGAATTTCGCAAAGTCCAATACACCATTTAATAGGCCTTCAAAAAACCTTTCGATCTGTATATAATGTTTATATATCTCCTTTGTAATAGAAATGAAAAAAAACGAAACAATGCCGTTTTCCCCCTCCCATTTCCCCTATTTAACGGCCGAGATGGCACCTAAAAAAAACATGTTAATCTTAGATTTCGACCTTCTATAACATATGTGAATTGCAGAATAATCCGAGTGAATGTAATTTTATTTCCCGTGCTAGTGTAGAAGTGTGATCTGGACGCCATTTTTCAGTTATATGACAATATCTCAAAAGTTTATGAATGGTCGCAGACGGTCGCAAAATTCTAGTTAGGGGACGTATTAAGGACCACTTTGGCATTAAAGGTTTTTCGATATCGTTTGGAGCTTTTTGAAGATCGATGTTGAAAAATGACGATTTTCAAAAAAATCATTATTGCTATGGAGAAATTTAAATTTTTTACCATCTTTAGATAATTATTGAAGTGTTTTAGATTTTTATATTTAAATAAGTACTTCTTTAATGATTTCTGAATGATTTTGAGTCAAAAGTTCTTTGATTTACAAAGGTTTTTTTTTATATTTGAAAAAGAAAATATTGTCACAAAAATTCGAAATTTTCACTTTGACCTCTTGCCAAAGAAAAACAGTAAGCCACAATATTACAATATTTTATATACATAATATTGAACATTCCCAGATTTTAAATACATCAACAGAATTTGGATGCATCGAAATGGACTTTTGGCCAAAAAACGGAGATCCTGGCCCACTGTGCAACGGCTGCATTAGAAATCCTCCTTCACCTGATACCATTGGACATATTGGGTAGGCAGTATGCGGCTGCGTCGGAAATTCGACTTAAGAGCACGCTGCAATGGAGGAGCAGCGATTGTGGCCATAACGCGATCTTGAAGAAGATAACAATACCACAAAATGTGGACTGTGCTCCCTCTTTGAGCGCCACTTTACCACTATGATACCATCCAGGGAGTCTTGGATGGTGGACATTCCGGGTAGTGGAGCCACCATAAATTTTTACAAAGATGGATCGAGGCTGCACGAACAAGTTGGCTTTGGAGTCTATTCGGAAGAGCTTGGATTGAGCTGGGCTCGAAGATTGCCAGATCATTGAAGTGTTTACCAGGCAGAGATGCAGGCAATAAAGGAAGTTGCTGACTGGTTGAGCTGCAATGTCTTGTTGTCTACAACCGCAGTCAACATCTATACTGGCAGTCAAGCCGCGGTAAAGTCCCTGGATTCAATGTTTCTGAAAACAAGATCTGCCCTTAACTGCCGCACGTCTTTAAATGAGATGGCCAAGCAGTTTAACATACGACTCATATGGGTCCCAGGGCACAGAGACATTCCAGGGAATTGCAAAGCCGATGAGCTTGCAAGACTAGGAACTACCTTACAGGTTCCAACAGAATTGAAATGTGTTGGTATGCCTCTAGAAACTTGCAAGCAAACCCTACGGCTTTGTTCTGCGACGGAGACTAATCAAAGATGGGCAAATGGATGGACGTGTGAGACAACACGACTGATTTGGCCTTCTCTTAATCAGGGGCGCACAAGTGAGCTGATATCTCTTCAAAAAGGAGAGATTTCGACTGTGGTTTCTATAATTACCGGACACTGTCTTATAGGGAAGCACGCAGAGCGGTTAAATGTGCCGTCGAATGACTTTTGCCGAAGTTGCATGGATGAAGAGGAGTTGGAAACTATCGAACACTTTATTTGCCATTGCCCGGCACTTTCTGATCAGAGACTTGCTTCACTGGGATCTAGGGAGCTGTACGATCTTTCTGATTTGTTGGATGTCAAAATTCAACATCTCAGGAGTTTCATAAGAAGCTCAAACTGGTTTAACGACAGGGACTAGTAGGGAAACCTATTACGGTCCCGTGATATCACAATGGACCTCAGACTCTACGTGTGTTGACGTAAAACGTCAGTAGCCACTTACAACCTAACCTAAGAACTCGGTTATCTCCTGCACCACAATATATCTCGAATGCCTACGAAAATCCACTTGAGTCACAGAGTGCGAATAATTTAGTACCCTATTTATGGGGCTTAGCAGGCATATATTGTCGGGTAGGATTTCCACCCATTTTAGTTGCGCAAATCTGTTCATCGACGCATAGGCGCTGTTGCATTGGAATCGAACCAAATTTCGTATTGAAATGATTAATAAGTGGATGGATTTTGTGCAAACGATCATGGATTCTGGTATCTTCAATTGAGGAATTGTCATTAAAATGAAGATTGCTTACGAGTTCTTGAAAACGTCCTACTGTCATTGTATTTCTTATTGCCTCGAATGAATTTTTCCCCAGTATGATCTTACATTTGGATACTTGTAAATGGACATACATACATACTAATATTCCAAAAAATATTTTTAATTCCTCTTTATTTGTCTGAAACTTTGTACCAATGTTCTTTTGGTAAGCAAAAAGGTTCATTTGCTCGGAAAAAAATTCTAAAATCTCGTCATTTAAAAAATATGAAAATAGTTGAAAGGGTGTTTTCAAGTCGGCAATTTCCTGTGGGATATTCTTGTTGCTCTAAGGGCACTATTAGGGCAGTTAGAGCGGTTGGAGCAAATTTCAAAAAATGTCGTTTTGTGTGGGAGCCCCCTTAGAAATTGGAGATAGGGTATTAGTTTGTTCCAAAGAAATGTTAAGACGAAAAAATTAATGGGGGTCGGTCTTATAAATGACCCCTCTATGACGCACCATTGGAGCAGTAGAAATGATTTTAAGATTGGAAAATTACAATAAATTTTTTTCAAAAAATTTTTAAAAATAGTAATTATCGTTATCTCACGATCCTCCTGGGCAAAAAATTTGTCGAATCGATAGAAGTCTTACACAAAAAAATCGAAGAGTACAAACATTTTCAAAAATGAGATTTAAATTTAAAAACTTAAAAATCGCATACTTGAACGCTTTTAAGATTTTTTTTTTAGAAAGTACGCAAAAAACAAAAATTTTGAAAAAAAAAAAAATAGAAATTTGGACCATTATTGAAGAAGTTATGAGTAAAAGAAGTTTGAGTAAAGGAGCAAACTACCAATTTTTAAAAATTCGATATCTTTAGAATTCTCGATATCTTTACCACGAAGGAGTTTTCGAAGGGTACAAAAAACTGTAAACAAATTGGGAAAATCTAAAAAAAAAAAAATTTAAAGTGTCCGATTTGACATGGAATGCCCCATATATACCGTTAGCCAGGCGCGGATCTAGCTCTTGGGTTTGGGGGGGGGGGAATTTTTTTTTTTTGCAGGGAACTTCAGGTCGATATTGAATCATTGGTAAAGGTTTCTTAGTGTTCAACTCTTGTTTATTATGATTTTTTCTATAGAAACATTTTCAAATTTTAAAAATTTATTCCTATAATAAAAAAACTTACATGTTTGATATTTTGAAAAATGTCTCTTCAAGAAATTTTCAGGTTTTAAAGCATTTTTCTGACAGCAAAAGACCCAGATTCTGACATAAATTTCTAATAGAAAATTTCTAACAAAAAGTTTTCTGATTTGGAGTTTTTTCCGAGTCATTTGCTTAAAGAGAAAGTTTATGATTCTGAGACGTTATCCCAATAGAAAAATTCTGAGGTTCTTAGGCATCTTGCTAAAGAAAAGCTTTTAAATTTTATACAAAAATATTTTGAGGTTTATTCTAGCTCAAGGTCATTATTTCCTTTACTTATTAAAGCTATGATATTCTCATAGAATAATTTTCAAAAAATTATTCTATGAGAATATTAAGTTCTAAATAAGTTAAGGAAATAATGACCTTGAGCTAGAATAAACCTACTAAAAATATAATATTTTAAAGTTCGAAAGCAACGATTTTTATTTTTGAATAAAAATTACTCAGAATTTATAAAAAAATTTTAAATTCTGATACACCTTCATATAGAAAATTCTTAGATACTTATGCAATTCTCACACCAAAATTTTATATATTTAGAAAAAAAATTCCTAAAAAAAAATTCTCAGGTTTAGTGAGTTTTTTCTAAGTGAAATCTTCTTAGGTTCTGAAATATTAAAAAAAAATTCTATTCTATTTTTCTACAGAAAAGGTTGAAGATACCGAAACGATCTTTCTACACCAAAATTTTTAGGTTTGAAAAAATATTCCGTAGAAATTACCTAAAATGATTAGAAAAATTGAAGACTTTAATGCTTTTAAAAATTTCTGGGAGGCAATTTCGTAGATTCTGAGATATTTTCTATTAAAAAAGTTTTGTTTTCTGGGAATTTTTTCCCTAGAAAAAGTCTAAGATAGTCAAGCATTTTCTGAGAATTATTTTCATAAGAGAGTCTAAGAATTTTTTTCCTAAAAAAATGTTTTAATTACTGAGTCATTTTTCCCATAGAAAAAGTCTCAGAATCTGAGGGGCGGATTCACAGAAAATAGTCATAACTCAATTTTTTCCATGTGGTTGTTGTAAAAAATCATAAAAAATTCAAATTTTGTTTGAAATTTCAAAAAAAAAAAAGACCTGCTACCCAGATTGTCTCAAAATTGCCAAATAATTTTAAATTTTAAGGCTTTTTATGATTGTGTTTACAACAAACAAAGGGAATATAAAGTTTAAAAATAATAAAATTAGTTATAACCGGTCATAACTGTGAATAGTGCTGTGAGTCTCCGAAATTTTCCCTACAAAAAAAATTCTTAGCTTCTCAGACATTTCTCAAATAATTCTGATATATTCTTTTTTAAATTCTCAGAATATTTTTTCTAAAATTCTAAGAGTCTAATGCAATTTTTATAGAAAAAGACTTGGGCTCAGAGTTATTTTTCCTATCGAAAAAGTCATACAGCCTTACCATAGAAAAATAAAATATATTTAAAAAAATGTATTGAAAATTTTAAATTTAAAATAAAACTTTTGTTAAAATAGAGTTTTTGTTTTCTTGTGGTAAGGGCCATAGATTTTAGAATATTTTTTTACTATTAAAACTCAAAAATTCTGAGATATTTTTCCTATCAAAAAAATCGGAAATTTTTTCTAGGATTCTAGGACTAAGGTCTCAGCTTTTCCAATTAAAAAGTCTTAGATTCTGAGACATCTTTCTAACAAAAATAATCTCAGATCCTGAGACATTTTTCCTAAGGAAAAATACTTAGATTCCGGAACATTTTTCTTATAAAAGTCCCAGATTCTGTATAATTTTTCCTATAAAAAAATTCTAAGATTCTATTGCAGTTTTTGTATAAAAAATTCTTAAATTTTCTTATTTTTTCTTATTTTTTCTAAGGAAAAATTGTATTTTTATTTTCCTTTTTTTGTAAAAAAAATTTTCTAAAGAAAACTTTTGAGATTCTTGAAAATTCTAGAAAAAAATCTCACTCATGATTTCATTTCCTCTTTTCTTTTTACCCAGAAGAATTGTCAAATTTTTAATATAGATAATTCTCAGTTTTTTTCTATCAAAAAACCTCTCAGATTTTCCTATAGAAAAGCTGTTAGATTTTTCATATAAAAATTGTCAAAATTATAAGATTTTCCTATAAAAAAGTTCTAAGAAAAATTCTCAACTTTTTTTTTCATAAATTCCCAAATTTTTCAATTAGAAAGATTAAAAAAATGTTCGTCTAGAAAAATTCCCAAATATTCCGTCTAGAAAAATTCTTGTATTTTTTATAATAAAGTTTTAAATTTCTTGAGACTTTTATCACATAGAAAAGTTCTAACATTCAGAAACATTTTAGGATTCTTAGATATTTTTCGTAGAAGAATTTCTATAAATTTTTTTTTATAGAATTTCTATAAAAAACTTTTACGGATTTTTCAATAGAAAAATTCTCAATTTTTTCTCTAAAAAAATTCTCAAATTTTTTCATATAGAAAAAATTTAACAATCCGCGACATTTCTAGAGAAATTTTAAGATTCTTTAACATTTTTCACAAAATTTTTTTTTTAGATCCTTAGCCATTTTTCATAGAATTTTTTTTTTTCAGAATATTTTCTTTTCACTTTCCCTTTTTTTCTCTTTCCTTTCTATTTTTTTTTTTTTATTTCGAATTCGGTTTGCGGGGGGGGAAATTCCTTTACCCCCCCCCCCTCCCCCCGTGGATCCGCGACTGCGTTAGCTTTCAAAATCGACCACTCTCTTATTTATAAGTGATGCCAATTAAAAGCTACAACAAAAAACGTAGTAGTAGTAGTAATATTATTTTTTATTTAAAAATTATTTAAGCAATATACATAAAAATTAAAGCATAAATTTAAAAAATATAATAAAAAATATAAAATTAGTACGACATTGACCTATGGTCGTCAGTCGACATATACAAATTTACTCGTGAAAGATATACATGATATTTATTTAAAAATTAAATTCATCTAATAAAAATTTTCTGTATCGAATACAAGTTTTCACATAATTAGCTATGGATTTCCAATCTACAGTAAATCCGTTTAAAATATTTACTATTTCATTTTCCTGAAGTAAAACCTTTTTGAAAAACATAAGTCTGAATTCTCTTAACGCTTGACATCTACCTAGAAAATGTTGAATATTTTCCGTTTCATTCATATTACAAAGAGAACACACAGTTGATGCATTTGCTTGAAATCTATTTCCATTTAGCTCTATCAAATCACTTCTAGCCTTTAATATCCAAGATATTGTTTCTTGAGTATTGCCTTCTGTTATATACCGTTGGCCAGCGTTTGTGTCCAAGTTTTTATAAAATCTGCTAGTCTGACTTACAAAAAACGTAAGACTGCCTAAAAGCGGCCCTATGCATTAGAGCAATGGTTCCCAACCTTTGATTCTCGCCCCACTGGGGGGCAATTTGAATGCTTCAGGGGGGCAACGAGCAAATTTTTAAGATTTTTTTTTTGTTAAAAAACTAAAAAAATATTTATTTTAGCTAAATTATTTAGTTGGATGTTGAAAACTTTTGCTAAAAACTTTGTTTAAAAGATGGTTTTAACAAAAAGCTTGCTTAACTACAGGTAAATTTTGAATTTTAAAACTAATTTAAAAAATTTACACATTTTTCTTGAGTGTAGGGGGACATTTTAGTTTTTTTAACTTAAAAGTGGGGCATGGCCCAAAAAGGGTTGGGAACCATTGCATTAGAGGGTTAAAGTACAACAAAATATCGTTTATTCATTCAAAAACATACGGACTCGACAGTAGAGTTTTATAGCAAAAAATGGGGGAAAACTAAGCGATTTTAGGGGAAAACAGAGCGGTTTTTAGTTAGTTTTACGCTAACATGGCAACAATTTCTAATTTGAAAAAATTAACCATACGTTTAAAGACTACTTTTTTGACACCTGTCACTTATGTCGAGTCTGTTTTAGAGTAGAAACAGAACAAGCACGGCACGGGGGACGGTTGCCGGAGAATATAGGCCCAAAACAATGACGGGAGACGGCGACGGCAAAAAAGGTCATTTGTTTGTTCAGTGGTGCTAACTTTTAATAAAATTAGAGTAATTTTACGGAAAAAAATCGCTTATCACATAGTCATTGTGATTAAGTTGGCACTACTGTACGTTTGTTACACCATTGTGAATGAAAAAATAAAAAATTGTTGTGAAAATGCGGCAACTCTGGAGTGTGAGAGGGAGGAGATTGAGAGAACCCGGAGATAAAATAAAATAAGTTTTAATTTTTTGTCGTGCCGGTCACGGTTTTTAACTGTCAAATCGTATGGAAAAAGTCGTGCCGGGCTTGTTCTGTTCAGAGATTTAGTCTTTGCTTAGACTTTACCCTCAATAAAAAGATATTAAAGGTGGACAAAATTCAAGATGTAGGAATTCAAAAAAATAATGACGGTACCCTTGACGGTAATCAGAAATTTTTACCCTTGCAAAATGCAACATTTATTACAACAAACACCCACAAAATTATTTTTTGTTTTATTTCATTCCATGTGTTTGTTGTAAAAATTTTGCATTTCGCAATTTTGCAAGGGAAAAAATTGCTGACGTGAATACCACTAATATTTTTAAATATGTGTTGCTTTACAGACCTAAAATTAAGTGACCGCTGGAATAGTTTTGCAAAAATTTCCACATTTTCAATGAAATATTGATCAAATTAACTTATTAAATACAACTTAACTTCAAAGCAACACAAAAACAAGTAAAATGCTTTCCGTTTGTTGGCAAAATATAAAATTCCATTTCAATTAAATAATTCTATTTCCAATCGATGTTGAATAATTTTGCTGGTAATTATGAATCAAAAGTTAACGAAAAATAAGTGTTTGATTTGTTCGGTTAATCGGTGGATTTTGTTCATCGATTAATTGTATAACTTCTTATCGGTTGTTGTTGTTTCAAACAACTAAAAAAGTGAGGATATATCCTCTCCATATATTATTTCTATTATTTTTGTTAATATTTTGTATAAATATTTTTTTAATGCTGAATTTAGGGTATATGTAATAATTCAAATAGATTTGTATACTTATACCTTGGTAACATAAAAAAACATTCCTAGAATTGGTAAAATGTGAGGTTTGGCACATTTATACCTTCTCCATTTCTATGCTGTACTCGTATGGTCGCCCCTCCCCATGTACAGTTATCCTGTTTAAGGATAGTCTCCTTTGGTTTTTTGTTGTACTTTTGTGTTCATTTCTCATATTTCGTAGTTTAATACATTTAAGGATGAGTTTGTAAATTTCTATATATAACGAGTTATAGAAAGCGTTGTCATAAATTAAAACTTAAACTTTTGGAAATGTCAAGCATAAAACGGTAAATCTTTGCACAAACATACAATCCACCTACAACTTTTTCAGATGAAATGAACAAACAATATCTCGGATAAGGAAGAAGAAATTTTAGCCATTGCATACATGTGCATGCACATCTAAACTTTTTCATTTCGTTTTTTATTTTTTTTTTAGTTGTAAATGTTTTAAACTCATCTCTCAATCCTTAACTTTTTCAGTTCATCTCCCTGTCCCTCTTTCTGCCATTTTTGGATTCATTTAACTCTTTTTTTTCTTGGGCAATGTTAAAATCAAATGAATTGAAGCACCCACAAGACTTTTACGATTAAATACATGTAAACTTTACATGCTAGAATATATGGTACGTGCATGTATCTCTATGTTGCTATAAATATTCGGTTACATGGAGTTTTTTTTTTGCAAAGATGTTGAATGAAATACTTTGGCAATACCAAAAAATAGTAGAAAATATAAACAAACATTTAAGTCGAACATTTAAGACGATTCTAAGATACCTTACACGGAAGGAACAATAGGGTAAATGTTGACAAGTAAACACGTCCACTTTAAGCCCTCTATTAACATCCACTATATCTGCCTTCGCACCGCCATCCACCGTTTCCCCCCCCCCCCCAAAAAAAAACGGTATTAAAACGTTGCTGTAAGGAGTTTTTAATGGGCCGCAAATACGAAAAAATGTAAAGGATCTCAATTTTACAACAAGAATGACAGATATCGAGCGTCTTAGCATTATTGATAAAAAATTCTTTGGAAATAATAAGTTCGAAAATTTAATTTCATCACTTAAAAAATTTGAGGTGTTAAATGAGCATCAAAATGCATTACCGGCACATCACTTACAACCTGGCGCGGATCCACGGGGGGAAAGGAAATTCCCCCAAACCGAATTCCAAACAACAAGTAAAGAAAAAAAGAAATTGAAAGAAGAGGAAAGGAGAGGAAAAAAAGAAATCAGAATTTTTTTTTTTTACAAAAAATTTCTAAGAATCTTAAAATTTTTCTGAAGGCAAAATATCTCCGAATGATAGAATTTGAAATTTTTAAAAAAGTTAAAAGAAATACATAGGTTAAATTGTATTTTTTTATTGGAGAAATTTTTTATGGAAATTACGAGGCTAAGAATCTTAAAATTTTTCTAAAGAAAAAATGCCTCGGAATGTTAACATTTTTTTATCGGAATAATATAATATTTTTCTTTAGAAAAAATACGTGAATTTTTCTCGACAAAAAAATGCTAATTTTTCTAGACGAAAAATTTGAGAATTTTTCTAGACAAGAAATTTTTAGACGAAAAATTTGAGAATTTTTCTATTGTAAAAATTTTAGACTTTTTCGATAGGAATTTTTTTAAGATTATTTTATTTTTTATAGGAAAATCTAACAATTTTTCTATAAATCTGAGAATTTATTATAGGAAAAATATGAGAATATTTTATTAGGAAAATCTGATAATTCTCCTTTGGAAAAATCTGAGAAGAAGGTGGTTGAAATGGAAAAAAGGAAATTATGCAAGAGTTTTCCTCAGGAAAAATGTCCAAGAATCTCAAATATTTTTATAGGAAAAATGTCTTAGTATGTGAGAATTTTTCTATACGAAAAATATGTCAGAATCTGAAAATTGTTCTATAGGAAAAAAAGTTGCGGAGTCTTTAAAATTATCTTTACGAAAAATAAGAAAACTTTCTTCAGGAAAAATTTTAGAATTTTTCTATAGAAAAAATATAGTAAAATCTGAGACTTTTCCTATATGAAAAATTATTCAATATTCAACTTTTTTTATAGGAAAACTGTGTCGGAATCTGAGATTTTTTCTGTTCAAAAAAATGTCTCAGAATGTAAGACTTTTTTTAAGGAAAAATGTCTCAGGTTCTGAGATTATTTCTGTTCGAAATATGTCTCAGAACTTCCAAAATCCTAAAAAAAAACCTCAGCCTTTTTCGATAAAAAAATGTCATAGAATTTGTGAGTTTTTATTAAGAAAAAATAATCTAGAGTCTGAGACTTTTTCAACATGAAAATAAATGGGACTTTTTCTAATGCCTTAGACTTCTGAGACTTTAAGGAAAAATATCTCGGGATCTGTGAAAATGTCTTAGATTCTGAGATTTTTTTGAAATAAAATCTCTTTTTTTGTATAATAAAATCTCTGAATCTGGGACTTTTTCTACTCTTTTACTCTATTCTATGTAAAATGTCCCTGAAGTTGAGTGAGGTCTTTTCTATAGAAAAAATGTCTCAGAATATTAAAATTTTTTGTAAAAAAAATTTCTGAGAATCTCAGATTTTTCAATAGGAAATATGTCTCTGGGAAATCGATTCAAAAAATCTTAATTAAATATAGGAATTTTTTGGCGCAAAAATTGCATAAGTATCTAAGACTTTTCCATATGAAAGTGTATCAGAATCTAAAAATTTGTCTTTAGCAAGAAATTTTATAAATTCTAATAGCTTTTTGTAGCAAAATACCTCAGAACCTCTGAATTTTTCTATTGGGATTACTTTCTCTTTAAGCAAATAACAAATTTCAAAATTAGGAAACTTTTTTTGAATAAACGTGAAATTTGATATATTTTCTATTGGAAAAATGTTTCAGAATCTGGGTCTGTCAGAAAAATGCTTTAGGACCTGAGAATTTCTTGAGTTGACATTTGAGTTCTTAAACATTTTCCATAGAAATTAGTTTTTTAAATTTGGATCAAAATAAAAAAGAGGTAAACACTAAAAAACCTTAATTAATGATTCAAATCCGACCATAGGTTCCCTGCAAAAAAAAAAAAAAAATTGAGTAAAAGAGCTGGACCCGCGCCTGTTTACAACGGATAAACGGGTAAAAGGGTTAGCGATTTTACCAGGATATGAAAATCAGCGAATTATAATGAATTGGTTATACTATTTTTTAATTTTTACTTTTAAAATGCATTGCATATCTTCCTAAGTATTTTGCATAGAAATAGGTTATATTATTTTTTAATTTTTTACTTTTAAAATGCATTGCATATCTTCCCAAGTACTTGGCATACAATTTCTTGCTTGTGCAGAGATGAAAAGTCTGATTGTGACCACCATATTTCATGTCAATCTCTATCCCAAATCCTATCTTCTATTTCTATAATTAATCGATAATTTTCTTTCATGCATTTCGAGTAGAGTAAGGAATCTCCCAAAGGATAAATTTTATAGATAAAATGTAGCAAACATCCAGTATAATTGGATATGCCACCTAAAACTACATTTTCTGTGTATGCATTTCTCTTGTACCTGTAGTGTTTTATTTTTTGTCATAAATTTTATGTTAGCAAAACTTACAGATTATTCGTATTTAGTTGTAAAGGTCCTTCTTTTGTTCTGCCTCACACCCATCTCTATGACCGTATATTAATGCTGTTTATCATTTAGTTTAAATGTTTCGTTTTTACCGAGTTTTTATTGTTTATATAATAAAATAATTTATTAATGTATTGTTCAAAGAGTTTGATTTGTGGATGGATATTGTTTTGAAAAGGAAAAATAAAATGGGATAAAATTAGGTTTCAAAAAGCTAAACCACGTTGAAGGTTTTGGTCATCTGTCAAGACCGCTATAAAAATTTAAATTATTGAAAACGACAAGGAAAAGAATAATTGCTAATAATATGGGAATTAAAGGACAAGTTATAAAACTTCTGCCAGCAGAGAAGAGTGCTGTGGCAACCATAATTTAAGAGCGTCATATTATCATTGAAAATTGTATCATAATACGTTTAGAGCAACCATAAAAGTTTTGTTGCAATCGTATTATAGTAACAAGTAGAAAAGTTAAGTTCGACTTTGCCGAATCTATGAATACCCTCCACAATGCATTTTTTTTAAAGGGTAGTACATTTTTTAACATGAAAAAATTAACAATTTTGATTAGAAATATTTTATTTTGAGTAAAAAACTCTTTTTTTTGTCATTTAAAAAAAAAAAATAGTAATTTTTTTTTTGAGTGTAACATTTTTTTCGAGTGTAATGTTTTTTTACTGTAAAAATATTTCTGAGTGAATGCACGTACGTATGTACACAAAATATTGTCATTTTTGTAAAAAAAAAAAAAAATTTTTTTTGAGTGTAAAATTTTTTTCGAGAGTAATTTTTAAGTTACCAATGCTTTTAAAACTAAACAAGTTTAAAAAGCATTGCTTTAAAATTAACCAAGTTTGAAAAGCATTGTTTAGTTACCAATGCTTTTAAAACTTGTTAAAACACGTGGCATTTTAGATGAAACTAATCTGGAATTCAGGGTTTCGCTTATAACATTTGAACCACTGCACAGTAGGTAATTTGAACCAAATCTTGGCCAAAAATCATTTTTCGAACTAACAATAATAATGTTTTTGTTAATTACGTTCGATTTAGAAAATATTAAAGCAATTAACTGCATATTTGGTTTTTCCAAAAAACAAATATAAACTGATTGACAGGCAGTCGAATTCGGCATTTTCAAGCAACGTGCACAGTGCAATATAAAACGCCTAATCTATATAAATAAAAATCAATTGTCGTTCGTTGGTAACAGCATCACTTGAGAACGGCTGGACCGATTTGGACAATTTTTTTTTGAAATGTTCGTCATAGTCCAACTTGGGTTTTTACGTAGTAAAAAATTGACCACGCCCACTTTTACGCCCACTTTTTTCAATTTATCTAAAATTTGGGTATTTTTGTATTAAATTTGGGTATTTTTGTATTAAATTGTTCGTAGAAATCCAATATAAGTTTTTAGTGAAAGAAAAATCAACCACGCCCACTTTTTCAATTTATCTAAAATCTGAAAACAGCTGGACCGATTTGTCTAAATTTTTTTAAATGAATTTTTAATCATATTCCAACTTTGGTTTTTACGTAAAAAAGAACTTGACCTCACTCACTTTGGCTAATTTTTGTTAAAAATTTTCATCATAATTCAACTAGGGTTTTAACGGATAGTAAAATTTCCCACGCCCACTTTTTTTATGTATCGAAAAAACTATAACGGTTATAGTCCGCAAAAGATTCTTAAGGAAAGAAAAATTATCCACGCCTACTTTTACGCTCACTTTTCCCAATATATATATTTTGAATCATGGAATGGCTGAATCAATTTGTCTATTTTTGTTTTTAATGTGCGTCATATTCCAACTAAGGTTTTTTGGAAATAACAATTTTCCATTTCTACGCCTACTTTTGAATGGAGGGACCGAGTTGGTTTAATTCAAATAAGGTTTTTACTTTAAGGAATGATGTTTTCGATGTATATAAAAACTGCTCTATAGAAAAATAAAATATAGAATAATAAAATATAAATAAAAATCAAATGTAGTTCGTTGGTAATCGGATCACTTGAGAACTGACCGATTTGAATAATTTTTTTTTTTTTTTTAAATGTTCATCTTATTTTTTTAATGTTCGTCTTAGATTTTTTCGGAAAACAAATTAATCACTCCCACTTTTACATCTCCTTTTTTCGATATATCTAAAATCGGGTCGCCATAGTCCAACTTAGGTATAAACGGAAATAAAAATTGTTCACGCCCATTTTTATTTCGATTCATCTAAAACGGAAGAACGACAGGGCCGATTTGGCTATTTGTTGACATTCGTGATAGCACAACAAAGGTTTTTACGGATAGAAAAATTGTCCACTCCCACTTTTTTCAATAAATCTAAGATCGGAGAGCGAATGATCTGATTTGATAATTTTTTTCTTTAATGATCATTATAGCCCAAGTAAGGATTTTACGGAAATAATTATTGTACTACCCTACTTCAAAGCCCACATTTTTCAATAACCTTAAAATTTGCAACACTTGAGAACGCCTGGACCGATTTGGCTATTTTTTTGTTTTAAATGTTCTTTATAGTCCATATAATTGGTCGGAAAGAAAAATTCTAATCGCCAACTTTTTTTTGATATATCTAAAATTAATTTTTACTCCAACTCGATCTATTAAAAAAAATATTTCTTAATAGATTCCGCATAAACTTGGTCCAAATCAAGTTTAACTTACCACACAAATTTTAACACCAACTTTTGTCTAAATAAGTCGACTACTAATGGCCGGACCGATTTTTTTATGTTAATAATAGTTCTAATTAGGTTTTTAAGGAAATATAAATGAGAAAAGTGTCCCGAAAAAATGGAAAATTCGGGAAAACTGTAAAGGGTTGTTTGAACTCAAGACGATAGCTCACAGTAAGAACGAAGGATATGCGTAATTCATTGTTGTGTTGTTCATAATTATACTAAAGAAGTTTTAAATTTGTACAGGTCGCAAAGTCGAAGACATGGTTATTTTTTTTGTTCTTAAAATATAATTTGAAGATGATTATCTGCCTAATCGGGTCCTTAAAAACTACTCCCAAAAATCTTTGTAAGCCAAGAAATTCATTACATTTTTTGCAGGGCTATATATTGGAAGCGAGATGAAATATAACACTGACCTTATATTTGGGCCAGCAACGCGGACCGGGCCAGCTAGTTTTGATATAAATTCAAACGATTTTTTCAGCTATTAAACATAAAGAAGGATATCGTGTATAATATGGAGAAGAGAGGGGATATTAAGTAATAAAAAAATAGCAAAATATTTTGGTGGACGTTATTGCTTTTTTTAACAAAACGTGTAATTATAACTTAACCTTAAATAAATGACTTTTTCAATGAATATAAACTTCGCATAAGCTTTTAATAATGTTAGCCGTGGTGTGCCGTGTTTTTGATTGATGAAAAATTTAAAGAAAATAATTCTGAATTCATTTTTTTTTATTTTCCGTTGCACTTTTTGAGATATCAATTTTCTTTCAGACAGCCTCATCTTGCCATATCTTGAACTTTCTTACGTTTGGATTGGGAAAAGAACTAAGAGAAAAAACCCTGTTGCTGTTTATAATTTTGTTGTCAGTAAAATTGATTAAAATAATGTTTTAAATCAATATTTGGCTTCGTTGAAGGAAATAGTACGAACTTTTTTTGAAAATTTTTCGTTAAGGTGGTACAAGGCCCACTCAAAAAATAACAGCTTTTTTCAGCAAAATCAAACAAAATGGTTTATGTGCCATTTTGTTAGCCTTCTTGCGTATTTTCTTCGTGCCGAGTTTCAAAAAAATTAGCCTATTCGTTTTCGAGATATTCAGTATTTTCCCTTTTTTTCGTATGGTGGCAACCCTAAAAATTTCCACGATTACCAAATTCATAAAATCCAGCAGTGCGTGTTCACAAAAAACTCTTAAATTTAAAATTTCAGCCATATCGGTCTAAAACTTTGGCTGTAATTATTTTTGGCCTAAAAATTGGCTCAAATTACCCAGTGTGCACTGGACCGATTGAGCTGAAATTTAAAACCAAACAGACCCGGGCAACGGCAAAGATACATGCAAAGCTTCAGTAGTCTCATTATTGTCTTTCGAAAGTTATCGTGTTTTTTATCTCGTAAATTCGTGAAACACCCTTGCCGAAATTTACTCTTTGCTCATAACTTTTGAACCACTGGACCGATTTAGCTGGATTGCAATACCAATCTGACCAGGTAAATGAAAAACATATATGCCAAACTTCAGTAGCGTCTGTAAAGTCTTTCAAAAGTAAGCGTGTTTTCTACGGACGGACAGACAGACAGACGGACGGACGGACATCGCTAGATCGACTTAAAATCGATCGAGGATCATAAATATATATACTTTATGGGGTCCTAGACCAATATTTCGATGTGTTACAAACGGAATGACAAACTTATATATACCCTCTATCACTGGAGTGGAGGGTATAATAAATTATAACTTTTAGAATGTTTAGGATCATAACATGATTGCTGAAAAAATATTATGGTTGCTACAGACAAGTTTTTTTCGATCATAATATGACGCTGTTAAATTATGGTTGCCTCAATAATTTCTCTTCTCTGCGTAAAGAAAATTGAAAAGTTAACAGCTGTGACGATGCAAATCGAAGAGCCAAAGACAGTTAAAATAGCATTTACGTCCTTACTGGCATATGCAGAAAAAAATATGCACAGAATGATAAATTTTTTGACTAACGTAGAAGAAACTGTACAAACAACAGAGCATTAGATACTTCAGATCCTCTTTTTTCATCGCTGTGCATAAACACGCATACATCAACTTAAACGACGATAAAGTATTTTTAGATTAGCATCAAAACTCCGTTTAACGTGATTTCGTGCCAATCCACTTTTGAAACTATGAATTTTCCTACACAAAATGAAACTATATATACATGTCAAGGGTTGAAAGAAATACCTTTGAAGCCTCATACTTTCTTTTACAGAGTGGCGCAGAGTAAAGCTGAATTTACATCATCCTATTAAGAAGGGAAGTCTTCCTAGTGTCAATCTATATCTATACTTCTATACTTCTATACTAATATTATAAAGAGGTAATGTTTGTATGTTTTTATGTTTGTTTGTAGAAAGTAATCTCTGGAACTACTCATCCGATTTCAAAAAAGTTTTCAGCAATATTTAGAGTGTTCCTCCCGGACGGACATAGGCTAGGTTTCATCGACCACGCCCACTTCTACGCCCACTTTTTGACAAAAAACGTAAAATTTAAAAATCTTCAAAACTACTAACCCGATTTCAAAAATTTTTTTACCAATACATACTAGGAATGGTCCTTCATGATAGACATGTGCTGGGTTTCATCGACCACGCCCACTTCTACGCCCACTTTTGGCAAAAAACTTAAAATTTAAATATCTTTGAAACTACTCATCCGATTTAAAAAATGCTTTTACCAATATTTAGAGTGCTCCTCCAGAGTGGACATATTGTAGGATTTTTCGACCACGCCCACTTCAACGCCCACTTTTGGCAAACAACTTAAAATTTAAATATCTATGAGACTACTCATCCGATTTCAAACATTTTTTCACCAATAATTAGAGTGTTCCTCCAGGGTGGACATAGGCTAGGAATCATCGACCACGCCCACTTTTTCGCCTACTTTTTGGCCAAAAAACCTAAAATTT
Source organism: Pegoplata infirma (assembly GCA_963921195.1). Lineage (NCBI taxonomy): Eukaryota > Metazoa > Arthropoda > Insecta > Diptera > Anthomyiidae > Pegoplata > Pegoplata infirma. The sequence goes on from OY992537.1 coordinate 173,622,797, forward strand.
AAAAATCTCCTAAATTACTCATACGATATCCAAAATTTTTCCACCAATGCTTAGAGTGGTTCTTTAGTGTGGAAATATGCTGAGTTTCATTGACCACGCCCATTTATACGACCACTTTTGGCATGAAAAACGTAAAATTTAAATATTAGGAATCTACTCATCCGATTTCAAAAATTTTTTAACCAACATACATTTTGAATTGTCCTTCAGGATGTGCATGGGCTAGATTTCATCAACCACACCCTTTCTACGCCCAGTTTTGGTTAAAAAAAACGTAAAATTTCAAAATCTCCGAAACTACTAATTCGGTTTAAACATTTTTTTTCTCCAATTATTTACATGTGGACATTTAAGTTTTTCATAAAATAATATTTCAATGAATAATTTAAACAATAAAATATGAATAACTTTGCTGGTACTTTATAATGTTAGTTCCGGCGAAAAAAGATATTGACAATTTTTGAGCCCTTATATCAGGATTTTGGATTTTGAGTGAATAAATATTTCAGTGAAAAAAGAAATTGGAATATAAATAAGTTTGAGTGAAAAAAACATATCTATTAAAAACATATCTATTAAAAACATATCTATAAATTTCAGGAAATATAAAAAGTTTCTATGATTATTATTCCAGAAAATAAAAAAGTACTAAAAAGTTTACTTTCGGTACTATTTATAAATGGTACTTTATATAAAAGGCACTTTTTTATAAAAGGTACTTTTTATTAAAGGAACTTTTTATAAAAGGTACTTTTTATAAATGGTACTTTTTATAAAAGGTACTTTTTATAAAAGGTACTTTTTATAAAAGGTACTTTTTATAAAAGGTACTTTTTATGAAAGGTACTTTTTATAAAAGGTACATTTTATAAAAGGTACTTTTTATCAAAAGTACTTTTTATAAAAGGTACTTTTTTATAAAAGGTACTTTTTATAAAAGGTACTTTTTATAAAAGGTACTTTTTATAAAAGGTACTTTTTATAAAAGGTACTTTTTATAAAAGGTACTTTTTATAAAAGGTACTTTTTATAAAAGTTACTTTTTATAAAAGGTACTTTTTATAAAAGGTACTTTTTATAAAAGGTACTTTTTATAAAAGGTACTTTTTATAAAAGGTACTTTTTATAAAAGGTACTTTTTATTTTACTTTTATTGTGCAAAAGGTAGTATTCCACATTCCAAATTTCAGGTGTTTAGGAAAATTATATTAGGAAATATAAAAAGTACAATATTTTACCTAGTGTTTATAAACCGGTTAACCGAAAAACCGGTTTATTCCCAAAATGTCGGTTTTTTTGCAAACCGGTTAACCGGAATTGAAAATTTCCGGTGCACAGAAAACCGGTTTTTTTCTGTAGGTTAACCGGTTTTTTAAATATGTACATTCAAATCGGAATATTTTTGCAAATAATAAGGATTTTCACTTATTTTTTATGATATTTTAAAAATTTTGTTAAAAACACCTTGAAAATCCGTGAGAGAGAAAGTCTAAAATATGTTTTTGTCTTCAATAAACAATTTTCCAAGTAGGAAATTTGTTCAGAATCTGGTACATATTTAAATTACTCACTGTTGTAAGCGTTTTTTTGACACTTCATTGAAATTTTAATAAGTGAGTGTTAACCAGATACTAAAATTCATGTTAATGGATAAAATGTCAATAAAAGAACACCAAAAAACCGGTACTGCAATTTACAACGAATTGATGTATTTTTTTTTTAAATAAACCCAATAAAAATTAAATTAAAGCTTCGGTGAATATGGGAAAGCAAATAACAGTATTTAAATACCGCTATTTTTAAAGGGTAACAGTTGCCAACTTTGCTGAAAGAAACAAATATGTTAACACTAGCTAACACGCCCGGTACTTCGTTACCGGTTAGCTGTAACAAAAAAAAAAACAACTTTATTACTTTAAATTCTCATTAGTTTTTAATTTAACATAAAAATTGTTTTTTTCGACCTTTAAAATATTATATTTTGAGTAGATTAAAAGTAGTAAAAAATTCTGTTTCCAGGGTAACCAAATAAATAAATTTTCAATGCTCTTTAACCACTTTAAAGCAAAATATAATTAATAAAATTAGTTCAAGTGCAAGTTATAAAAATATGTTTCATCTATAGACTGTGTATAAGGGATATAAACAAAACTTGAGCGAAAGAATATTTTTTCTGATGGAAAATCCTAAGTGCTAAATATTGAGTTGCTAGTACCATTATTTCCGAAAGTATGAAAAGTGACCCAACTGGACTTTATAATGTTTTTTTCCGCGGCAGGATCCTACAGTACAAATTTCAAGTTTCTAGAAGCATAAATTTAGATGATGAAAAATGTACCGAATTGCCCTGTTTCGGCCATTGAAGCGGGTTTTCAAAAAAACTCTTTGCAGAATGTTTTTCCGCGAAAGGATCCTATAGTCCGAATATTAAGTTTCTAGGACCATTAGTTTAAAAAATACAAAACGTTACAATTTGCCCTATTTTCACTCTTTTTACCTCTCTAGCAAAGAAATTTTCCAAAAAGTACTCAATTCGGAAAATTATTTCGGCGAGAGGATCCTATAGTTCAAATTTGAATTTTTAAGGATTATTAGTTCATACGATAAAAAATGTACATAATTGCCTTATCCCCCTCCCTCCTGAAAAGCGGAACTTAAAAAATCTTTTTTCGCGAAAGGATCTTATAGTTCAAACGACCATTAGTTAAGCAGACACAAAATTGCCCTACTTTCCCTTAGAAGCGGAATTTTCAAAAAAGTACTTTCTTCACAATGTTATTTCCGCGAGGAGATACACGATCAAGATGTCACAGATATGAATAATATTTTTTTATGAATATATATCATTAAAAGCAACATTACAACTAAAACCGTTGCTTGTCAAAACTAAAAAAAAAAATTTTTTAAAAAATTTTTACTGTAGGACCCCAAAAGCTCTAAATTTTTTTTTTTCGAAAAATTTTTTAGAACTGAAAGCCTCATCCCACCAAATTAAAATTTTTTGTCGTGAATAAGCTAACCAAGTAATGTTATAATTAATAACAAAAAAATTTAAAATCAAAAAAAAATTTTTTTGCTTTGTATGGAAAAATGATTTTTAAGGTCCCGCTCTTTACGGCCCCGTCGAGTAGGGAAGGCGTGGTCGTAGGGGCGTAAAATTTTTCCTGAGTTATTTTTTAGTCAAAAGGAAAAAAATGAGGGTACCGTCTCAACCGTCTCAACATTTCCAAAATAAGGGACACTCTAAAGCCTATATTAGGGTAATATATAAGTGACTTGAAACTTTTTGGAATCGGACCTACAAGGAAACTGTTTCAGGGTGGACACTTCATTTTTAATAAAATTTACGGATGTTATAGATGAAACAAATGAAGAGACACTTGTCTTTTGTTTATGTATTTGAATTGGAGATGGTCTCTGATACCGTGATTTGCGTGACTCAAAAAAACATCGTGATTCATGCGTGAGCGTGAGTGATTTTCATTTAAATCACGTGATTATAGAGTGATTTTCATTTTAATCAGGTGACTATATTAAGGTAATAAATAAGTGCCTTGAAACTTTTTGGAATCGGACCTACAAGGAAACTATTTCAGGGTGGACACTTAATTTTTAATAAAATTTACAGATGTTATAAATGAAACAAATGAAGAGACACTTGTCTCTTGTTTATGTATTTCAATCGGAGATGGTCTCTGGTCCCGTGATTTGCGTGACTCAAAAAAACAACGTGATTAACGCGTGAGTGTGAGTGATTTTTATTTAAATCACGTGATTTAAAAGTTTTCAAAAATTGAATTGAAAAAAGAGTTTAAAAATAACGTGAGTCACGCGTGAGCGTGAGTGATTTTCATTTAACTCACGTTAATATACCGTTTTCCAAAATTGAATTGAAAAAAAAAAAGTTTATAAAAAATTTAAAAAAATTATGTTTTGTTTTGAAAACCCCCTTTTTATACTCATCGTTATCAAAAGTTCCACGCCTTTTTAAAAAAATGTCTGGGCCAGAATTATCCTTTCTATCCACACTTTCCAAAAAAGGTGCCCGCTTGTGCCCGTTTTCAAAAATGGAATTTAAATAAAATTTATAAAAAAAATGGAAAAAATTTAAATTGGAGCTTATAAAAAATTGATTTTTTTTGAAAACCCCCCTTTTTAAACTCATCGTCATAAAAAGTTCCACGCCCTTTCAAAAAACTGTCTGGGCCAGAATTACCCTTTTTATCAGCACTTTCCAAAAGAGTTGCCCGCTTGTGCCCGTTTTCAAAAATTTAATTCTAATAAGAGCTCATAAAAAATTAGAAAAAAATTAGTTTTTTTTTGAAAACTCCCTTTTTAAACTCATCAAAAGTTCCACGCTCTTTCAAAAAACTGTCTGGGCCAGAATTATTATTTTTATCACCACTTTCCGAAAAACTTTCCCGCTTGTGCCCATTTTCAAAAATTGAATTGATATAAGAGTTTATAAAAAATTGGAAAAAATTTGTTTTTTTGAAAACCCTTTTTTTAAACTTATCGTCATCAAAAGTTCCACGCCCTTTCAAAAAACTGTCTGGGCCAGAATTCGCCTTTTTAACCCCACTTTACAAAAAACTTACCCGCTTGTTCCCGTTTACACAAATGGAATTAAAATACCAAAAATAAAAAAAAAGTGTGTGAAAACCCAATTTTTTAAAACTCATTGTGATCAAAAGTTCCACGCTCTTTCAAAAAACTGTCTGGGCCAGAAGTATCCCTTTTATTCGCACTTTCCAAAAAATTTGCCCACTTGTGCCCATTTTCAAAAATTTAATTGAAATAAAAGTTTATAAATTTTTTTTTTTTTTTTTTGTAAGCCCCGTTTTTAAAACCATCGTTATCATAAGTTCCACGCTCTTTCAAAAAACTGTCTGGGCCAAAATCATCCTTTTTATCCCTACTTTCCAAAAAATTTCCCCCTTGTGCCCATTTACGCAAATGGAATTGAAATATTAAAAAATTGAAAAAAAAATATTATTTTATGAAAAACCCCCTTTTTAAACTCATCGTTATCAAAAGTTCCACGCCCTTTCAAAAAACTGTCTGGGCCAGAATTATCCTTCCTATCCACACTTTGCAAAATAGTTGCCCACTTGTGCCCGTTTTAAACAATGGAATTGAAATAAAATTTATAAAAATATTAGAAAATATATTTTATTTTTGAAAACCCTCTTTTAAAAACTCATCGTTATAGAAAGTTTCACGCCCTTTCAAAAAACTGTCTGCCCCAGAATTATCCTTTTTATCCCTACTTTACAAAAAACTTGCCCGTTTACACAAATGGAATTGAAATACTAAAAATTGAAAAAAAAAAAAAAATAAAAAACATTTTGTGAAACCCTAATTTTCGTGTAACCGGGTTTTTCTCGTAACCGGGTTTTTTGTGTATTCGGGTTTTTGGGTAAGCGGGTTTTATTTTATACCGTATTAATATAGAAAAACACTATGTATGTTAGGGCGGGTCGATTTTTTTTGTCAAAAATCGTATAGCAAAAACATAATCTACAATAAATTCTAAGAACATTTCCCAAAGAAACCATGTTTCTAAAATCAAACCCTATACCGCGCCTAACGACATGAAGATTTGTCGTCCGTCCTTTTTTCATAAGCAAAACATAGAACTTGACTCTTTTTTGGTGTTTGTGTTAATTTTTGGGCTTTGGTGTGCTCTGAGGTATGTAGTAAAATTTTATTGGCAACATTTTTGTAGAACATTTTATCCACACCCTCCCCCTCTTTCGGGTTGTTTTTTGCGATTTGTTAGAATAGAGCCAAAAAATACCGTTATGAGAGGGAGTTATAGGGTTAATATGTTTCACAAAAATATTTGCCATAATATTTTCTACAAAGTTGCTGAACATACCCTACACCTCAGATGTAAAGAAAACATAGTTTTATGTACCGATATGCTGCAAGAACATATCCAGCGGCAATGTTTTACTAATTGCCGCTGGATATAATTCGAAAATTTTTTGGGATTATGACCGGCAAGTATATTAGACATAATCCCTGAAATGGAGAAATAATAATTAGATTGATTTGTAATGAAAACGCCACAGACGAAAAATTATAATAAGAAATTTTAACAATAAATCGCTGGTTTTAGCGTTAATCCATGATAATTTTACTCCATTATTTTATATTGCACTCAAAATAAAAACTCTGTTAAATACTCTGTAAAATTACTGTAATCTCAATTCGACAGATATTTGACAAAGTTATCTGCCGAAATACAGATTTTAAGAAAATAATTCATATTTTCTTGTGACCGAAAAAAAATGTATCTGAAATTTTACTTTGTAATCTTTTTTTACAGATAATAAACAGTTTTTTGCTAAAATATAGATTTTAGAATACATTGCTTTTTTCTCGTAACCAAAATACTACATTTCATCTGTAATTTTACTTACCGCACTGTATTCCGTTTTCAAATAAAAATATCTTTAAAAAACTTCAAAAAAAAAAATTCTTTAAAAAAACTTCCAAAAAAAAAACGTCCCTCTTTAAAAAGCGTCTTAATAAAATCTGGTAAAAATTACGAGGACCTCGCAATTTTCACAAAAATCAAAAAAAAAAAGTAAATTTACAATTTGGAAGCATTAAAGCGGGCAAATTTACACGATGGCATTTCCTAATTGTGAACATAACTTTGCAAATTAAAGGTATGAACAGAACAAGCCCGGCACGACTTTTTCCATACGATTTGACAGTTAAAAACCGTGACCGGCACCACTGTTACCAGATTTGACGATTTCTCTGCGTTTTGACGATTTTTACTCCCCAAAATAGCAAAATGACGATTTGACGATTTTTGCCCAAAAAATTACGATTTTTAAAAATAACAAAAACCTGTCAATTTTGACTATTTTTTAAAATTTTTTTAATGAAACTTTAGTATTCAATGAATATTTTTTGCTTATTGTTAGTTAAAAAAAGCATCCACCAATATTTTTGTACAAAAAGGGACAAAGGGAACAAGTGAGAGTCACATTCTCTTTTTCCCTCCAATGGTAAACAAATTATAGGGGGTTTTTTGGCGGAGAACACCTTTCTTTTCGTGATAAATGTAAACAAATTGGTATATTATGATATTTACACAATTTTATCATTATTATTTTTTTATGGAAGTGTCCACAGAAAAGAGCGAACGGAAAAAAATACATTTTCTAATTAACTTGACCCAACTGCATGACCTTGTCTTTCATAAAAATATTTCATTTGTTCAGTTTTACAAGGGGGAACTTTGTTCTCCCTGGTCTGATTTTGTCAATTTTTAAACTGAACCATCCAATGGCCATAAAAAATATTTGAGCCAAACTGCATGTATTTAGCTCTTTTGGTTTGGGCTGCATCATGTCTTCAACAGACGGGCGGACATAGCTTGAATGAATCTTTAATCTATGATAAATATACCTTTCTTATTTTGACGATTTTTTGACGATTTCTTCAAATAAGATGACGATTTTGACGATTTTTGAAATAAAAATCGTACATTTTTGACGATTTTGTATCCAACAATTCTGGCAACCCTGACCGGCACGGCAAAAAATTAAAACTTATTTTAATTGTTCTCCGGGTTCTCTCATTCTCCCTTCCTCTCACACTCCAGGGTTGCCGCATTTTCACAACAAATTTTTATCTTTTCATTCACAATGGTGTAACGAACGTACAGTAGTGCCAACTTAACCACATTGACTATGTGGTTAGCGATTTTTTTCCGTAAAATTACGCTTGTTTTATTAAAAGTTAGCACCACTGAACAAACAAATGACATTTTTTGCCGTCGCCGTCCCCCGTCATTGTTTTGGGCCTATTTTCTCCGGCAACGGCAACCGTCCCCCGTGCCGTGCTTGTTCTGCTTCTACTCTAAGGAAGGAGAAATTGACCAGGAATCAAATAGTGAGCGCTGTGTAAAAGCCATATCAAGCGCATTAAAAAGATATATAAGAAAATCAAGGTATTCTTAAACGATTTCCCTTTAATTTTATAAAAGTGTTTATTGGAATGACCCCGCTCAAATGTGGAACTGAAAATGAGAAGTTTATGAAAAAAAAAACATGAGAACATCTAGCGAGTTTATTAATAATTTCTACAATGTTAAACATTCGTTAAACATTCGCGTGCGAAACATTTAAGCGGGCGCATTTAAATGATAGCATTTGGCTTTATTTTGTGTCAAGTTATTACTTATCCATGCTTCTTGGGTAAAATTCTGGTCGCTTTTATCAACATTTTTCAGATAATTCTGTAAATTTACAGTTTTTTTTCTGTCAAAATCATTTAACAGAGTTTTCTTTGTTTAATAAAAAAAAATCTTGCTGGTTGGAAATCTATGGTATTTTCTGCTGGCTCAGCAGAGTATCTCTGTATTTTAACAGAGTGATTATTTTGAGTGTGGGCTGCAGTATATAAACATGTAGCGTGATACTCTGAAAATAAGTGCAAGGGTTGTGGGTTCGATTCCCTCCAAAGCCTTTGTATGTTAGTTACAAAGGGAAGCTGGTGGAGCGTATTTTTCTTAGTAAATAAAATAATGTTATTGAGGATCATAATATTTTGTCAAAAAAAAAACACATAGATACTTTTGTGGGATGAAATTGGAGAGTTGTGCATATCAGAGAGGAAAAAAGCTGTGTTCGATAAAAATTTTTGATATATTTGATTTATGTTGAGTAAAAATTTTTATTTTTTTTTTTGTAAAAAAAAAAAATTTCGAGTGTAAATTTTTTTTCTTTTGAGTGTAATATTTTTTTTATAGTTTTTTTGAGTGACAAAAATAGTTTCTAAAATATTTTTTTTTGGCTTACCATTCCTTTTCAAAGCTTGTTTAGCGATTTTTTCAACACGGGAGGTCGGGTTAAAACCCATCTGAAATTCCCCATTTTGCTAATAACTTATTAACCACTGGACAGATTTCGCTGAAATTTAGTATTAATCTGACCAGAAGTATGACAAATATATACGTCATGCTTCAGCAGTTTGCCGTATATATTTTTCATTCTTCCGCTAATATTTGAAAGTTAGCGTGTTTCACACAGACAGAAAGACAGACGGACGGACGTATTTTCATGTCGTTAGGCGCGGTATAGGGTTTGATTTTAGACCAATCCCAGCAAAACTTAGATTACCAAATAAGGTATAAAATAAGGTATAGGATCTCTTATTTTATACATTGCAGCATTGATGATTTTAACAGGCGATGAGACTCAAAGTAATGCATCCACATTATCACAAAGAATACCAGTAAGGTATAAAATAAGTCATAAATTTATAACGTAGAATACGAGTAAGGTGTAAAATATATGATATTTTATAGGTTACGAGAAATGAAATAATATAGCATACCAGAAGATTATACATAAGGTGTTACGAGTAGTGAAAAAGTAATTTTGTATTAAATTTACTCACGTGATTGTAAGTGAGTGTAAGTAGATAAAATATGCTCGTGAGTTAGTGTGTGCCATTAGAAAATTACGTGAGCCCATCTCTAGTTTAAACTTATGAATTTTTTATAAAATATTTATTTTTTATGTAATTGTAATGCATTATGCATCCAATTATAAATAATGCATTATTTCAAACTTTGAAATAATACATAATGTAACCAAATATAAGTCATCCATGATTTAATGTTTAGAAATAATAAATATGAAATACATTTTTTCCAATAATCATGCATTACGTAACAAATTATTAGTAAAGCATTATTTTTCACTTTAAAATAATGCGTTGTGGAACAAATGTTTGGTAAGACATCCTAAAATAATGCTACAAATAAGGTATATACATTACCTGGTAATGTGTTATATAATCACAACCCATTACCAAAGTTTTGCTGGGATGGTTTCTTTGGAAAAGTTTCTTAGAATTTCTTGTAGATTTTGTTTTTGCTATACGATTTTTCAGTTTTTTTCGATCCATACAAATCGACCCGCCCTAATGTATGTACTTTAGGAATTACTTGAAAATTGTTAATTCATAAAATTAATTTAATTCAATTAAAAAAGGCTCATTTTAACATCTTTAGATTTGCTCATCTCCCTTTCTATTGAAATTTTATACGCAGAAGAAAAAACGGGCAAAAGCGGGCAGGTCAGTCTGAAAGCTAGTAAACCTAACTTTTGGATTATGTCGCGGAATATTTTGGAAAAACTATTTCAAATGGAACAATTTTTCAAAATTTACATAAAAATATCAAAAAATCGTCAAAAAAAAAATAGAAAAAAGAGCTGTTCATACCCATTTACCTGTTGTACTTCCTTTTGTCAAAAAAATTAATCCTAAAAAAAAAAAAAAAAAAACAGGGTCCCACCTTAATAATGTATAAATTTGCTAGCTTTTTTAATTACGGTATATGGAGATTTAAACATACATATTTTATCTTTGATTGATCATTCCAAGAGAATGGGTGTACCGATTTTTGCAAAAATTACAGACAAGGTGCTGCAAGTCATACTTAAAACAATAGTGTATTCACTTTTTTAATTTAATAATTTTGTTTTTTTTTAATTTTGGCCAAAAAAACTACCATCTCGGCCCAGTGTGAGGTGAACCTACATTCCAAATTTCAAGTCTCTATGACTATTATTTCATGAGATATAAAAAGTACCCAAAGTACAGTTTTTTACCCTTTTTACCTTCTTAGAATCAACATTGGCAAAAATCCAGCCTTAGTGGATCTATATTCCGGGAGGTGAACCTACTGTCCAAATTTCAAGTCTCTAGCTTCAGCGGTTTGGGCTGGGCGATGATGAGTCAGTCAGTCAGTCACATTACTCTTTTATATATATAGATCTGCCGATTTTAGCAGACGCGGCACTATGCTTCGACCCATGGACAAAAATCAAAAAAAAAATTTTTGTCTCAAATTGTGTGTAAAAACAGATTTTTTTAAAAGATAATCAGGTATCTCAAAGAAATATTAACAAAAATATTTTTTCTGATTGCTTTTGCCACCACGAGAGGGCTCTAAACTCAGAGAATTTAATGCAAAAATTACTTAACAGGAAAATGTGTTTTAGTTGTTTCACAAAAATAATTCTCCAAAATCCATTTTTTAATAAAATGTTTTGAAATTTTGTTTTCAAGTACTTTGATATATTTGTAATTAAATTAAAACAGAATTTTGCATATATTTACAAAAAAAATATTTTTTATTGCGCAGAAAAGCAAATTTTTTTGTTAAAAATTCAAAAATTACTAAAGTTTGATGAAGTTTTAAAAAAAAATTATATAAAATTATTAGTGTCCGACCGAATACACCTTTTTTGGCCGTAGCCGAAGCCGAATATTCGGCCAAATTTTCACTATTCGGCCAAAAACGAAGTCGAGCCGAATATTAAACAAGTAGAAAAGTTAAATTCGACTTGGCCGAATCTATGAATACCCTCCACAATGCTCATTTTAAGTGATAGTAAATTTTCTAACGTGAAAAAATAACAGTTATAATTATAAATATCTTATTTTGTGTAAAAAAATTTTTTTTTAGTAATTTAAAAAAAAAAAAAATTTTTTTGATTGTAAAATTTTTTTCGAATTTTCCATTCAAAAAAAATAAACTAATTTTTTTTTGAGTGTAAAATTTTTTTTTTAGTAATTTTTGAAAAAAAAAAAAAAAAAAAAATTGTTTTTGAGTGTAAATTTTTTTTTTTGAGTGAAAATTTTTTTTTTTAAATTTACATTAAAAAAAAATTTTACTAATTTTTTTTTTGAGTGTACATTTTTTTTTGAGTGTAACATTTTTTTCGAGTGTATTTTTATTTGTTTTGGTATAAAAATATTTTTGAGTGACAAAAATACGTTTTAAAATATTTTTGTGACTTACCAATGGTTGTAAAACAGGTTTAACGGGTTTTCACCACGTAAATTTAAGGTGAAGCTAATCTGATATTCACGGTTTTTCTAATAACTTTTGAACCACTGGACCGATTTCGCTGGATTGCAATACCTACCTGACCAGGTAAATGCCCAACATATATGCCAAACTTCAGGAGCCTCCGCAAAGTCTTTCAAAAGTTAGCGTGTTTTCAACAGACAGACAGACGGACGGACGGACATCGCTAGATCGTCTTAAAATCGATCGAGGATCATGAATATATATACTTTATGGGGTCCTAGACCAATATTTCGAGGTGTTACAAACGGATATATGTATATACCCTCTATCACTAGAGTGGAGGGTATAAAAAAAAATTATTTATGTAGTAAAAACAAGAAAAAAAGTGAAACTCGACTTGGCGGAATACACAAGTGTATAAAAATGTTGTCTAGAACGATTTATTTTGAGAAAAAACTTTTTTCAGGCAATTTTGTAAATAAAAATATTTTTTAGTGTAATTTGTTTTCAATCGAAAAATTTTTTTGAGTGTAAAATCTTGTTTTAGCTTCAAAAACACCTAATAAAATGTTTTTGTGGCTTACTAATGTGATTCTAAGTGTGTTTAGTGTGTTTTTCAACACGTGAGTACAAATTTTATAAATGTGGCCGAAGCCGAATAGTGCTTTTTGGCCGAAGCCGAATATTCGGTCGGACACTAAAAATTATATATAAATTATATATATAATATATAAATTATACAGTGTTGGAAAAAATAATAGGGACGACGAGCTTAAATTTAATTACTTGTTAAAATTTTTTTCATAAATGTCTCATTTTTTTCGCTTCAACTGAAAAATTATCAGTAATTTAACGGGATTTAATAATCTGTATAGCTTTTCACGATTCTGTTTTAATTTAAATTTTTATTGGCAGAATAGTAGGAAAAGTATTGAATTTACCTGGAAAAAATAATAGGGACGAAATGTTTTAAATGAATTAAAAGTTATTTTCAATTGTGTTAACCTTTAAGTTCTTTAATAATATTAATAAAAAATGCAAAAAATAATTTAAAAAAATAATTCTGTTCATTCTTGACTTGTTTTAGCCTCTTGTATACTCGATAATAGTTTAGGATAATGGGTACGGGTGCCCATTGTAGGAATTATAATCGAAAACCCAGTTTAAGCTTAAAAGCGGATAGGATATCTATGATGTAAAGGTTCGTAATAATAAATTGTTCCAAAACAAAGCATTTACCTCGTTTGGCTCAAAGAATGGGCCTAAAACCAGGGGTAGAGACTGAAAAATATCAAAGCATTTTGATTAAATTCTTGGTTGTCATTCGAAAATTACCCCTTTTATGGCATCTTATGAACTTAAATATGAGGTTTCTGCTCCGGTGACGAGTCGTACAATAAAATATTAACTCCTAAAATCTGTTCTAGAAGGTCGAAGTCCAAGAGAAGAACCACCGCTGAACTTACAATTAATACAAAAAAGTTCAGTATTTGCCAGAAATCGCCTTGACCGTAAGAACTGGTAATATGTTCCATTGCCCGATGAAACAAAGATTAATTTGTTTGGATATGAATGAAGATTGTTTATTGGGAGTCAAATAAATAATTTTCATTTAGATCCAAACAAATAAGTCTTCGTTTTATCGGGCAATGGAACATATGACTAGTCCTTACGGTCAAGGTGATTTCTGGCAAATACTGAACTTTTTTGTATTAATTGTAAGTTCAGCGGTGGTTCTTCTCTTGGACTTCGACCTTCTAGAATAGATTTTAGGGGTTAATATTTTATTGAACGACTCGTCACCGGAGCAGAAACCTCATATTTAAGTTCATAAGATGCCATAAACGGGGTAGTTTTCGAATGACAACCAAGAATTTGGTCAAAATGCTTTGATATTTTTCAGTCTCTACCCCTGGTTTTAGGCCCATTCTTTGAGCCAAACGAGGTAAATGCCTTGTTTTGGAACAATTTATTATTACGAACCTTTACATCATAGATATCCTATCCGATTTTAAGCTTAAACTGGGTTTTCGATTATAATTCCAACAAGGGGCACCCGTACTCATTATCCTAAACAATTATCGAGTATAAAAGAGGCTAAAACAAGTCAAGAATGGACAGAATTATTTTTTTTTATTTTTTTTTGCATTTTTTATTAATATTATTTAAGAACTTAAAGGTTAACACTGTTGAAGATAACTTTTATTTCATATAAAGCATTTCGTCCCTATTATTTTTTCCAGGTAAATTCAATACTTTTCGTACTATTCTGCCAATAAAAATTTAAATTAAAACAGAATCGTGAAAAGCTATACAGATTATTAAATCCCGTTAAATTACTGATAATTTTTCAGTTGAAGCGAAAAAAATGAGACATTTATGAAAAAGTTTATAACAAATAATTAAATTTAAGCTCGTCGTCCCTATTATTTTTTCCAACACTGTATATATAATATGTCCAAGAGCCCTGGGTGCGGGGTGGCAGGGTTTGCGGATTGAAGACCCCTGGGTTTAAGTTGGTGGTTGCCAAAGGTGAGGGCTCACCAAGAGCCTGCATCTTGGCAAAAAATGGCTTAAATATATTCTTTTTATCAACTTTTAGTGATATGGATGTTACAGCGGCTAGCTTAGAACTTCATGGGAAGTCTATTTGGCTCGCCTCTGCGTATTTTCCTAATCCGGGGTCAATACCCCCGGAGAAGGTTGTCGGTCTAATTCGGGAGTCTGAATCTAGGGGACACCAGTTAGTAGTGTGTTGTGATGCTAATGCACATCATTCGATATGGGGAAGTACAGACACAAATGATAGAGGCGAATCACTTTTGGAGGTTTTGTTAAGCACTAACCTCTATATTTGTAACAAGGGTGGTGAACCAACTTTCGTTACAAGTACGCGGCAAGAGGTTCTTGACGTAACACTTGTATCAGATACATTGTCTGATAGAATTGATGACTGGAGAGTTTTGGAAGAGCATTCTTTCTCAGATCATCGCTACATTGAGTTTTTACTCAGGGAGCGTGCCCCGGTTGAGACAGTCTCTAGAAATCTGAGGAGAACAAACTGGGTGAAATATAGGGAGACTTTTTCTTTGCTTTTGGATGAAGTACCCTTATCTAAACCACATAGTTTGGCGCAAATTGACTGTCTGGTTGACCATATAACAAATGTTTGTAATAGGTGCCTGGATGCGTCTTGCCCTTCTGCAAAGCCTAGAGGGAAAAAAAAGCCACCTTGGTGGTCAAATGAGTTGCAGACGAGCAGAGATTCCTGCAGAAAGCTCTTTAATAAGGCTAAATTTTCAAGAGCGGACGAGGACTGGTCTGCATACAGGCTGCAACTTAAGAGTTATAAAAAGATGATCAGAAATGCAAAATGTGATTCTTGGAAAAACTTCTGTGGAAACATAGAAGACGTTTCTGAAGCATCCAGGCTGCGCAAGGTTCTGGCTTCTTCTCCTTGCACCCTGGGATACCTGAAAGATCCTAATGGGGTGTGGTCTTCCTCCAGTGGAGAGTCGCTGGATCTCCTTTTAAACACGCATTTTCCGGGCAATTCCATGACGCCGTTTCAAGCTTTGGAACGTTCTGACGCCCAAGCATCTGAAATTGCTTCGGAAATAATAAATATGCCAACATTAATCTGGGCGATAAAAAGCTTCAGGCCCTATAAATCCCCGGGACCTGATGGTATAATCCCGGCTGAGTTGCAGCAAGTGTCGGACTATATAGCCCCGTTGCTGTATAATCTATACACAGCATGCATCAACTGGTCGTACATTCCTTTAAAATGGAGGGATACCAGAGTCGTATTTATCCCGAAGGCTGGGAAAAGTTCCCACACAGCTCCGAAGGATTTCAGACCAATTAGTCTGTCTTCTTTTTTGTTAAAGACAATGGAACGAATGATAGACTCATATTTGCGTAGAGTGATTGACCCGAGGTTGCTTTCGACAAAGCAACATGCATACAGCAAGGGACGATCAACGGAAACAGCTCTTCATGAGCTCGTTGGTACCATCGAGAGATCGCTTTCGGTAAAGGAGTACACTATGGTGGCCTTTCTTGATATTGAGGGGGCTTTTAATAATGTCATCCCAGAATCGATAATATTGGCATTGTCTGGTCTGGGAGTAAAGCGTGAAATCGTTTTAATGGTGGAAAGCCTACTTGCCAGTAGACGTATAACGTCTGAATTGGGAGCGTCCGTCATATCTCGATTTGTCAATAGGGGCACACCACAGGGAGGTGTTCTTTCGCCGCTTCTTTGGAACCTGGCACTGAATTCAATGCTACTATCTCTAGAAGCACGTGGTTGTCATGTTGTCGCATATGCTGACGATGTCGCGATAGCGGTAAAGGGGAAGCATCTGCCAACATTGCGGGACATTCTTCAGGGTTCTCTGAAAGATCTGTCTAAATGGGCAAGAGACTGTGGTCTAGGAGTTAATCCTAGTAAAACAGAGCTTGTTTTATTTACAAGGAAAAATAAGATTCCTGCTTTTGATCCTATTTCTCTGGACGGTACTGAAATCACCTTCTCAGATGGAGCCAAGTATCTTGGAGTATTTCTAGATAGGAAGCTGAATTTCAGGCGTAATATTGAGGAACGGGTGAGAAAAGCAACGATTGCTTTGTATTCCTGTAAAAGGGCCATTGGAAAACGATGGGGTTTTAGCCCTCAAGTCGTTCATTGGATCTATACAGCAGTGGTGCGTCCAATTTTGCTGTATGGAATCATTGTCTGGTGGACTGCTTTAGAAACAAAATCGAACTGTGTCTTTATCACGAAGGTACAGAGAATGGCGTCAATGTGTATCACTGGTGCTCTTCGTACTACACCTACGGCTGCATTAGAAATCCTCCTTCACCTGATACCCTTGGACATATTGGGTAGGCAGTATGCAGCTGCGTCGGCAATTCGACTTAATAGCACGCTGCAATGGAGGAGCAGCGATTGTGGCCATAGTGCGATCTTGAAAAAGATAACAATACCACAAAATGTGGATTGTGCTCCCTCTTTGAGCCTCTTTGAGCGCCACTTTACCACTATGATACCATTCAGGGAGTCTTGGATGGGGGATACTCCGGGAAGTGGAGCTACCATAAATTTTTACACAGATGGATCGAGGCTGCACGAACAAGTGGGCTTTGGGGTCTATTCGGAAGAGCTTGGATTGAGCCTGGCTCGTAGATTGCCAGATCATTGCAGTGTCTACCAGGCAGAGATGCTGGCAATAAAGGAAGTGGCTGACTGGTTGAGCTGCAATGTCTTGTCTACAACCGCAGTCAACATCTATACTGACAGTCAAGCCGCGGTCAAGTCCCTGGATTCAATGTTTCTGAAAACAAGATCTGCCCTTAACTGCCGCACGTCTTTAAATGAGATGGCCAAGCAGTTTAACATACGACTCATATGGGTCCCAGGGCACAGAGACATTCCAGGGAATTGCAAAGCCGATGAGCTTGCAAGACTAGGAACTACCTTACAGGTTCCAACAGAATTGGAATGTGTTGGTATGCCTCTAGAAACTTGCAAGCAAAACCTACGGCTTTGTTCTGCGACGGAGACTAATCAAAGATGGGCAAATGGATGGACGTGTGAGACAACACGACTGATTTGGCCTTCTCTTAATCAGGGGCGCACAAGTGAGCTGATATCGCTTCCAAGAGGAGAGATTTCAACGGTGGTTTCTATAATTACCGGACACTGTCTTATAGGGAAGCACGCAGAGCGGTTAAATGTGCCGTCGAATGACTTTTGCCGAAGTTGCATGGATGAAGAGGAGTTGGAAACTATCGAACACTTTATTTGCCATTGCCCGGCACTTTCTGGTCAGCGACTTGCTTCACTGGGATCTAGGGAGCTGTACGATCTTTCAGATTTGTCGGATGTCAAAATTCAACATCTAAGGAGTTTCATAAGAAGCTCAAACTGGTTTAACGACAGGGACTAGTAGGGAAACCTATTACGATCCCGTGGTATCACAATGGACCTCAGAGTCTACGTGTGTTGACGTAAAACGTCAGCAGCCACTTACAACCTAACCTAACCTAACCTATATAATATGTTAATTATATATAATATATATATTATTAGGGATGAGATTTCCATGCAAATGCATGTTTTTTGTCGATAGTCTGAAAACGACTTTAACCAATTATCTTTCCGAATCAAGAAATTTGCTTTAAAGTGGCATCGATTTGATTTTGCATATTTTTATATATTTTGGTTAAAATGCATATTTTTGCATATTTTGGTTTTAAGTGCATATATTGTGCATATTTCCAACTTTTAAGTGCATATTTTTGCATATTTTGATATAAATTAGCTAAAACACAAATTGAAATTTCTTTGTTTCAAAAAACTAATTTAAATTTTAAAAATTATTTTGAAAATAAGAAATTTTTTTTTTGCTTTTTAATTTTTTTTATAGATTGTCCTAATTTCTAAAAAAACCCTGCTTATATAAAGTTTTAAATGTTACTATTTAAGCCCGGTGTTATTTTTTGCTTTTTTTAAAAAGTTTTTTGAATGAAAACGAGAATTTTATTGCGCACATTTTATTTTTTAGTGCATATTTTTAGGGTTTTTAGTGCGTATTTTGAATTTTTTAGTGCATATTTTCGATTTTTTAGTGCATGAAAATCTCATCCCTATATATTATAAATGGGTCAGTCTTAGTGAAATCAATCAAAAATAGCTAAAAATTTTCGTGACCCCCTCCGATTTTGATGAAATTTGGTTAAGTTGTAACACTAAGTGATAAACTAATGCACACTTATTTACAGCCCTCTAAGTCAACAGGGGCCGAAAATACGGAGGGTCAAAATTTACCCCAAAATCTCCCAGTCGCGACACTTTGAACCGTAAAAACTTAATATCGTTGGTTCTATTATAGCTAGAAAGCCCATTTTTGGTTTGTTTTGAAGCTCATAATATGCTCTACAAGACCTACCATAAGCAAAAAAGTTTCGAAAAAAATAAGGGTTACCTCCCTTATTTTAAGGTCGTTATAGACGGAGGAGAAAATGGGGAGGATGGTATCCCCCGATTTTTTTTTACTTGATAATCTTATAGAGAAAGTCCTAAAGAATATATTCTAAAATTTTTAAGGTGGGACAACAATGGGATCGCTCAAAATCAAAATTTTTCACAATTTTCCCCAAATCGCAACACTCTTTAACCTTAAAAATTTAATATCATAAGTGCTTCTGTAGCTACAGAGCCCATTTTTTTTGTTTTAAAGCTTATAATACGCTCTAGAAGACATACCAAAACCAAAAAAAATTCCAAAAAAAGGAATTGGTGCCCCCCTTATTTGAAGGTCGTGGCAAAGGGTGGAGGAAATGGGGGGAAAGTATCCCCCGATTTTTTTTTTTTTACTTAGTATTCTCAAAGTCCAAGTCCTAATTAACATTCTCTACAATTTTTATGTTGGGACAACAATGAGATCGACCAAAATCAAAATTTTCCCCCAAAATCAACAAATCGCGACATTCTTGCGTCTCCCATTGGAGTCCCAAGATAAAAGTTTCAGGATATGCTCTCTAGAACTTACTCTTTATAAAAAACAAGAAAAAAAAAAAAAAATTGGGGGATACTATCCCCCGATTTTCCCCACCCCTTGCCACGATTTTTAAATACAAGAGGCACCCCTAATTTTTTTTATTTTTATTTTTTGTGATAGTAATATTGTAGAGCATATTAAGAGCTTTAAAACAAACCAAAAATGGACTCTGTAGCTACAATACAGTCCACGATATTAAATTTGTAATGTGCAAGAGTGTCGCGATTTGGAGATTTTGGGGGAAATTGTGAAAAATTTTGATTTTGGTCGATCTGATTGTTGTCCCAACATAAAAATTTTAGGATATGTTCATCAAGACTTGCGCTTTGAGAATACCAAGTAAAAAAAAATCGGGGGATACTTTCCCCCCATTTCCTCCACCCTTTGCCACGACCATTAATTAAGGGGGGCACCCTTCCTTTTTTTCTAAAATTTTTTGGTTAAGGTAGGTATTGTAGAGCGTACTATAAGCTTTAAAACAAACAAAAATGGACTCGGTAGCTACAATACCACACACGATATTAAAATTTTAAGGTTCAAGAGTGTTGAGATTTGGAGATTTTAGGGGAAATTGTGAAAATTTTTGATTTTGAGTGATCCCATTGTTGTCCCAACTTAAAAATTTTAGAATATATTCTTTAGGACTTTCTCTATAAGATTATCAAGTAAAAAAAATCGGGGGATACCATCCTCCCCATTTTCTCCTCCCTTTATCACGACCTTAAAATAAGGGAGGTAACCCTTATTTTTTTCCAAAATTTTTGGTTATAGTAGGTCTTGTAGAGCATATTATGAGCTTCAAAACAAACCAAAAATGGGCTTTCTATCTATAATAAAACCAACGATATTAAGTTTTTACGGTGTAAATTGTCGCGACTGGGAGATTTTGGGGGAAATTTTGACCCTCCGTATTTTCGGCCCCTGTTGACTTACAGGGCTGAAAATTTGGATTTGTTAGTTTTTTACGTAGTGTAAGAACTTAACCAAATTTCATCAATATCGGAGGGGGTCAAAAATATTCGTGATTGATTTCACTAATAATGACCCATATATTATATACTAGCTAACTCGCCCGGTACTTCGTTACCGGTTAGCTGTAAAAAAAAATTATTGCTTCAAATTCTTAATAATTTTTCTTTAAACATAAAAATTGTTAGTTTCGACCTTTAAAATATTATATTTTGAGTAGATTTAAAGTTGAAAAAGTTTATTCTGGCGAAACGATTCCATAGTTCAAACTTAAAGTTTAAAGGAACATTAGTGGATAAGGAACAATATGTACCAAATTGAAGCGAAAATTCAAAAATTTATTTTCCCAGAATGTAATGTCCGCGAGTGGATCGTAAAGTACAAATTTTAAGTATCTCTACTTTCTCCCTTTTTCCCATTAGAAGCAGAATTTTCATAAAAGTACTTATTTTAGAATGTTATTTCCGCGAAAGGATCGTACAGTCCAAATCTCAAGTATTTAGGACCATTAATGCAGCAGATACAAAATTGCCCTACTTTCCCCATTTTCCCCTTAGAAGCTACTAAAAAAGTGATTCTTCCAGAATGTTATTTCCGCTAGAGGATCGTACAGTCCAAACTTCAAGTATCTAGAACCATTAGTTCAGCAGATACAAAACAGTTCAAAATTCAAGTATCTAGGACCATTAGTTCAGCGGATACAAAATTGCCTAACTTTTCCCCTATTTCCACCTATAAAACAAAATTTTTAAAAAAGTACTTCTTTCAGAATGTTTTTTTTCGCGAGAGGATCGTACACTCCAAATTTCAAGTATCTAGGACCGTTAGTTCAGCAGATACAAAACTGCCCTAATTTCCCCCTTTTTCCCCGTAGAAGCGAAATTTTCAAAAAAGTACTTCCATTAGAATGTTGTTTCCGCAAGAGGATTCAAATTTCAAGTTTACCCTACTTTCCCTCTTTTTCCCCCTATAGAAGCAGATTTTTCCAAAAAAGTACTTCTTCCAGAATGTTATTCCCGCGAGAGGATCGTACAGTCCAAACTTCAATATCTAGGACCATTACTTCAGCAGATACAAAATTGCCCTTCTTTCCCCCTTTAAAAAGTAATTTTCAAAAAAGTACTTCTTTCAATATGTTATTCCGCGAGATGATCCTATATTGCAAATGTCATGTTTTTTAACACCATTAGTTTAAAATTTACCAAATTGCCCTATTTTGCCCCTCTTGGCCCTCCTTAAAACCAAAATTTTCAAAAAGTGTATTTTTCAAAAAATTATTTCCGCGAGAGGATCAAAACTTAAAGTTTTAGTTCAGAAGATACAAAATTGTCCTATTTTCCACAGGATTATAGAGTCCAAATTTCAAGTTTCTAAAACTATTAGTTCAAAAGATACAAAATCCCCCAAAGGGCCCTACTTTCCCCCTTTTCCCCCTTAGAAGTGAAATTTTTAAAAAAGTTCTTTAAGTATGTTATTTTTGCGAAAGGATCGTTCAGTTCAAATTTCAAGAATCTAGGACCATTAGTTCAGCAGATTCAAAATTGCCCTTCTTTCCCCCTTTTTCCCACAGAATTTTAAAAAGTACTTTCTTAAGAATGTTATTTCCGCGAGAGGATCGTTCAGCCAAATTTCAAGTATCTACACCATTTACAGATGTAATTCGAAAAAGATCAATTGTAATTCGAAGATTCTATTTGTAATTCGAAGATTCCATTTGTAATTCGAAGATTCCATTTGTAATTCGAAGATTCCATTTGTAATTCGAATACTCCAATTGTAATTCGAAGATTCCATTTGTAATTCGAAGATTCCAATTGTAATTCGTAAAAGATCAATTGTAATTCGTAAAAGATCAATTGAAATTCGTAAAAGATCAATTGTAATTCGTAAAAGATCAATTGTAATTCGAAAAAGATCAATTGTAATTCGTAAAAGATCAATTGTAATTCGAAAAAGATCAATTGTAATTCGTAAAAGATCAATTGTAATTCGTAAAAGATCAATTGTAATTCGAAGATTCCATTTGTAATTCGTAAAAGATCAATTGTAATTCGTAAAAGATCAATTGTAATTCGAAAAAGATCAATTGTAATTCGAAAAAGATCAATTGTAATTCGTAAAAGATCAATTGTAATTCGTAAAAGATCAATTGTAATTCGTAAAAGATCAATTGTAATTCGAAAAAGATCAATTGTAATTCGTAAAAGATCAATTGTAATTCGAAAAAGATCAATTGTAATTCGTAAAAGATCAATTGTAATTCGAAAAAGATCAATTGTAATTCGTAAAAGATCAATTGTAATTCGTAAAAGATCAATTGTAATTCGAAGATTCCAATTGTAATTCGTAAATTATCAATGTAAATTCAGTTGATGTTTTTCGAATTACAATTGGAATCTTCGAATTACATTTGATCTTTTACGAATTACAATTCATCTTTTACGAATTACAATTGATCTTTTTCGAATTACAATTGATCTTTTACGAATTACAATTGATCTTTTTCGAATTACAATTGATCTTTTACGAATTACAATTGATCTTTTTCGAATTACAATTGATCTTTTACGAATTACAATTGATCTTTTACGAATTACAATTGATCTTTTACGAATTACGATTGATCTTTTTCGAATTACAATTGATCTTTTTCGAATTACAATTGATCTTTTACGAATTACAATTGATCTTTTACGAATTACAAATGGAATCTTCGAATTACAATTGATCTTTTACGAATTACAATTGATCTTTTACGAATTACAATTGATCTTTTACGAATTACAATTGATCTTTTTCGAATTACAATTGATCTTTTTCGAATTACAATTGATCTTTTACGAATTACAATTGATCTTTTACGAATTTCAATTGATCTTTTACGAATTACAATTGATCTTTTACGAATTACAATTGGAATCTTCGAATTACAAATGGAATCTTCGAATTACAATTGGAGTATTCGAATTACAAATGGAATCTTCGAATTACAAATGGAATCTTCGAATTACAAATGGAATCTTCGAATTACAAATAGAATCTTCGAATTACAATTGATCTTTTTCGAATTACATCTGTAAATGGTGTAGAACCATTAGTTCAGCAGATACAAAATTGCCCTACCTTCCCCGTTTTCCCCCCTTGAAATCGGAATTTTCAAAAAAAGTACTTCTTTCAGAATGTTAATTCCAAGAGAGAGGATCGTGCAGTCTAAATTTCAAGTATCTAGGACCATTAGTTCAGCATATACAAAATTGCCCTAATTTCCGCCTTTTCCCCCTTAGAAGCGGAACTTTTTCCGCAAGAGGATCGTACAGTTCAAATTTTAAGTATCTAGGATCATTAGTTCAGCAGATACAGAATTGCCCTACTTTCCACCTGTTCCCCCTTTAGAAGGAGAACTTTCAAAAAAGTACTTCTTCTAGAATGTTTTTTCCGCGAGAGGATCGTACAGTCCAAACTTCAAGTATGTAGGACTATTAGTTAAGCAGATTCGAAATTGCCCTACTTTCTCCCTTTTCCCCCCGTGGAAGCAGAATTTAAAAAAAGTACTTCTTTTAGAATGTTATATCCGCGAGAGGATCGTACAGTTAAATTTTAAGTATCGAGGACCATTAGTTCAGCAGATACAAAATTGCCCTACCTTCCCCTTTTTCCCCCTTAAAAGTAGAGTTTTCAAAAAAGTACTTCCTTGAGAATGTTATTTCCGCGAGAGGATCGTACAGTCGAAATTTCAAGTATATAGGACCATTATTTCAGCAGATACAAAATTGCCCTACTTTTCCCCTTTTCCCCACTCAAAATCGGAATATTTAAAAAAGTACTTCTTTCAGAATGTTATTTTCGCGAAAAGATCGTACAGTCCAAATTTCAAGTCTCCCGGACCATTAGTTCAGCAGATACAAAATTTCCCCCTTTTCCCTCTTAGAGGCGGAATTTTCCAAAAAGTCCTTCATTCGAATTTTATTTCCGCGAGTGGATTGTGCAGTCCAATTTTCAAGTATCTAGGACTATTTGTTCAGCAGATACAAAATTGGCCTACTTTCCCCCTTTTTCCCCCCTAAAGAAGAATTTTTAAAAAAGTATTTCTTTCCGAATGTTATTTCCGCGGGAGGATCGTACAGTCCAATTTTCATGTATTTAGGACCATTAGTTCAGCAGATTCAAAATTGCTTTATTTTCCCCTCTTTTTCCCCTTAAGAGAGAAATTTTTAAAAAAGTATTCCTTTCCGAATGTTATTTCCGCGTGAGGATCGTACAGTCCAATTTTCAAGTATCTAGGACCATTACTTTAGCATATACAAAATTGCACGTCTTTCCCCCTTTCTCCCCCTTAAAAGCGAAATTTTCAAAAAAGTACTTCTTTTAGAATGTTATTGCCGCGATATGATCCCATATTCCAAATGTCATGTTTCTAAGACCATTAATTTAAAGTTTAGCAAATTGCCCTAATTTCCCCCTTTTTGGCCTCCTTAAAACCAAAATTCTCAAATAAATATATTTTTCAAAAAATAATTTCCGCGAGAGCATCCAGATTCAAAATTTCAAGTTTGTTCAGAAGATACAAAATTGCCCTATTAAACCCCTTCTACCCACCACCCCTGCTCTTATAAAAGGATTTTTCAAAATATTACTTTTTACAAAATGTTTTTTCCGCGAGAGTAGACTTAAAATTTCAAGTTTTTGGGACCATTCGTTTAGCAAATACGAAATTGCCATTCTTTCCCCATTTTTCCCCCTTTAAAAACGAATTTTCAAAAATGTACTTCTTTTAGAATGTTATTTTCGGGATAGGATTGTACAGTTCAAATTTTAAGTATCTAGGACCATTAGTTCAGCAGATACAAAATTGCCCTACTTTCCCCCTTTTTCCCCGTAGAAGCATAATTTTTAAAAAAGTTTTTCTTTAACAATGTTATTTCCGCGAGAGGATCGTACAGTTGAAATTCCAAGTATCTAGGACCATGAGTTCAGCAGATTCAAAATTACCCCACGCACCCCCTTTTTCCCCCGGAATTTTCAAAAAGTACTTTCTTTGGAATATTATTTCTGCGCGAGGATTGTACAGTTCAAATTTCAAGTATCTAGGACCATTAGTTCTGCAGATACAAAATTGCCCTACTTTCCCCTTTTTTCCCCGTAGAAGCGGATTTTTTGAAAAGTTCTTCTTTAAGAATGTTATTTTCGCGAAAGGATCGTACAGTTTAAATTTCAAGTATTAAGGACCATTAGTTCAGCAGATTCAAAGTTGCCCTGCTTTCCCGATTTCCCCCCAGAGTTTTGAAAAAGTACTTCCTTTAGAATGTTATTTCCGCGAGAGGTTCGTTCACTCCAAACTTCAAGTATCTGGGATTATATTTTCAGCAGATACAAAATTGCTCTACCTTCCTCGTTTTCCCCCTTTAAAGCGGAATTTTCAAAAAAGTACTTTTTTAGAATGTTATTTCCGCGAGAGGATCGTGCAGTCCAGGCGAGAGGATCGTGTAGTCCTATTTGTTCAGCAGATACAAACCGGAATTTTCAAAAAGTACTTCTTTCAGAAAGTTATTTCCGCGAGAGGATCGTACAGCCCAAATTTCAAGGATCTACGACCATTAGCTCAGCAGACACAAAATTACCCTATTTTCCCCTTTTTCCCCTTAGAAGCGAAATTTTCAAAATAGAACTTTCTTCACAATGTTATT
Organism: Pegoplata infirma; assembly: GCA_963921195.1. Classification (NCBI taxonomy): domain Eukaryota; kingdom Metazoa; phylum Arthropoda; class Insecta; order Diptera; family Anthomyiidae; genus Pegoplata; species Pegoplata infirma. Next base: position 173,648,872 of record OY992537.1, read on the forward strand.
TCCGCGAAGGATCCCATAGTCAAAATTTTTAAGTTTCTGGGAAAATTAGTTCAGAACATACAAAGTGTACCAAATTGTCCTATTATCCCCCTTTTTACCACCCTAGATGCGGAATTGAAAAAAAAACTTTGTGTCGGAATGTTTTTTCCGCGAGAGGTTCTTATAGTCCAAACTTTAAGTTTCTAGGACCATTAGGTCAGAGAAAAGAAAATGTACCAAATTGCCCAATTTTCCCCCTTTTCGCCTTCTTAGAAGTGCCATTTTAAAAAAGTACTTTCTTCAGAATATTATTTCCGCGAGAGGATCCTATAGTCCAAATTTCAGGTTTCTGGGACCATTAGTTCACAATATAGAAAATGTTCAAAATCGTCCTATTTCCCCCCCCCCCCCCCCCCAAATTTGAATGAAAAATTTTCAAAAAATACTTTCTTCAGAACATAATTTCCGCGAGAGGATCATATAGTCCAAATTTTTAAGTTTCTAGGACCATTAGTTCAGAAGATACAAAATGTACCAAATTATCCTACTTTCCCCCTTTCAACCCCCTAGAATCAGAATTAAAAAAACTTTGTTTCAGAATGTTTTTTTCCGTTAGTGGATCTTATAGTCCAAACTTTAAGTTTCTAGGGCCATTAGGTCAGAAGATAGAACATGTACCAAATTGCCCTTTTTTCCCCATTTCCCCTTCTTATTTTTTTTTAAATACTTTCTTTAGAGTATTATTTCCGCGTGAGGATCCTATAGTCCAAATTTTAGGTTACTGAGGCCATTAGTTCAGAAGATCGAAATGTTTAAAATTGTCCTATTTCCCCCTAAATTTAAGTGATTAAATCAATAAATTCCCTAAAATTAAAAAATAAATGAGATAAAAAAAAATTGAGTAAAAAATTTGAGTCAAAAAATTAAGCAAAAAATATTTTGAGTAAAAAAAATTGAGTAAAAAAAATTTGGGTGAAAACACCTTCTAAGTAAAAAATTTAATTAAAAAAAATGAGTAAAAAACAGAAGAATAAAATACAATTGAGTGAAAAAAAATTTTATTAAAAAAAAATGAGTAAAAAAAATTTGAGTAAAAAAAAATGTTGAGTAAAAAAAAAATTGTAAAAAAAAATTTTGAGTGAAAAAAAATTTTGAGTGAAAAAAAAATTTGAGTGAAAAAAAAATTTAAAAAAAAAAATTTTTGAGAGGGAAAAAATTTTGAGTAAAAAAAATTTTGAGTGAAAAAAAATTTTGAGTAAAAAAAAATTTTGAGTGAAAAAAATTTGTAAAAAAAAAAAAATTTTGAGTGAAAAAAAATTTTGAAGTGAAAAAAAATTTTGAGTGAAAAAATTTTAGTAAAAAAATTTTTTTTCCCCGAGAGGATACTATAGTTCAAATATCTAGTTTCTAGGACCATTAGTTCAAAATTCACCAAATTGCCCTATTTTCCCCCTTTTTGTCCCCCTTTAAACCGGAATTTTCAAAAAAGTACTTTTTTCAAAATGTTATTTCCGCGAGAGTATCCTATATTCAAAATTTCAAGATTGTAGGGACCATTAGTTCAGAAGATACAAAATGTATCAACTTGCCCTATTTTCCCCCCTCCCCCCACCTTAGAAACGGAATTTTCAAAATATTACTTTTTCCAAAATGTTATTTCCGCGAGAGGGTGCTAGACTTCAAATTTCAAGTTTCTGGGACCATTTGTTTAGAATATAAAAAATGTACCAATTTGCCCTATTTTCCCCCCTTGG